>CM076574.1:128260968-128660498 GCA_034641835.2 Pinus albicaulis | reverse complement strand
AGGATGCGTTGCCACAGGGGGAGCACTAGAGGTCAATCCCGGCGTGCTCCCTCTAGCACCTCAACAGAGATGACTTCCGGCCAGTCCAGTGATTATTACTTAGGTCGATATCCAAATACTAGGAGTGGGCGGGGTCGGCTTGTAGCATCTGGCCACCGTATGGATTCCCCTGCTCCTGGCTTCCCCACCGCTAGTTCACCTTCTCCCACGACGCGCACTGCGCAATTTTCCTTTGATTGCTCTCTCAACCGCCCACGAATCACAGCTGTAGTCACTGTGGTCTTCCGCGAGGAGGCCCAAACGGAGGAAGAATGCACCCGTCCGGCGGGTCTGAGCTCTGAAAAAGCCAGCCAGCATTCGGGCCTTCAGGAGGGGAGCTGTGGCATGCATGTGGAGGTAGCACCTAGCAATCCTGGACCTTCCGAAGGATGGTGCCGAATCGTGGAGGAACCCGAGGAGTAGTTTGGTTAATTGTTTTTCTTGCTTAAAGGTGCCCGCTTAATCGGGCTGATTTTTAGTTTATTTTACCCAGGTCAATCTTTACAATATTTTTGAATTTCCGTAATTAAACGTTCAATCGGCTTTCCGTATGAGGCGCTCTTCTTAATTTTTGATTTTTCGATGACAATTTGCTATGAGCATGGCTGTGCAAATGTTTTTTACTTCATATAATTTTATTCGCAATGTTATCAGACACTTTGACCCTTATACGATTAGCGTTTTCTGATTCTGTCGATGTGATTTTGGGTACTTTAATTTGTATTTGGAACAAATGACTTATGTACTTATTTGTTGCTTTTTACCTGCTTTCATATACTACTATTTCACTTTCTTTATATATGCCCTTGCATACTTGAATGCTTTCTCGCATTGTCGTATAATCGCTATGTGGACCGAAGTTATCGGATTTTATATCATGTCCGTATGTGACATGGGGTATTTTTCTTTATCATTGTCTCAAAAATTTCCACTTTTCCGGATGGATATTTAAGTTCCAATCTTCGATGAAAATGTAACGACTACGGACTCGTTTTACTTCATACAATATATTCAAAATACGTTTTTTCCTCTTCTAAAAAATGATTAATGTTTATCATTCTCATTTCTTCAAAACTAGCGCGATGTCGGGTTCATGTCGCCGGTTTATTGATATGGTCCATATCTTTTATATTTTGGACATAATATCCGCGATGATTAGCGTTTTTCCACCAAGGATTTTGGGTACTTTAATTGTATTTGGAACAATGGACGCTATGACGTACCTATCCGTTGTTTTACTATTCTACATGCATCGCTATTTCACTTTCTTTACAGATGTTCTGGGCATATTTGACGTCAAATTGTCGATAATCTCCATGTGGACCGATATCGGGTTTTATATCAAGTCGATGTATGTGACATGGGGTATTTTTCTATCATTGTTCCGGGTGACCCATTTGATGGGATACTTGGGTTCAATCAAGATGAAATGTAAGACCTCATGGATTGTTTTACTTCACACAACATATTCAAAACATCGTTTTTTTCTTGTGAAAAAAAATGATTAATGTTTATCACTCGCTTCAAAACTAGCGATGTCGTGTCTATGTTGCTGGTTTATTGATATGGTCTCATGGTCTTTTTATGTTTTGGACATACCACACTCTCACATGATTAGCATTTTTCTCATCACAGTGATTTGGGTACTTTAACTTGTATTTGGAACAATGGACGCTGTGACTTATCCTGTTGCTTTACTATTCTACACAATCGCTATTTCACTTTCTTTACAGATGCCTTTTGGGCATATTTGGAGTTTTCCTCGTACTGGTTTCATAATCTCCATGTGGACCGTTATTGGGTTTTTATATCAAGTCCTCGTATGTGACATGGGTATTTTTCTATCACCTGCCTGGGTGGTACTTCCACTTTTCTAGATGGATATTTGGGTTCCAATCTTCGGGGATGAAAATGTAATGATTTCATGGACCTGCTTTTACCTCATATAATATATTCAAAACAACGTTTTTTCTTCTTGTGAAAAAAAAAAATGATTAATGTTTATCACTCCGCCTTCAAAATTAGCGATGTTGGCCCTATACATGGTTTATTGATATGGTGTGATGGTATTTTTATATTTTAGACATATCACACTCACATGATTAGCATTTTTCTCTCGTTCGTCAGATTTTGGGTACTGAATTTGTATTTAATTAATGGATGTTTATCTCATCTGTTTTACTATTATATACACTGCTATTTCACTTTCTTATAGATGCCTGCATATTTGGATGCTTTCGCGCATTTGTCGATAATCTCCATGTGGACCCACATCGGGTTTTATATCAAGTCCCCGATGTGATATGGTATTTTCTATCACCGTCTGGGGGACTTCCACTTTTCGATGGATATTTGGGTTCCAATCATAGATAGGAATGTATGACTTGCGGAATTGCTTACTTCATATAATATATTCGAAACAGCGTTTTTTCTCGAAAAAAAAATGATTAATGTTTATCACTTCCTCGCCTAAAACTAAATATGCTCGGGCTCATGTTGCCGGTTTATTGATATGGTCCGATGGTATTTTTATATTTTGACATATCACACTCTCACATGATTATGATTATGTTTTTCTTCGTTGGTGGTTTTTGGGCATTTTTAATTTGTGGTTTGGGAACAATGGACGCTTAGACTTCATCTCTGCTGTTTTATTTATTCTAAGACACTGCCATTTACCTTCTTCATGGACCTGCTTTACTCTATAATATATTCAAATAGCCGTATCTCGTCTTTTTAAAATTTCAATTTTTTTTTTTTTTTTAAATTGAACCTTCACGGCTCACCGACGCCTTGTAAACACTTGAACTGGCGTACAACCTTAAACGCTAAGAGAGACAAGATGAAAACGTTTAAAGAGTGTGCTTAATGCTCCAAACGCTTCGACCACATATCATCGGCATTGCGACATCTTACGTACGGCCTAAGAGTTTACATCCAAAACGTTTGACCACGTTAGTCGGAATTGCAAATCGACATAAGCGTCGAAGAGTGACGTCCAAAACGTCGACTCACGTTTAGTCGGAATTGCGACGGTTTTGGCGGCCGCCAAGGACACGGCCCAAAACGTTAATTAATGCTGAGTCGGGAATTCGCGATGGCTTATGTTGCTCAAGAGGTGCCGACGTTCCAAACGTCGAACCACATTTCGACGTAAGTGCGACGCTTTTACAAACGTCGGAGGCGCGACGGTTTGTGAGACGCTAAGAGTACGTTGTTCTAACGATTGAAGAAGGTTTACAGGCAGACACTTTTTACGTGCGTCGTAACCAAGCGTATTTTTGATGACAAAACCACTATTATTCATTCCCCGAACCCGTCGTCTTGCGACGACTATGTCGGAATAGCGTATTTAATTGGCCGCTCAGAATTTCCAGCCAAATTTCTAGTGATCCCAAAGGCAAAAGTTGCCACTTTAACAAAGACACACAAGTATTGGGCCATTGCAGGGATGATGAAAAGTACATGGAGGCATTCATTCAGGGAGAAACCTAGTCAGCGGTTAAGAAAGAAACAACATCTATCTTCTTCCGCTTGGTTGCATCACAATATATAGCAGTTAAAGAAGATGTTGCACACAAGTTATGTGGATGAAGAAACCTTCTAAGACATGAAGGCAAGATTGAAGGAACCTATTTCAATCAAATGTGACAATACAAGTGCTAGTAAGTATATCTAAAAATCCTGTATTTCACCTCAAAAACTAAATATAATCTAATCAAGTATCATTTCTCCGAGAACAAGTGGTTCAAGATATAGTAAACCGGACTATGTACCAACAAAAGAATGTGAGAGCAGACATATTTACTAAAACCACTTGCAAGAGAACCATATTCGAATACTTAGACAACTAGGGGTAGTATTCATACTATTCTCAATATGAAGAAAAGCATGGGCCTCGTGGGGAGAATGAAATCTAAAACATCATTCCTAAATGAAATCTGTTACAAGGGAAGCATAAAACAGTCCAATAAGGACGCATTATTAGTACACGCATTCACCATGAAAAAGCAACAAGGACCTTTTCAACAGCAGGATCATCCCTTGTCTCCATAATTCAGCATGTATCTACAAAACACTCAGCACTCGTATGGAACACAGCTTATAAACATATATTGCCTACCATATCGACAGAGACAAAATGTATATTCAAGTTCATAATCTTTCAAAGTGTTCTCTCAACAAGTTTTACACACTGCATCCTGAGCAGCATGGTATCAACCTCTGCTGCACGATGTCAAAGGGGAGGAAGAACAAACAACAGAGGAAGAGGAGGCAAACAGAAGAGCTATAGTCGAAGAAAGTATTCTAACAGAAAATGAGACATATTGCCATCAATGCCAAAGGAGACCGTTGGAAATATTTTCATCAAGGCAAAGGAGTGTAGGCAGATGCAGAATCCGAGTCAGCTATAATAAAGGAGACTAAGACAGTATATGGAGCAAAGAGGAAATGAAGAGAAAGGCATAGACATAGGAATCAAATATAGAGAAAGAGCTCGTTATCACGTTACAGAGAGTGCGCAGGGCAGAGGACAAGCGACAAGAGCAAGAGCCACATACGTCATTGCGCAGAAACTCATATTTAAAATATGTACATATATAGATAACAACAAGCAAGCATACATACAACATAAGTTTTTACGGAGCACTTGTATTCGATTGATATGGTAGAACCGTATTACATATATGGTAGGTATGTTATATATATATATGGTCTATATATATTCATACACCGAAGAACCGAAATGCGTGAATAGGAGTGTAACCATAAATACAATATATATATATAATTGAATGGAGTGAGTTTAATAATAAAAATACATTAGAACAAGGAACGTTTTGATAAATAAAAAATGCGACTTAAACTCGAGCGTAGCCTAACTCACCATTAACAACAAAGTAACCTTTTCATATATATAACTCAAGTAACTTATAAAAGGACGAAGACGAAACCTCGAGGTGTTTTAACCATGACTGCGAGAATGAAACGTGTTTAAAAGAACAACAAAGGTTGGAATTGTATTTCTCCGCACCGCCTTATCGACCACAAGTGGTATTGCCCGTAGGAGGAGTTACTCCGTACAAGAATCGACACGTGTCCCGGACCGACATTTCAAAACCATTGTTTAGTGCGCCTTCGCCGCGTTATACGTCGACCGAAGACGTGGGAGCCGGGGCCCAGAATACGCTACTGATTTGGAGACTCGACATCCAACCCGCAACTGCCTGCGAGACTTGCACGCACGGTTTAATACAAGAGCCCGGAAGCGTTTTGCCGGTTAGTTTTCCACGGTGGTGGCGGAACTATGGAGGCCACGGCGAAGCATGTATGGAGCCACCTCTCTGGTGGTTATGGGGGTTGCCATTTTCCTCTAGCCGCATCAACTGGGGTGAGGCCCTATAGTTCATCATAGCCGTTGATCGCTTGGTCAACCGCGATCGGCCACCAACTACCAGGGTGCCTTCCGTTAACCATCGCAGCGGCTCGACCTCCCGTAATCCGTCGATCTTCTCAACACAAGTCCCATTTTATCTCCGCGCTGGTTATCCATGCGCCACACCGTAACCGGGATCTCGTATGAAATTACATTCCAACAAAAGTTAATTTTCTAAGAATTAAATAACATGGTTCAATAGTCAACTATTGCGCAGTGTATGAAGGTTACAATGCGAAGTTAGTGACAAGTACATATAAGAGATCGTCGAATGAGAAAATGGTTGGACACGAAACTTGAATGTAATTAAAAGGAGACAAATATTTGTTTTGTTAATAAGGCAAAAGCATTTCCGTAAAATGAAACCAAAGATTATATAGTTGATGGAATATGGTAAATATCGTATAATCGATATATCCGTTTCGACAGTAAGGGTTATAAAAACTATAGTTATATTTAAGTTTGACTAAAAGACAACAAGTATATAACTTGAATGAAATGAAAACAGATTTAGAAGAGAAGAATGGTGTGAAATGTTGCATGACGTAAAAAGATGATGCGAATGCTTTCTTAACAAGCAGAGAAAAGACAAAATCCGTAAGCTGTGCCTGAAGAAGAGGAGCCGAGTGATATTGAAATATGTAACTTAGAATGAATGTAAATGATGTAATTATTTTTTATTGTTTGTGATGCAAAGGCAAGTATCTCAAGGAAAAGACAAAATCCCACCGTAGCATGAAACTTATATGTCATAGTAATTCTAAAATTGTTGAAAAAGGAATAAGAAGATGGTCAAAGAGTCATAATCGTTCACTTCAAATTTCGTGAAATACAAACATCCATGTGAGAATTTCATATGTAATATCAATTTGATAAGCTCAAGAGAGAGGGAGAGCGAGAGAGAGAAAATATAGAGAAGGCGGAAAGTAACATAAAGACCAAGAAAAGAAGAGCAGAAGAGAAGTACAATGAGTCGACATTCGGAAAATCAAAGAAACATTCGCTTTGATAATTTGAGGTGTTGGGAGCTTCCCTATCAAGTTGTAGCTTGATAGTCATTACTGTAGTCGACCTAGGTTGAAGCCCTCCCGTAGTTTGGTGCCTCGCAGAAAATTGAAGGGAGTTGTGCCTTTGCAAGTTGTAGCTCGCGTGGTCAGTGTGTTGGAGCCTCTTTGTTGGTGCCCCACAGAAAACACAGAGAGGAGTTGGAGCTTGCCTTGCATCACAACAGTAATAAGATGTGGTTTTCCTTTATGGGTTTCCACTTATATCCGGTGTCTCTATGCATGATATTTATGTATTGATATGATATGTATCATCGCCTAATATCTCACGCTCATATTAAGTTCTACTCCTGCGAGTATTATACTAACACTAGTCGCTTACATTTTAAGATTACTCACACATTAAATTGGATGTGAAATGAAGGTGTAATTAAGTTTAATGAAAAGTTCTAAAAAGATCGGGGAATGCGTTAAAATCGATTCACCACCCCCCCCTCTCGCCTAACTATTCAACATTCGCTTATTAGCGCATTTGTTAGTAGATCATTATACATTCCTCTCTGCAAAGTCCGCCATCATCAGAATTTTACCTCGCAGTTTTGACTTGGACTTCGATTTTTGCTTCGTGAACCGGAGTTTTGCATGAAATTCCACACTCGGTGCAAAAGGAAGGAGCAGAGAAAGCAGAACAAAGCAAGAGTTCTTTCACCCATTGATCTCATATGAGCGTTAAATTTTATTTTTCGAGATCAAGTTTGGAATTGGTTACCCGAGACAAAGTAGACCCTGCTTCCCGGTTCGCTTCTGCATAGATCCAATTTCATTTTTGTTGCCCCGACTCTTGAACTCGCTAACGGGCTCTCGAATAGGCTACAGTCTATAACTTGCTTCAAACTCCACATCGGGTCCCAATGATATTTATTATATGATTCATCCATCCTCATTCTACCTCCGTACACGCCCTCACTTCATCGCTACCTTAGCTACTTTAGTGCCTCATTCTTGTCTTTGCGATTGGTGCCTATTATAGAGAAACTCGAACACCCAGGTCATAAGAACGATGACAAAGGTAATAATATCTACTAGCTAATGACCCTACCGCATTAGACTACACTGCGAGTACAAGAATATTCATCTCGATTATGAACTATCTTAACCACTGCCTATGTTATTGCTTGCTCCTATGCCTTAGCTTCTTCCACGGCCACCGTTCTGAACAACTTCATCCTCAATCGTGCTATTGGTGTTACTACTAAATCGTTAGTGTTGCTTCAACTATCGTTTTCTTCAATGCTCTTCAATCTACAACTCCTCGCTTCTCCCGGCAATTTTTCTCCCGTTCCTCTCACTATTGGACAACCGATGTTGTTGATGTTGCTAGCGGTGGTGTAATATCCCAAAATGGGAATCACACAAAGAAGCCTCACGAAATAACGCACCCCCTCGGTAATTTAGTGCACCGAGTCGTAGCCAGCCTCGATCCCCCAGATTAGCTCATCTAAGATTCAACCAAAAGGAGAAAAAAAAATCAAACTAGGTGGTTAAACAGACTTCCCACAACCCAGTCTAGTCAGCACCGCCCAAAGAGAGGGGCCGCAACTATATGCACAATACTACTTTAAATAATGTAGTTCCTTTGAATATAAGCATTAGCATCAATATGGTGACTCATCATCACATGTACATCAGTAACTAGATCTATAGTGAAGCTTATACAAAAGTAACAAAAAAGAAAAATAGAAGATTTACATGAAGAATCCCTCAAGGATTGAGGTGCCTATGCAACAACAAAATGAGATCATAAAGCCTATTACTGCTATTTTATCGTACACATCTGGATATATAATACACTTTAGATCTGACAGATCCGTATACAAAAAGATAGATCCACACATATCTATATACTATATGGGCCCTTAATTAACTTTCGTATCCGAGCAAATCATGTAGCAAAGAAGAGCAGACCGAGATCTAAGTCGCAATCCTGCGCAGTATTCAAAAATTTCAGCAAGAACAGAACCATATACAAATCGTTAGGATTCGAAGGAAACATGGAATGGATGTCCAACCCATTGATCACCACAATGCAAGGAAAGCTTCTTAATACCAGTAGATCACTCCTCAAAAACGTTGCTCAAACACCCCCCTCGCAACTTTCCTCTGGTAACAACGGCGTTTATGGAAGGGAAATCGCATCGTTAGCTTTAGTAATGATTATGCCCAATTACTCGTACTCAAAAATGCAAACAATCATTCAATACACTTCCAGGAGGATAAAATACTCACTCACTTAGAAGAGGTACTCAGATTTTCCTAGATCCGAATATTCTAGCTCTAGCACTACCCAGTTTTACAAAAAATCAAACCCTCAACAGGATCTGAATTGTGGTTGGAAGATGAAGCTTTGGCCCAAAGCCCGATAGTGGATAAGACAGAACAAGTCTCTCCGAAGAGATGCTCAAGGAAGGAGGTGATTCCCGACCAGAACACCCAAGTGTTAACAAAGACTATTCTCCAGCTGGAAATGCAGGTACCTAAAGAATATGAATTTCTTAATGACAAGACCTTTAGAAATATCAAAAAATCAACCCCTCCTCGGTGTCCTCCTCCTCCTTTTATAATAACATGGAAATCTTGTCAAACCCCAAACCACCTCAAGGATTTAGCTTCATTCACATGAGTGGCTCAAACATGAATCGTTAAGAAGCTTATAAGATACATTGCATGTAGACAGCATGTGATTTGGTCCGTTGGACCCAACACTGTTCTTACCCTCTTTCACACTTAAGTGTGTTTATAAAATGGCCCAAGATTAGCCTTGCTTTCATATCAAGTACTGATTTATTTGATGTGATTAGAATTTTACATGTCCTCCTTCACATTTTATTCATCAACATGAAAATCAAAAATAATACAAAGAAAATTGAATATTCTATTGTACTTTGGCTAAGTGGAATATTGTGTGGATCTTCTTATGCTTTCCCGTCTCTACTGCCATGGCATGAACCAGTGAGAACAAGCTGCGACAAAGTAACCATTGTCAAAGGTCAACAACTTAACTCCGTTTATACCACAGCTCCATCCAGTCCCTGCCTCACAGAGCCGTGTAACCCTTTATCTCATTCCCATTCATGTTCTTCCAACCTGTTTAGAAAGGCGGCTTGACCACCCAATATCATGTCAAGGAAAGACAGGCACCGCATGTGATTAAGTTTCTGCTTTTCCTTACCCGTATCGTTCATGATCGGGAAGGCCGCCGCGCCCGCCCACACGCTAACCACCGTGTGAGCGCAGGTACACCATCGTTGTCCTCTCCCTATTGTATCCTCACGGGAGTAGTGCATTAGGTGAGGAAAAAGTGACCAAAGGGAGAGGAGGTTACCTAATATAGATGGATACATATCCAGAAAGTCTAGAAGGTCCTTTCACAGCCCATACTATACGAGAATGAAGAATTTCACTAACTCATATCACCTATAACTAAAGTATGAAATGAAATGAGTGGGCTAAAGTGGGGAACACAAGGAGCTATCTCTGGTATTAAGACTACACTAACCAAGCTTTAACGTCCCCGTATCGTATCATTTCGGTAACTATAGATAGATTCCATACTTATGCTAAAGCTTAATTTATATAGAATTACCGGGTAAAATAATGAAAACCAAGCTCTTCGACCATCCATCCATAAAGAGAGAGTTATGTTTTGACCAATGTTTGACCAAGACAGCATATATTATTCCTCGATTGAGTTCATTAAGGACCATGAGGGAAATAGAGAGGTCTCTAAGGTGAGTTAAGGCCCCCAAACAAGGAACAAGGTGTAGTTGCTTGACACAGCATGTTAAGCAACGTATTTAAATATGCACAAAGTCGAAGTGGGTTATTATATCCTATAGGCTTTGATACGAGGAGTAGTACAATTTATTTGAAGATGCACAGGCAAGTCATATTCTTATCAAGTTCATTATTTGAAATAGATATGTTTGTTCGGCCCAAAAACTTCCGTCTTTCTGTCAGCCAAGGAGTGCAAACCGAGACACGCACCTGTGACACATGCATGTTAGAGCGCATCTTTACAACAACACTAGGACTTAGACACTACCATTTTAACTGCATACATGTGAGACCAATAGGCCTCGAATGAGTGAGTTTGACTTAGAAATACATAGGGCTCGACCTGCTCTCTATCTCCGAAGTGTACTTGAACTCTTGCCGAAGTGCAGTTTCATAATCTCAAATTATTTTCCATATTCGTCCGTATCTAATGAATGGCCTATCCATCCCTTATCCGGAAATATCGAAGGAGACCCCATTCCGTCGGGCGTGCAAGTTGGTTGTTGTCGCATTTTCCCCATCTCGCAGTGAGATGGACAGAGGACAATGATTCCTCCACAGAGAGATATCTCGTCAGTATATAAGCATACTGTTTCTGCAGGTTCGAAAGTGTAGTGGTTGACAAGACCAAAATCTTTGCAGAAAGGGCTCTCACATGTCGAAAGGCATCGCACCCGCCCTCTTTTTGTTGTGGTCAAGCCCCAACCATATAATGTTTGGGGTGAGTGATCAGGTTATTTTTCTCTCTCACTGTCTTCGCAACTCGTTACTTCTCACCAGAAGATGCACCTTTCCCGTCGACCGACTTCCGAGAAAATAACACTTTAGGGCTAGGAATCCATAGCCTACCCAACATCTCGTATCGTACCGCATACCGGGTGAATGGAGACAAAATATACGTAACCAAGGGAAAGGTATTTCTCTCCCATCCTTCTATGCTTCGTCAATAATAAATATCCTTCCCCGTTAATCACAAACGTACGTACCACTCCAAGACATTTTCTTTTACCTTTTCTTTTTGTCATTTTTTTGTAGTGAATGTAATATGTAGTTTAACATGCCAAATTTTTTCTTCATTCTAAAGGGTTAATTTTAGTTACAAACAATATGAATTATTATGAGACTAGTCACCTTAATTGTTGTCACACCTTACTTAGTTCAATACTAGTTACTAGTAGTTTAAATAGCCACCAGCAGCCCCTTATCGCCATCACACATTGTTTCCTCACGAGGGCATTTAATATACAACCCGTTTAAGAAAAAAAAAAAAAAAACTATACAAATAAAAAGAACAAAAGTGAGGGCGAAGGAAAGTAAAACCCAAGCCTTCAACTAATGACTTTTCCTTAAATACAGGACTATTGGGCCTTCAACTAAGGAGCTTCCTCGACATGGAGATTATTGGATCTTCAACCAAGGACCTTCCACCCGCCGAGTGACTAACCTTATGGTGACCGAACACGATATGGGAGCTAGAGGTCCACGATATTGAAGGCTCATGGGGTGAGTCGACATGGGTTGGGGATACTAATTTGATGGTTTGCGATTCATGGCTCATGGGCCAGCTCCTCCGCTCATGGGGAACAAGAATCGGGTCAAGGCATATTTCATTTTGTCCAACGACACGACCAGTTCTCTCGACCCACCCGACCGATGATTGGCGACGAAGTTTTCGACCTACCCTCGTAGCTCAAGACCAAATTTTCTATTCGATTTCATCCTCCTTGACCGCCTTAGGACCAAATTTCGATAACCCGATAAGCCGGGTGGTGGACCAACCTTTTGAATTGAGGCGAAGAAATTGATCTCTCATTCATGGCATAACATATATATAATATATGTATTCACGTTTCTTGATCGAATAATGAATTCGATCGTACAATTATATATATAATATATTCACTATGTTCCATTGGATAAAGTGTTTTAATGATAAGTGAGATATAAGAAGATGACAACGATAAAATGACGTAGAGAATGGCAGAGATATCACCAACCAAATAATCTTCGTCATATCGCGCGTTCACGATCGAACCATGTATCCACACGTGTCATTTAGGAAAGCTAAAAGTGAACGTTGGCACGAAGATCTGATATGTCTTCCCGAGCGTGCATCATTAAGTCATACCTGAAAATGCACCCAATGCCACCTCGACATATGAAATCATCTTATGCCATATTGTACCGATTCAATGTGGAGACATGGTCAAAGCCCGCCCGAGATTTGAAAACTCAAAGGAAATCTCTTTTCATATGCCTATTAAGAAAGCATAATTACATATATAATGAATGAATGGCTTCATTTTTTGTATTTGAAAGGTGTGAAGACGCTTGTCCTTTTGAGGAAAAGGTCATTTTATGCTCAAAATAGACTATACTTTATGCCAAGAGTTTGATCCTAGCTTAGAACGATAAAGTGGCAGAGTAATTGGTCGACCGTCGTGCTCACGAGACCCGAAGACCTACAGTTTGAACCCTCGCCCCCGCCCCAAAACGAGACTCCATCGCTGGTGGCTCATCGTTAAGGTCCTTTCTTTCCCAGACCCGTTCGGGAGATGAGGAAGGAATATCTCAAGGCGACAACGCATTGGACTTGAGTGCACGCACGTCGAACAAAGGTGGCAAGTGCCACCGATTGTTACGACCGTAGGCGCGTAAGCGTGCTCGCCCAATGGGTGAAAGTAGCCAGCCAAACTCTCGGAACACCGGGAGAGGGGCTGCCATCGATTTCTCGCTCATCCATCATATGGGTAAGGTTGCGTTAGCACACTCGAAGAAGGAAGGGTAGAGGAAGCGTAAGCAAGCTCAACCACAGACACCATAAGGAGAGATGGTGCGATGAAGCCCCACCGTTATCCCCCCACCTAACAAGCAATCGAAGGAACAGTGCTCTCAATTAAGGAGAGGATCTTTTCACAACGTGAAAACGCTCAGCTCGCAATAATATCCCAAGATTGCATTTCGATGCAATCTCCCCATGCTTTCCGTTGGTGGAACGTAATAACCCACCACCCTAAGCCCTACATTTTATTTATCCCTATACTCTTACTTACTCAGATGAGAGTCTATTTCAGAGGATACAAATCAGGAAAGGGAAGAATAACAAAATAAATGATGCCCAACCGCATAAATCCACTCTATTCCACACAATTCTTCCGGTTATGCCCTCGATCTTCCTCACTTCTTCTGCTTCATGCCAAGGATGGAGTACCAGACCACGACTTCAAACCACTGAATAAAATCGTTCCAACACACCAACAAAGGGGAAGCCTAATGACCCTTGGCCAGCTGAAGACATTTGAAGTTATGTTTTAGCACCCCAAGTTATCCCATATGTACACTAGTTTATCTAAGTATCCCAGTAGTAATGCCACTAACTTACTAGGGAGGGAAGAATCCTAAATCACTTATATATCCCATTTCAGGGAGAACAAGTGGCTCACTAGATAATGGAAACATCCCAGAGTCCTGTCTCAAATATCTACATAGCACTATCCCAATCCCCATCCGGATGGAGGATTACTTGCTAGACAACATAATTCTTAATCCATGTTTTACATGGTCAAATGAACATCATTTGTTGGAAAGTCATGCAGTTTGGAAGAGCTAGACCTTTTCTATTTCCTTATTTGCTCGATCGATATGGGCGGGCGAAGCGTAGAACGTAGCCAAGGTGGTTTAAACAATGGATTTCATCGCGTGCTTCAAGGATGCTGCCATTTGCTAACGAAGCAGGAAGTAACTTTAAGTAGGATGCAAATGGATATTGGAAAACATGATTCTGTAGTGCACGCCTCAATTTGTTCTAGTTGCAAGAGAGAAAATAGGCCACCGCCTCGGGGATACTTTCATATTGAATTACAAGCCTGAAAGCTACAGGATTAAATGAGGTAGCATTATCATAAAGAAATCAGTGACAGACATCAGAAGGACAAATACACATTGCATACCGTCTAATCGAGGGCCTAAAATATGATGCGAAGGAAACAGGACTTATGCTTCTAGCCAATCGGTTATTGAAGTCATTGGGCTCAATATTCCATATTCTATTGGTCCTAGACTCATATGATCATCCCCCCCATTTACCTCCGGATTTGAATAAGCCTATCGACTTAGGCTCGCCGCTCATCCGCAGAGCTCAAAATAGTCGACTCAAGGATAATCTCCTCATTCCGGCAAGCGGAACCCGAATGAAGCAGGCCTTGTTTCGAAGCGTTGAGCAACTCATGGCCAAGGGTAAAAGGGAACTTCAGGAGCACGAATTAGTTAAGCGCAAGCTTCCGTGAATTTGTCTAACCTTTTCCTGGGATCCCCGCAATACCAGGATAGGAAAATATTTCTATATTACATAAAGGTCGTTTTCTTGAACTTTCACCTATTGACTCTGCTAACCCCATGCTTTTTGTCCATTTTCACGATTATTGCTAGTTATGAAATAAAAGTGAGCGCAGCAAAGAAAAGTCTTTCGATCTATCTCACCTGGGAGTGAAGTACGAGGAAGGAGATGAAAATAAAGTCTTATTATGCTAAACATCCCACTTGATAAATCTACCATTTATCCCATTTTATCCTATGAATATAGGAAACTTGTATTTCCCATTCACAAATCCATCTTTGTCCATGCCGCTAACTATCAGTTCAGTCTTGCTCTTGGTTCATTTCGTTACTAAGAACGGAGGGGGAAACTCAGTACCAAATGCTCGGCAATCCTCGGTAGAGCTTATTCATGATTTCGTGCCGAACTTGGTGAACGAACAAATAGGTGGTATTTCCGGAAATGTTAAGAAAAAGTATTCCCCTCGCATCTCGGTCACTCTTACTTATTCGTTATTTCATAATCCCCAAGGTATGATACCATATAGCTCCACAGTTACAAGTCATTTTATCATTACTTCGAGTCTCCCATTTTCGATTTCTATTGGAATTACTATAGTGGGATCTCAAATACATGGGCTTCATTTTTCCAGCTTCTCATCACCCGCAGGAGTACCATTGTCGTTAGCACCTTTCTCAGCACTCCTTGAGCTAATCCCTCATTGTTTCCTCGCATCAACGTTAGGAATACGTTTATCTGCTAATATGATGGCTGGTCATAGTTCAGTAAAGATCCCAAGTGGGTTCGCTCAGACTATGCCATGTATGAATAAGACACGTAGATTTATACTTGTTTTTATTCTTAAATTGATTGTTTCCTTTTTTCTTTTGGGGGGGTAGAATTTTATCTATACCAACCCATAGAGTGGCTAGGGGTTTCCTTCGAGGGGTCACTGGAGGTGCTAGTGCACTCTCCAGAAGCCTCCCCCATAAATTTGGGGGACCTTCTCGGTAGGGGAAGGGGAAATGAGACTGCCGACTGGGGGATTTCTGCTCCAGGGGAGGCTCTTTTCCCTGAAGCAAATGCGGGCCCGTCCTGCCCCCCGGTAAGGGATAACCCCGTATTGCCGAGTTTTCTTTATCAGTTATCAATCCCTCACAATGTCATGGAGGAACTTGATCGAGAACTGATCAAGAAAACTCGGCACATGCAAGCCCTATTTTCTGAAGAAGGGTTGGGGGATCCTTTTACCAACCCTTCTTCAGGAGAATACTTTCGCCAGGACTACCTTTCCCGGTGGAAATTGAAATTTATAATCCAGAAAAAGGTGGTGTTTCTCTTAACAACTCATTTTGGTATAAGCGAAGAGGGCGGGGGGTTATACAGGAATCTAGACAAAATCCTCACCCACCCGGAAATATCACTCTGGGAGCAAGACCTTCCGTCCTTGTATAAAATGTACCATCACTTATACCGCGATGAGGCTTCATTAATAAACATGCTCAACCTGTTTCGACGCATCCTGGCCAAAAATTTCAATCCCAGGAAAGCGAGGGCGGGCGTTTGACGACCCTCTTTCCTCTCCCAATCCCACCCCCAAAA
Organism: Pinus albicaulis; assembly: GCA_034641835.2. NCBI lineage: Eukaryota > Viridiplantae > Streptophyta > Pinopsida > Pinales > Pinaceae > Pinus > Pinus albicaulis. The sequence goes on along the minus strand of CM076574.1, from coordinate 128,644,267 downwards.
AAGAGAATTTAGAATCAAGTCCCCTCCGGAATTTCCCTCCCCTCCATTCTACGTTCCCAATCGAAATGGATCTTGTCAAATATTCAACATTTCCTATGATCATTTCTCTCTCAGGTATTCGAGGAATCTTCCTAAATAGAAGAAATATTATTATTATGTCAATGCCAATTGAATCAATGTTACTAGCTGTCAATTCGAACCTTTCGGTATTTCTCGTTTATCCGGATGATATGATGGGTCAATTATTTGCTTTATTGGTGTTAACGGTGGCAGCTGCGGAATATGCTATTGGGTCAGCGATTCCGGTTATTACTTTCCAAATTCGAAGGACCATTGCTGTAGAATCTATAAATCACATGAAGGGTCGAGTAGCACTAATTATTAGATTATTTGTTAGGAATCAAAATTTGCTTGTTCCCCGCTTTATCTCCCATACGCTCGAGCCAGATTTCACTTCCTCTGACCAACAAACAAATATGAAGAAGTATACTCCTCCGACACAAGTGCATATTCCAAAGTTCCCATTACATTCGCTTCCGCCAACCCAACCAACAGTGAATTAACAGATAAAGCTAAGGCCCATCCATTATTGATTGACTAACTTACTGATGGAACCCACCTAGGTGGCTAGCAACACAGGAAATTTTGAAAGTGTTGTTAGAGCTCCTTATTGGGAGTCATTGAAGCAGTAATCGTTCATTTTTTATTTATTATATACATAATTATACTTACTTAATGGGCTATACCTATAGTTACCTGAGGCTATAGCTACCCCCTCACTTATCGAAAGGTTATCCCTCACCATATGAATAGTGAGTGACTCCGTCCCTTGAGCAAGCAGAGCTCGAGTTCTAGTCCAGGATCAGGACCTTAGGCAGAGCTAAGTATTTGGGGCCAAGGAAATTATAGGCCAGGACTTGTACCTTCTTGAGCATAGCGAAGGGTAAACCTTTCGTGTGCTTACTGGCTGGAAAGAAAGGAGGGGTTGGCCCAGAAATGGGTTTGCTCTAGGGTAGCCCAAGAAGGGAGACTTGAGTTACTCGACCAATGGGAGAGACCTTCTTGACTACTTCCCAGGATATATACCGGTGAAATCGACTACTTATCGGATATATGCGGGTTAAAGAGTTAGGTAAGTCCAATTCCAAAGAGGCCAGATCTTAAGTTCTTATTTGGTCAAGGTAACCAAAGTAAGTTCTTTACCTTACGGAAGATGAGTTACAGATAGTAAGTATGATCCCCACCAAGGAATATTACTTATTCCCCTCCCCGATAGAATCAATATCCTCATTACAGGGCTCGAAATAAGAGGCTTGGATATGGACATAAATGTGCCTTACACTGCCTGTTTCGGACCCTTAATAGGGTAGGTTTGATCCTTGCTTTCCAGCTGTTGTTTTCAGCAGGAGATGATTCTATTCCATAGTGGAATCTCTTTATTAAGATACAGATCCACCCGCAGTTGACTCAGCAGTGGGAGAGGCAGCCTATTCGTTTACTTCATTGACCTATAACCAGTAGAGGCACCAACAGTAAAGGTGAAGGTAGAGGTCTTTAGGTCAATAAGGAAGAGGCAGAGATTTTGTTGGGTATCGGTATCAATATAGAAGGGATCCTAAGAAATATGGCAGTGGGGAAACCACTACTGGATATGGATCAACCGGCTCCAGGTCAATAGCTGCTGCTTACTCTGAAGGTGGTAGTGCTTACTCTGCCTTTATTGCTTCCTATGCTATTGGTTGGCACTCCTCTCCCCTACAATCTTCGAACGGAAAAGGATCACCTATCTCGGCTCGGAGGTGCTTGCACGCCTGCCTATTAAGTCAGGTAGGTTTAGGAAAGGGAGAGGGCCTACCTCTCGGACTTCCATTCTCCATCCATATATATGTTCATTCCCAATTGATATATGAAGGGAGGGATCAAGATCTTTCTTCCCTCTCATCATTCATCCATTGTTGCTACCCGTGTATCAGTCCCAGCCAGTGTGGCTAGCTGATCAGTGGCTGATCATCTATCTATTGGTATTGTGGTTCAACTCGATACCCTATAGGCCTAACCTAATATTCTTTGGGGAATGCCAATAATATTTAGTATCTTGATCGATAGGGAGAGGTCATTTAGGCACTCTCTCTATAGTTATATACTGACTTATTCCTTCTCCCCCACCCAACAATCAATCTATGCATGCGTAGGGCAAGGCCCCGAAAGTATAATTAGTGAATGAATGCCCCTGCCTGGCAAGATTAAGACCCCGAGCCCTTATTTATCTATCTCTATAGAAAAGGAATTATGAATCGCTGATACATACAGAGATAGCGACTAACTAACCATACCAAGAACGGCGAAGGGAAACATAAATATCATGTCACAGGATCGAAGGACCAAGGAAAGGGAGTGCCACAGACCTGCCTTCCTTCCTTAAATGCGATACGCGTATACATTCTCTGGCCGACCAAAGAAACTTGAATCATCCCTAAAGCCCGTCACCCATCCCTTCCCCGATGCGAGAAAGCACAAAATCCCTCAAGCCAAGTGCCTTATCTGCCCTGCCTAACTCGCTTCTGCCCTGCCTTCTCGAACCCTACCTCAACCCTTCTTTCACTTACGATGCTCTGGGAAACAAACTTTACTATCCTTCCTCCCTCTATGCTCTCTTACCTGCCTGAAGCAAACCCAACTAAAGTAAAGTGAAGGTTAAGACTCTCTGTCCCGCCTAAGCCTCTAACTGCCCTGCCTAACTCTGTCCTTCCTCCCTCTAAGCTCTCTGCCCTACCTAAGTGGATCGTGTTGCATGCTCTAACTGCCCTGCCTAACTCTCTATCCTTTGTTAATAAGGACAAGTAAAGTATTGACCTTAAATAAATGAAAGGTGCGTTTAGCTCTTGTCTGCATTGAAAAAGGAGCGTAGCCGCTTGTCCGCATCAGGCAAGGACCTTTAAAGGTACTGGAAGTTACTTATTTCCTTGGCCCCTACCTGCCTGATAAGAAAAGTGGCTCGTATATGTTTCATGAAGTTGTGCCGCCAATAAGAATAATAAGGGCACTTTGATGCCATCCCATTTATATAGAAAGGGGGAATAGACGAAAATGGTGTGCTCTTGCTTCATGAGGCGAAGTTATTATATAGTGAAGCTCCCTTTAAATATAGTAGGGGTCGCCCTTATTTCTACTATTAGGGGAAAGTGGAACAGGCCCCTAATGGACTGCTGCCCAACTCAACGGATTATGACAGAAATACCTGAATTTCCCACTTCAAGGTCTGATAGGTCTTGCCCTTCATAGGGCAAGGACAGGTGAGTGTAAGAGAACTCGATAGGCCATGTTTCCCTAATGAATTTACTACTTTGACAAGATTTCACGTAGATAAGCAGGCTTGCTCCCTCCTATATTACTATCTCCTCCTTTCGACATAGTAGATTTGTAATTGTGATAGTGATTCTCTCTATCACCCCCTCTGAAACCCACCCTATAATGCATGCATGGAAAGCCGAACCCTTCTGAAACCCGATCTAACAACCCAACTCACATACCACTTTCATCAGCGGATAACCCGCATGCATACTATAAAGAAAATAAGTAGCTACTGGATTATTCTCTTTCCTTACAACAGAGTTTCTCCTTCAGCTCCAGATACAATGGACCCTGCATCTAATAAAGTCGCACCAACAGTGGATCAAAAGCAAGATTGAGAACCAGCCAGCCCAACCCACCACCTAACCTACCTATTTTAGGAACTACCTTCCTACTTCGAACTTGACTGCTTTCCCAGCGTTAGAGTATTGCTTGCACTTAGATAGAGTAGTAATGCTTGCCTTTATAGAGTGGAACTACAATAATTCGGCTTGTAAGTAGGCTTGTACCCACCATCTAAGGGTGCATGCATGGAGGGAGGCTGCTTCTACGTTACCAGAGTTGCTCAAAAAAAGGTGCCTTCCTGGGGAACTCTTATTTTAGAGATAGATCGACCGGCTTCATTGCTTCATTCTAGTACCTTCCTATCCTATCGGAGTGAGGCCGGCATTCCATTCAGTTAAGGGTTTTCCCCTTCCTCTCTCTACCTTATGGTCGAGCAAGTGCCTAAAGGCGATGGCGGCCCTAGTGCGTGAAAAGTTGAAGCCCTTGCCAGCCAGTTTATGCAATGCAACCCAGACCCCCGATCTTGGGCGGAAGCGCGCTCAATTTGACTTACAAGAGGCTTTTTTAGCGCCGCCTTTTGAGCTTATTTTGAAGGGTGCTTTTGGCAAACTTTTAGTTACAAACCCTATTCGCTGATGTTACCCGGACCTGCAAGCAAATGATTTCCTTCCTTTATGTCGGTGGGTGCATGGAAAGGCTGCAGGGATTCTTGATGAAGAAACATTTCCAGAAGATACCAGCCATACACACACCTGGATATCTTCTAAATTCACTACTTCAAGGTGGCTTTTCCCTTGGAAAAAAAAGTAAATAATTACCTATCAAGGTGGTTCGCTAGTTCAAAGGCGGCCTGTGAAGGGCAAGCACCGTTGGACCTATCCTGGGGTGGTAAATTAGAAATAGAAAAGGTGGCGCTGCCCACCAGCCCAAGATATGGTAAATTGAGTAATCAAAGGGTAGGGTGAAAAAGCAACAGGGACAGAGACTACGGGCAGGGACGGGGGCTATCTCTTTTCTCTATCCATTGGGGCGGGTCTATTAAGTGATTGATGCATCACCGATTAGGTTATCCATTTCTATTTGTGTTTTCTTTCACGCAGCGGAAAGAATCTATTTATGAGCCCTCCACAGCCATAATGATAAGCAAGCAGTAATATAATTAGCCAGCAGTAAAAATCGATCATTCATTTGCAAGTAATGAAGCAAGTAACGCTCAGCCAGTCCTGAACTAAAAGCCAGCAAGCAACAAGCTTTCAAAGCCAGCCACCCAAGATTAGTTTGATAACGAAGTCGCTCGCCACCACTAGAGGTATGGTATGAGATAATAGATCTATTCCCAAAAACTTCCGAATTGTATTGTTATGAAGTTCAATTTCAATCTATATATGTAATCATGTCATTTCTATATCACAAAACAGAAAGAAAGCCTTTTCACGACCTGTCTCAATTTATTTTATGCCAAATTTGGGATAAAGAAAATAAATAATGAAGTGAAAGGCTTGGTCTTTTCTTAAGGCTCAAGGCTCATGGCGTAAGGTGAATGGCAAATGGGGCTTATGTGAAATGGCTCAACCTCTCTTCTCTATATAACTACTATTTATCTTACGCTAAGCTGTAGTTCAGAAGCTGTAGTTCTTATGTAATGCGATTAGTTCTTATAACGACTATCTATATAGAACGACTATGGCTAAGCTTGAATGAAGAAGCAATCTCTATCTATATATACTAGTTCAGAAGCTATAGTGAAACTTCAATGATATTTCTAACGACTTTCTCTCTTACGCCCCACTAGTTGCATTCTTTAGCTCAGCTAAGTAGTGCCATTTGAAATGAGACTTCTAACTAGTAGTTATTAGTTGTAGTTATTCTAACAACTATTTAGCTTACGCTAAGCTTTAGTATAGTTATTCTTAGTTCTCTCTCTTTAGTTCAGAATTAAATGAGAATGATAATGACTATTTAGCTTACGTAGTGTTACATAAGCTCTACACTAGCTATGACCTTACATATTGCTTTACAGCTAGCTTACTTGATATGATGGACTTGAGACTAGTGTGAGTTCATAGTTTAACATGATCTTATTTGTATAGGTCAAGTACACCCAATCCTGCTTTGTACTAGCTCATCTCAGTTTGTATCTGAATGACTAGGATATCCATTATGGAAACTACTGTGTTCAGTTGAACCCATAGAACCAATACAATCTACTTAGTAGAATCCAATACGTGAAAGCTTCTCCAACGTACAACGTTAGCTATGTGGTTGAGCTCTAATATTGATATTACGACCCCCCAGAGGCAAGTAATGTGATTAGTACTTCTTATGAGATAGACTTGTTTCCCATACATGAAATAGCACAACCTATGTTTAATCGTAAATTATGTATGTGGCTGCTGCTAATACCTAATTTGTGCTCATACTATTCCGTAAGTTGTACCAATTAGTGCTCTTTCTCCAATGTCCATAGTCATTACTAATATTCCCTATTTATTATGATTATGGTTATATGATATCAGAGCCATTGGAATATATAAATAATTAATACCATAACAATGGGCTTAACATATGTAATTTACACTAATAGAATACGTGTGATTAGTGTGGAAATGTTTATACTAGTCATTGTGTTTCCCTATACTTGTTCGAGCTCAATACAATGGGTTGACTAAGCTATCAATATGGATTACATGGATCACATGAACTGTTCCTGGTTATGAGTTCCAGTATTCACCAATTAACTAATATGTTTGAACTATAGTTTCAAAAAGCTCATTCTAAGAAGTGTATCTCTGACCAATGAAACTATTTTTCATTAGACTTGTTGCCAAGATTGGGTACCAAGCAACGAATACCTTTCTTTTATTGTTTCATTATGGGTGCCAGCCTATATGAAATATGATGAACTAACAGTGTGACTTAAAGCAAGTAATGATGATAGTTGTCACTAAATGGTTCTTAGACTAGTTGAATGTTTCGTGCTTACCAATCCAATTAGATGATCTCAGTATTACGTCTAGTTTAAGCATTAAGGCCAAGAGTTACGTATTCTACATAATAAGCTCTATGTTCTAAGATAGCATCAATATTCTCTATTCCCCATTATGTGTCTGAGTAAGAGTAACTAAGCTTAAGCATGAGCTTGACTTCTCCATCCATCTAAGAGCTTATCTAAGCATCATCTTATTAAATATGATGTGTGTAAATTAGGTCAAGTACAACCCTTTCATTTCCATTACTATAGATTACAGCAGCTTCCTTATGCAGGTTGAACCAATGGAACCAATAGAAGATTGCCTCTCAAGAACAAGGGGAACTTATATTCTCTGTCCTAATTAGTACTAGTGAAAGCTTTGATAACTTATGGTTATACCGTTATAATTTTCTGAAGCTTGTTACCTATTATCTCATTTTTCCCCATGCATGTGTCTTATCCATATCTAATCCCATGCAAGCTTACTCATCTCAAATGGACTTACACAGTCTTACCATTGTCTTATTTGTCTCAATGCTATTAGTAGATAACTAGATGCTATTAGAATTGGTTCCATTCATTATATATTTGATAATTGATTCAGCCATTGACTAATCCCCACCAACCTTATATCTCAGCTAGGTTAGGCCTACTAAGAAATATATATGGGGCTATATCATCGGAACTCTAATGGAATGGGTTTTCCTATTTCGAATGGCCGGGGTGCCGCCTATTTGAATGGGACTGCAGTAAGTCCTTCCATTTATTATTTGGTGGGTATCCATTGATGGGGCCTTTTATCGTCGATGGTAACTTACTTGGAATGGGTGCACCTAACGCGCCCAGGCGCCTGTTATTTAGCACAGTATATTCTACGCTATTGTTTGTATATATGCTGTGTGGTGTAGGCAGATATAGCCTCTACGTTGTATCTCTATGAAGAATCCTCTACGTGTAACCTCATCGAAGCTCATCATGTAACTTCATGCATTGTGCAACCTCTATGCGTATATCTACGTGTAGCTTAGTAACCCCCATTGAGTAGCCCCATGGATTAGGCCCCTCCCGGCAGATATTGTCTATTGTACCCCACCCCGAATAAAATATGTGAGTTGTGCCCCACTCGGCAGATATTGTAGGGTGGGTATGTGGGTTGTTAAACATGTCTATCAGCTATGTAGGTCCCCTGCTTGTGTCTGTCTGTTTAATTGAACTGTTTCATTTCATTGAAGTCTATATTGAAATGTGCATCTAGTGGTTCAGCTCTAATATTTCTATTTCAACCCCAAGAGTCAATCCATGTATGTGGATTAGTACTTATTCTGAGATAACCTTGTTTCCCCCCCCCCCCCCCATACATTCACGATTCCAACTAGTTGCATAGGCCTTGGCCTTAGCTTAACTAGGCATAGTGAAATCAATCTCTTGTCGTTCTGGATGAATGATTTATACTATTGATCTTGCCGCTAAGCCTGACTCCTAACTCTAGTAGTTGAATCTAACTAATTAGTAGTGAAACTTGTTTTTTGTTCTTTTAGTTGAGCTTAAGAAGTTCAGTTCGTTCTGATTTATACTATTGAGCTCTACGGACTTAGAGTGAAAGCCATAAGTACTACTCACTCATATGGATTTCTGGTATAAGTCTTAGCCCTATGGACTTCCCTATGGACACTTTCTTTCTTACTTGCCCTAAGACCATATAGTAAAGACTATTAGCACTGGTAACATCGAACTGGTAACACACGTAGAATCACTTCCATCCTGTGCACGTCGAACCGGTAACGTTGGATCTAGAACTGGTAACACACTTAGAATCACACCTTCCTGGGCATGGTGGATGATAACTGTTCAAACACTTTGAATCCCATCACTTCTAACACTGACCACCATAGGTTCATCATGCTGCACTGTGACTGGAGCTTTATACATCGACGAGAACTTATAGCTATACTGACCCTAGGTTCATCATGCTACACTGAGTAGAGCTTCCCTCCATGTGACTATACTTAATGTTGCACCTTCTAGCTCACATTTCCAACAGGCTAATATGACTATGACTAGTGACTATGCGACTATGATTCCTGAATCGAATATAAGCATCGAGCAGCATTGACTATTGGCATCGAGTGGATAAACACCTGGATTGAGTACCGGCATCGAAACCACCTGGATCGCCTCTTGGATCAACAGCATGAAGTATGACTCCTGTATTGAGTACCGGCATCGAAACCACCTGGATCGCCTCTTGGATCAACAGCATGAAGTATGACTCCTGTATTGAGTATCGGCATCAACCAACTCCTGGCATCAACTACCGGCGGCTATCGGCTATGACAACAGGCTATGATTCCCGGCAATTACTATCGGCTATCAACAATGACCTTAAGGCGATGACAATTGGCTATGACCTTCAGGCAGCTATGATTGACAATGATCGGCAGCACTGGTGTTTGGCAATGACTGTTGTCTAACCCTAAATGGGTGCATCATAAGTAATGCATTGATCGTCATGTAATCCAATCAAGGTAGGAAGGCAGGCTTAAGCACTGAAGGTAAGAAATCAGGCATGGAACTACAAAAGCCAGCAAGGGGAATTGAGGAAGAAATAGATTTCTTTATTAGAAGAAAGATTGACGAACGATGCTGTGGGAGTTAGGAGGTTTCAGGGTGCATCACCCGCAGCACGTTTGCGGGAAGGCTTGCTAACGATATTGTGGCTTGCCTACGTATGATGCTTGCCCACTCTTGCCTACTGAATGAACTGAAGGTGTTTGGTTCATGAACGTTTGTGGCCTATTTACAGAATACCAGGATACCCAGATACCCGGCCTGCAAACAGATCAACTGATGTATTAACTTTCCCTTTCTTAGAAGGCCAAGTTATTACTCAATTCTCTTTCATTTCAGGCCACTTGGAAACCTATATCTGCTCAACTAGAAAAGTCAAAATTCCACTCTTAACGATATAAGCATAGGAGTTAACTGGATATATATGTCTCCTTGTCGTTATAAATCCTAATCATAGAGCTTATACTAATAGAAATGCTAGTCTCAAAAGGAATAGTAAATAAACAACACCTACATTGAAAAAAACAATACTTTTCATTCCTCAAGCCTTATTAGAAGTAGTCCGGCTTTATTAGAAGTATTTCCCTCCCTCTCTGTAATAGAAACAATAGCCAGGCTCGAGGAGAAATATCTCTCTATGAACGTAGAGAAATCCTAAAGATAGATAAGAGTGAAAATGAAGAGTCCCTAGCTAGGATGAAGCAAGGGTCAATCTCAGTAGCTAATCATACTTAATTTCTTCCCATGAGTTCTATCAAGCTATAAAGTAATCAGTTATATCTAATCCTAAAGACTAAACAATCAATCTTCTAGAGTCAAAATCAAAGGTAGGATCTGCCTATCTTCGTCAAAATGAAAGGTAGGAAGTCAAAACAGGTAGGATCTTAGAGTAGCCCGTTGTTTTTAGAATTCCCTTTCTGCGGTCAGCTGCGGGTCCTTGTTGGGTTTGTTTCCTGTGATTCTCTGGTGTGGGTGGGTGAGTCAAGCTCAAGCATCGATTCAATACAATTAAATAGGGTGGCTAGTAGCATCTTCTATAGATAACTACTATGGTGGACCTTATGGAAGCGAAATTGGTTTCAAGGTACCGCTCAGATCAAAGTGGTTGGATCACTCACCTCACTATCGATTAGGACCGGGACTTAGAGTGGGTAGATATAATCTATAGTAATGGATCCGAGCAAATAGGTGATGACTTTCGAATAGGCTATGGGTGCTACAGGCCCTGGAACTAAAAGGAATGCTAGCTTAGTGATTGGCATTGTCTCCGGGTGAAGGAAAGCTAGGACCTCTGCCTAAGGATATACTTTTTTTGCCTCTGTTACCTATGCTTTCTCTGTTCTTGGTGAATCAATGGGTTCAAGTCCATCAGCTTGGTAAACTGAATAAACAGATAGACAAAAAACTAGCTTTGGAACTGGATATGAATCTGCTTTATCTGAAAGGGATGTTGCAGGCTATTATTGAACTATTGCTAGGTGAGGTGAAAGTGGTGGAGAAGCTGGAACTGGATCCGCTCGTAGTGGTTATTTATCTGTCCCCGCTTTGTGGTGTTGCTAGTCGAGATGATGGCTTTTTAGCAGTCTCTACTAGCTGCTTGCTCCGTTGCTACTTCAACTACACCTGCCTTATCACATGATTCCTTTGTTCCAACTGATGCTTTCACTCGATCAACAAAAGGATCAACTATCTCTCCCACCTCTCATGCTGATAGTGGGCCAATGAATGAGGTAAGTTGTACCTGTCACTATATATGCTACTTTTTCTTCCAATACCTTTGCCTCTGTCTCTATTTATTATGTTGTCGGTATATTCAGGCGGAACTTCAACGCCCCTATTTTGAAGAAAGAAAAAGGGCCAGTTCCAGTTACAGATCGAGAGCTTATTTCGGACTATAATAAGTAAACATAGCAAGTAGTGAGAAGAGGGTCAAAAGGGTGATTGTTTTAGAGAAGGGTGAGTGTTTGATACTAGATGGGGTAGTGTTATAAGGAAGTAACAGGGTAAATAATTGAATATGATCTTGAGGTCATTTAGATAGAATATGTTGTAGCCCATCTCCCCTTAGATGCTTCTAAAGTGTTAGACTCAATTAAGGCTAAAGAATTGGATGATCAAATAGAAAAGCTAGGACAGGTATGATTGAAAGGGAAAAAGACCCAGCAGATACTTTGAGATTGTCTTAGTATAGATAGATGAACTACTCGCGCTCTGTAGGATTTGAACCCACGACATCAGGTTTTGGAGACCTACGTTCTACCGAACTGAACTGAAAGCACGGCGCTTTCTTGGAATCTGTAATCTTAATAAGGGGAAAGAGTAACACAATGGCGGCCTTTGAGTCGAGCGACTACGTACCTCTCCTCGACCTTGTAACCTCGGCCGAGTCGATGGTGGCTTTTTAGTTGAGTGCGCTAATGCACCCTTCGGGCCTATTGTCAAGAGTTCAGCTGGCTAACCCTCACCCTTTATGGTGAGAAATAAATCACCTTCCCTTAGAACGCATATGTATGATACATTCTTTCTGATACAGTAGGCATTGAACCTGCTTCACACCGGGGATTGGGGTGGGTGGGTAAATAGTAGGCGGATTGGGGTGGGTGGGTAAATAGTAGGTGATGGTGGCGCAGCCTTTTGGTCGAGTGTGCTAACGCACCCATCACATGATCGATCAATCACGAAGGACTAAAACTTGTCCATGATTCCATTCATTCTTTATATATGTAATTACGTAATGACTTGATAGTGGTAATTCAACATATTTCATTACGCATGTCTGCCGAGCAGCCGATTCTGCTTCATATTCGATTCGCGCCATTAGATATGCTTTAGCAGATCATGCATATATTATATATGTAATTACGCTTTCTTCATAGGCATACTTAGATATTTCCTTGACCATGTCTCCCGATCAAGATCAGTACATATGGCATAAGACGATTTCACATATTGAGGTCGGTATGAGATCGGGTGTGTTTCCCGTTTGACATTGATTCCCGCCTAGGAAGACATATCAGATCTTAGTGCCAGCATTCGCTTTTGGCTATTCCTAAATGGCACGTGTGGATACATGGTTTGAGAAATGCATCGCGCGAGATGATGATATTCTATTTGGTTGGCAGGATCTCCACCATTATATACGTAATTACGTCATTGTCACTCTTCTTAGATCTACACATCAGTTTGACACTTTCTCGAGCAGACACAGTGCATATATTATATATGTCATTATGCTATCAAATTCATTATTCGATCGATAGAGCGTGAATGCTGATATTATATATGTAATTACGCTTTAGCATACAATGCTGAAAATGCAGTTGAATTTACTATTGGGTGCGGGGTCATGCATTATATATGTAATTACGCTTTCTTAACCCTTACTTACTTTATCTTCGTGGAATGGATGCTACAGGATATTGTGCTCAGCCTGGAATCCTATGATCAGTACAGAAAATGAAAAGAGGCATACCCTAAGCTTCCATCCAATAAGGTCAATAAATAACACTGTTGTAGCATCCATTCCACTAAGTAACTGACTATGTTCTTTGTGCATCTAGGTAAAGCACCCAGCGATTAGCAAGCTAGGCATTATCAGGGGCCTGGGCACCTACCGATAACCAGCCGAACCGAGAATTCGAAGGGACCACCACTTGCATGATACAGATGCACTTGAGATGGCTTATATGATAGTGACTAACCAGGAATCAAGTGTGTTTCCCCTTCCTAGATATGGTTACTAGCCACTCCTAGCCGTATACGTAATTAAGATACCGTGTAAGCTAGCCAGAGAAGGGTTCCGCTAGTCATCATGCCATAGAAAAGAAATTATATCTCTGGGATACTTATGGGTTATTTCTTATCTTATTTTTAGTCACATATCCACCTTCGAGTGAGTTAAGTGGGTTAGTATGTTACGTTACACTTCTCCCTATCTGTCTCCCTATAAGTAGTGATCAGCTCCCTAAAAGTAGTGCTTCCTTAAAGTAGTACTCCTTTCTAGTAATGCCCAGTTCCCCTCTCCCCTGTTTGTAGTTACCAGCTCCTAATTGTGGTATTGAAATGAAACCAATCACCCATTCATTATTGAGTTACCTGCCTCATGAACAGCACCTAAGGTTTGGTGGGTAAGGTCGGGTTATTATCTCTACTCTTCAGCAACACATAGAGGAAAATAGAGCTTATCATACTCACGGCTTTCACACTCCTTTGCTACCCTTATTATTATTTATGTAAGTGCATTTGTTTACGTAAAGCCCAAAGTTTGATTCGAGTGAGTGTCTGCCATGACGGGATGGACAGGGGTGAGCTCTTCTTCGTTTCCCTTAGATTGCTCTTACGGAGGATCAAACTTCCCTTCCCCTTTTTCGCTGTCATTGTACCAGCCGATTGGCTATTGATTCTGACATAGTAAGCGATATGTTGGTTGAGAGATGTGGTTCCTCAAATATTTTTTGTACAATTGATGTGATGGGATTTACATAGTTTTAAGTTTTTTATCATTGGATGGGAAATTTTTACTTCCATATGCCACAGAAAGGAACAACCTCCTTAGTTTCGAAGATCCATTCTGCTTTCCATTAAGAATAACTGAGGGGTGCATAAACCCCCGGAGCCTACCTGATTGGTGCATGAACTATTTGATAGGGCCTTGATGCAACATATAAGTTATTGCGGGGAATAAAAGAACTGAGCTATGTTTTATGCTGCTTGGGAAATGGCCCGGTTGTAAGGCTTGAACCATGAGGCTTCTCTTTGGGGAGCTGGCTTGGCTCTTTAACCATTAGGCTGCTTACTGAGGCTACCTCTTGTCCTATGAAGCTTCTAACTTAGTCTTCCTCCACCTCCAACAACATGACACTTCCTCTTTAACCATTAGGCTGCCTGCTCACTGAAGCTGCCTGCTCATTGAGGCTGCCGAAACTTAAGTAACACATTGAAACTTAGGTAACCCATTGATTCTTTGGTAACCACGTAGCTTATTTCTAAGCTAAGTAGTGGTATAACTCTAGTGAGAACTCTATTTCCGTGGGTGGGCATCGATCTAGAGTCTAATTCGTGGGTGGGCGGGGAACACTGCATCTTGAATTTCTCTCTCCAACCCGATATTCCTTTTTCTTATTTATAGAGCATTAAGCATTAAGAACCTACCTACCGGAGCCAAGTATTGTGTCAAGTTCAATTAGTTATTTATTCCTCCGATTGAAGAGAGTTTCCTTCCGATAGATAAGCCGAGTTGGTTATCCCTTACCTTAGACTTTCACTTCAACGAAATGGATGGCTAGACTCACCCGATCAATTCAATTAGGCTTTGCAAAACAAGAGCACAGATCGATTGATGAGTTCATTGGGTCCCCATCTAGGGATAGTTCATGAGTGTCTATCGAGAGGTCATTTGTGGTTCCCAGTCTAGCGCTGGCGCGTTGAAGGAAGGATAGCAGAATGAGCCATGAACCAAGCACTCTAGGATTTCCGGTGTGGGCCTCATGCCTAGGGTTCGTAAATCCTGTATGTTGGGTGTAATCCTGTCACCCTGGGAGGTCGGACAGGCAGAGTTCAGTAATGTGCGACCAGTTGCCTAGGATTGACCAACCTATTCTTGTTGGTAATAATGGCCTATGTCGAGCCTTCCTGAGTTGGCTAGCATTCTATTTTTTGGGGCCGTCTAGAGGTAAGGCCTTCAACAGATAAAATCGTGCATTTTGCGCTTATCGAAACTCGACACTAAAGGGTTGGTTCAAGGTGCTTCTATAGCGTAAGCAAGCAGGTCCATAAGGAGATTGCATAATTGCTTCCTAAGGGGGAGAATCCTTAGACTTTCAAAATATTGTAAGGGGCGACATGGGCCCGCTCACTGGGCAATCACAATATTCCATAGATCACAAAAAATATCTCGTATAGATTCTGTTGGGTTTGTGATTTGATTTCCAATAACTTATTCGGTGCTACTGCTATCTATAGTGCCGTAACCAATTATGGTATAGTGGAATTATTTTGATGTAGTACAGACGATATAGTACGATCTCGATCTATAGTGCATAACCAATTAAGCCCCGATCTCAGCACCCTCTAAATTGATATCTAGTGGGTTCCCCTATATGAGATCCTTTAGCGGGCGATTAGGCGATGTGCCAGGTTCCAGGACAATCATTCATATGGATCAAAAGGGCCTATTCATAGTCAATGTGTCCCCTTTCCCTGGCCCTAAGGATATAGTCCCTATAACCTGGCTGGAAAGGTAGTGCTTCTGCCCCCTATTAAGTCACTATCAGGGTAATGCATGTATGTAGTCGGTCGAATCATCAATTGATGCCAGATCCACCCCTATGAATTATACATCGACCAGTATTCGTTCCATCGGGGAAATGTGGATGGACCAGATCGCAGCAGTGGTGGGTTGGTTTTCCTCGTAGTGTAAAATAATGCAGCTAGGGGTGGCCATAGTCTTTTCATCTTGGAATTCTACAGTCGTATTCTTTGTGCCATGTTGGGTAATGCCCTCTATATTTAGATAATGTTTATGAGAAAGGCCAGTCATTCGTGGCCATTGATCTAAAGTACATCAATCTATCGTCAAGCTTTCAAGGCATCATGGGTAGCTAGTAATAAAACTATAATGTATCCTCACCCATACAGATAGGGCAAGATATTGGATGATATTCAGATTTGATTGGTTATCGTCGTCGTGCTTTGCCACGTCATCAAGAGGCGGAGTAAAGTAAAGGAAAGGGATCATAGCATTCCCCCGACTCATTTCACTAAGTGATTCATATAGATGGCCATACCTCTCTACTAAGATTCATTGTTATAAAGATATCCTGGCTGGCTCTGTCTAGGCATATCCTATCAGTCTGAAGCCTGTCCATCCCACGTTTGATTCTGGATCATAATCCCCCATTCCATCTGACAGTTCCACGATCTCTGTTAGAGGGAAACCACCAAAAACCTTCTTCTCTATCGGCTATTCGGCCCCATCCCATCCGGTGCTACTGATAAGGAAAGGGGTTCATAGATATACTTCCTAAACGCTTCATTCAGGTGTTATAGGGATATGGCTCTTCTGGTGGACATGTAACACATTCATAAAGGGGGGGGTAGGTGGTATCATGCCATCCATCTTCATGCCATGCTATTCTCTCTGCTCGGGTCTATAGCTGTTGTATCATACTTGCCTAAGCACTTTCATCATCCGATATCAGGTAGTTAGGAAACACATAAGTGAAGAAAGAGGCATGGAGTGGGTAAGAAGTCGTTGTTTCATGCCAACCATGCCATTCCCTCTGCTCGGGTTGATAGCAATACTTCCTAAGCATCTCATTAATGCAAGTGTTCTAGGGTATAAGGTATAGTTATTTAGGTGGGTAACTATCAGGTTAAGGGAACAGGTAGGTTTATTCATTCCTAGCAACGTGGATTCAAAATTAAAAAGGTATCCTATCCTGAGCTCGGCCGGAAAAACAAGTAATAACGGTATCTTGCATAGCATCTTAAAGCAAGTGTGATAAACAAAGCATATCCTGACTGTCTGTACATCTTCTCCTAGCAGCAATCTGAAGCATGTCCTCCATCCAATGAGGTTTTCTGATGGATCATAAAGTAATCCAGTAGCAGTTATACGATATCTTCTAAAAGGAAACCATCCCTCTCGGCTAGTGTACAATCCATCCTGCAATCGGGAGAGCATGCATGGTAAGAAGCTAATCAAAGTCTTGGGATATTTGACCCCATACCATCTAGTGCTTCTCTTCTAAGATCAGGTCATGGGTTTGACAACACTAAATATCCTTTCCTAGGTTGAAGGCAAGTATTGATTGAGTATAGGTCTGGTGGAACAGGTCTAGTATAGTATGCACGTAAGTAAAAGTAAGATAGGCAGCGTAGTAAAGGTAAATAGTTCTACTCTAAATGTTGTACCACCTAATATTCAATAATGAAGCAAACATCTATCTCCTTGTGGTAGTCCCCCGTAAAGTCAATGCTCTATGTTTAATTCCATTCATCCATCCATGCCATGCATCAAATCCCATCCTGCCCGAAGAAGTTAATAACTATCTATATCTCCTAAGGTCTTAATTTCTCAAGTGGTCTAGGGTGAGCTTGCCGAACTCTCGACTAAAGGAGAGGGCTACGAGGTCTATGGATTAAGGTGGGTAGGGTGTGTGGACAAACTGAAATAAAGGTCTTTATCTAAAGCCTGCCTGAAATTACATATATAAAAGCATGATCCCGAATTCGTGAGAAGAGCAAAGACAAGGTCTAAAATCCATGCCTATTGGTCCAGTCAAATTCGAAAAATGTTCTTAAATGCAATTTGATATATAATACCCCAGGTTTTGGGGGTTCGTAGGCATTATGTGATCCATATGGGGTCCACCATGAAGTAACATTTTTGAGTGGGAAACTTGATTCATTTCATAAGTTCCTCTACCTTTGGGCTGTGGGCACCTTCTTAAAGTCAAGGGTTGAAGCGAAAACCTTTTAAGATGCGCTTTTTCCTCTCCCTTATGGTCGAGTGGCCTTATGGCACCTCTATCAAACCCGTTTTTTGAGGGGCTTGGAGTCATATCCATCCATCGGGTTCTGGAACTTGTATTTTTCTTTCAATATTTGAAACAATAAGACCGGTAAACATACCCGGTCAAATTCATACATCGAGTAGGAAAGGAAAAGAAGTTTATGTGTGTGTGTGCGTTATTCTAGAAGTTGGGGCATGAAATCAGACTTACCCAGCAGACTTGGAGTTGTCTTTCAACTGACTTTCCAAATTGCATATGCTCAGATATAATATATCATGTGAATTTATCTCGAGATCTATCTCTGTATCTGTGGATCTCTGGATCTATATATTGATCTATCCATCTATTTATCAATGCCAACCAATACCCAGCATAGCTTTGAATGGATGGGAATAGCTCTTACAAATTAAAGTAGACCGAGCATAGCTCTTAATGGTTCACAACACGGATGAAAGGCAAAGGAAACGGGTGAAAGGAAAGGTCGGTCCTACCTTCCCATCGGGTGGGTGAAAGGCTGGGCCTACCTTATTTGGTTGGGTGGGTTAGCAGGTCTGGATCACTTACCTATTAATTAGGAATAGTACTGCTCCAAAGTATAGATTCGAGAATAATGGCATCTTGACCCTGAAAACTGCACGTTTGGACACCCAGCACCCAGACATCCGATTCACTTTTCAAACACACATACCTTTACACATCCTTCAACCATCTTAGATGTTCAATTCAAATATTGGACACATTCAAATTCTAAACCCCCAAAAACGGACCGGGAAGTTCCCATACTCTTCTCTCTCGTGGCAGAAGGAAAGAAAGCATAGTCAAGATAGTCCAGTCGAAGGAACGAATGGTTCGGTCAGGTCAGAGAGAGGAGAGTCGAGTTGCAGGGTTAGTTCGGGAACTAGCCAAAACAACCATTTGTCCTTATTGGATAAAAATAACTCACAACTTACAAACCACTCACTAACAACAACAACAAGAACAAGCAATGGCACAAGCAAGGGTTACCTTTATCGAAATTAACTATGCGTACCTGCACAATCCATTTCAGTTAAGAGGGCCTTACTTACTTGTCATTATCAGGTAGATATATAATAATAGATAGGAAAATAGCACATAAAGGCAGGAACATACCCTTTCCTCTCCCTATTCTCTTGGGGCTGGTTCCTTCCCTCGGGACTTCAACAGGAAATCTATTCGTCATGTGCTACCCCCATCCCTCTCGCGAGGGCTTGTGACATATCTCTTTCCTGAGTTGGGATAATATAGTGGGATAAGATAGATAGAACATTTATTTTTCTCATCCAAGACTAGCAGGAGATATAATGGACTTGATGCCAGAGGTTGTGAGAATTATGGACCAGCGCTTAAATTCATAAGGTGGGTGGGAGTAGAGTAGAGAGCGAATAAGAAGAAGATGGGTTTTTAGGTAAATACCCTGTCGAAACCAACCTATAATATATGAGCTTCTCCTTCCTATAAGGAAGCCGAGCCCAATGCTTGGATAAGATAAGTAACCTGTTCATAACGCTTGGACAATATAAGGAACTTGGTAATCTCTAGAACCGGGGAATCTGTGGGAATCTAGAGTCTCTGGGTGGGAAAGATACAGGTAAGGCATGGATATGTCTACACGTTAACACCCTGTCATTCTCCACACCCTGCAGTCTATAGGAACCTACACCCTACCTTTCTTCATATCCCTAGAGTTGGGAACTGACTGTGCTTGGTCTATGATCACTCCCCTCAGGGAGTCCCTAAGAATCAAGGGTGAATACCTAGAGTGTGAAAATTTGTTTGTGATCCAGAGAGAAGAAGGATGTTCCATTCATAGGATGGTCGATAAGAAGGTGAGGCAGATAGATAAGAAGATGGGTAGATAAGAATGTTGGGAGAAGATGGTTCCGATAAGAAGTAACGGAGAGAAGAAGGATGTTCTGTGAAATCAAGGAAGGCAGGGCTCGACCAACGGGCCGCCATCAATTATAGCAGTAATTACACCAGAAAATGCTGCTATTATATATGTAATTATGCATTCATTCATTATATATGTAATTATGCTATCAAATCCATAACGACAAAGGATGAGAAAGCTTTCTTAGATGGTTGGTTTAATAAATCAATCTAACTCTGCGGGTAAGGTTTCTTGGGTAGAGTTCCTACGGGTGAGGTAGCTAGCAAGGTAGAGGCAGATGTAGAGTAAGAGCGTTATGGAAGAGTGTACTGGTTATTTTTCTACGGAGAGGTTACTATCAGCCTACCTGTAAAATGTTATTACTGCTCCTTAATATTCCTA
The DNA here is from genome assembly GCA_034641835.2 of Pinus albicaulis. Lineage (NCBI taxonomy): Eukaryota > Viridiplantae > Streptophyta > Pinopsida > Pinales > Pinaceae > Pinus > Pinus albicaulis. Next base: position 128,624,283 of record CM076574.1, on the reverse strand, counting down.
GCCTCACACTAATGCTTATAGAGACTGATCTATGGGTGGTAATAGCCTAACTCTATTACTTTATTTCTATAGCTTGATTCCTTTCTATGTGCAGGAGATTTCCTTTCGATGGGCATAATTTCTAAGTTTAGTTGTTGGGCCTGTAAAGCTGGGATGGGCTATTGGGAATCTTTCGCTAGCTGGTGGGCTTATACGCTTTTCCTCTCTCTTTCCTATCAACATCAAAGGACTATCTAATGCAAGGCAAGTTATCTCCCTGAAGCACACTGGAGATAGCACTCTCGCTGAAGCTGGCATCTTCATACCTGGCTTCTCTCCCTCAATGCCTGTTCGTACAGCCAAGCCATCACACAAACCAAGCAATCTCCACAACTGCCAAGCAAACTTACCGACCTCCACTAACTGAGCTGGCTGACTTACCACCAACCTTTAAGGGACAAACACCTGACCTACCTACCTACCCACTTTTGCATGTTTAAATCTACCCTACACTAGTATTTGACTCTAGCCTACACTCCACAAATACAGGGAATATAGAAGCCCAGAACGAAAGACTAGGAAACTTACAATGAGGCCTAGATCACCTTGTCACCTTTTAAACTACCACCTATATCACTTGACCCTTACCGACTTCTACCTCTTCAATTTGAAGTAGTCATATTATTGACCATCCCTAGAAATGAATTGAATAAGCCAATAGCTGAGGAGAAACCACATTGGTGAATGAAATCATTGGTGCTCTTTTATCGCAAAGCATCGTCGGGTATTTCGACCAACCTCGATTTAGCTTGAACAACTTATTTGGTTTAAACCATTCATGGAAAGAGATAAATTCAAAGGCCAGAAAAAGTAAAGGACCTAAGGAAAGGTTCAGTAGCCAAGGAAATAGAGAAATGGCCTCTGTATCCCTCCTATCTGTATCCCTTAGTTTAGTTATTTCTAAAGAGAAAGTCAAGGGCCTAGATAGAAAGTAGCTGGTGGGAAAGTGCTTGCTTATGAGAAAGTTTCGGGTCTGGAGAAAACAGGGCCAAGGAACGCAGGGCTTTAGAAAGCAGGTCCAATGGGTTGGGAAATAGCTACCTTCTGGGTTTCCCTTATGGGTTGGGTCAGGTTTGACTCCCTTTCTATACGGTAGACTCCTTCTAATGGTGGGTACCGGGTCTATCCCCTGGTTCAATCTCATCTAGCATTTGGTCAGTATCAGGGGTCCCTTACCAACTTGTTTTTATCTCTTTCGGCATAAAGGCTTGTGTTCTCAACCAGCTCTCCAACCAGTACTTATTCCCGAGGTTATCATTTCGTCTCCATAGCACCTCATAAGGGATCTCTCTCCCTAAGATGTTCACAAACACTAACACTCACAATACAGGTTCTATAGGTTCTACTTTTTTTTATAGGTATGATACAGTTCTCTAGGCTTGCTTATGAGCTTGTTGGTTGTTACATCCCATCAAGATACCCTTAGGGCTGATAGATATCTACTATCTGAGATGTTATACCTTTCAGTACATTATGTCGCTTCCTGCATCCTTTATCTTATCTATATTCCCTCGTAATGTGATGATAAAAGAATAGATCAATACTTTTACCTTACGTTACGCTGCTCCCTAACAGATTTGTTCTACCTTCTCGCTCTAATTGCAAGAAGGCCTTGCCCTACTTCCATTCTATTAGTTATGCGACTGAACAGGATCTCCCCAACATATAGTATTGCGACCAAAGGGAGCAGTCAATAACGGGTAAAGGACCAGCACCAAACCTTTCATTCTTTACTTTGCGGTTAAGCAAGATAAGGTTTTCACTTAAATTAAATTGAAGGTTATCACTTAATAAAATAAGCTTCTATCTAGAATCTATAGATTGTAGATACATCTGTATTCAAAATTCTCCATAGGAAATAGTATCCGTAGGAAATAGCAATTCAATCCAACAGAAAATTGACTATTGCACGCTATATAGCCGATAAATCTATAGATCCACCTTGACCCTTTACTTTCAGATGGGACAGGGATAATTCCCCCAAATAGGCCATCTCGATCATTAATGGTGAAAGCTAAGGGGCGTATAGTAGGTTAGGTTAATAAAAGGTAGGTAAAGGAGCTAATAGAGGATAAGTAGGGACTACTGTAGGAATATTGGCAAATTGAATCATTCCATGGTTAATAACATAGAAGGCAATATGAAACTGCTCTCTACGTACACCAGTTATAAAGAAAATGCTGGGAACAAATATTATGTAAGTCCGTACGATTGATGATCGGCCCCAGAATCAGGCCGGAAGTGGGACTCTTGCCTATCCCGCCTGCGGACCAATTTGTGCGCCCAATAAGTAATGAATTGATTGTCTCATGTGCTACGCCTTCCCACTCCCAAAGAAGGAAGTAAGTAGAACTATGCCTTCCCACTTCAAGAAGGGGAGGGGAGGGAGGTAGTATCCTTCTTGCTTGGTAAGAGGTAGTTGGATATGTATGCTAGGTTGGCGTACATGGGTATGCATGGGTATGCCTTCCTTGAATTAGGGTGGGTAGGTGAGTCTAGGTAGGTTTTATGCCTGCCTGGGTATGCATGGGCCTACCCGTATATTAGGAGGTATTCCGACGCTGGGAAGGAAACAAAACACTCTTTCTTTACCGCTTGATCACTTTGCCTTTATATAGCTTACTTATTTCTGGGCTAACATAGTTGGGTTGACATAGCCTGCCTAATTGATTATCTCCTTAACTTCGATCGAACGAAAGAAATGGCAGGCTCTAACTTAACCACCTATCGATCAGCAATGAACATGGATGCTATGCGAATTGTAATAGAAATTTATCACCAGCAAGAAACAGTTCTAAACAACAAGATGCCTAAACAGCTTTGGATGCCTAACCTAAACAGCTTGAAATAGCAGGATGCCTAAACAGAAGATGGATGCTATGTGAATCTCAAATATCACATGATGCATGCCACATGCTCAGATATAACTTACCTCGAACGTGAAATCAAAGGAGAATTTTGGAGATAGGGGTAAGGCATCCCTCCCGGCTCGGCTATCGTTTGCTACCGGGAGCAATTTGGTGGGTATACTTCAATGAACCAACTGACCAATAGGATATATGTCTGATGGGACCTACCGTCTAGAAAGTCAATGAGTTAGTTCATCTGAGTAAACAAGGGCTCCTAAGACCTGTTCAGAGGCTTGCTAGGTGGGGGTGGCGGCATCCAAGAAGGAAGGGCTCATAGTGTTATCTCGACAGAGAGAAATCGGGGGGGATAGGAATCCAAATAACTCCCCGTAGCCATTTACATTGAAACATAGAGCTTTAAATTTAGGGAACTTGAAATCCTTTTATAACGGACACGGTCACAACCCGTTTAGCAATAGGCCCATCCTTTCGGGGTGGTACGTGCCAAGACTAGGACCGGAAATCTGATTGAGACACCTTGCTCTTTTAGATGGAAGATCCCCTAGATCATTTATTGAAGCTGAAGGCATAGGAAACCTATTGCACGTGTCTATGAAGAAGGTAGCTTAGTGGCCTTTCTATTAGGATTCCTACCTAGGTGGCTCTGGTAGGTGGAAGGACACCTGAGACAGCTAAGGAAAGAACCATTTTCTTTCTTAACCATTGCCGAACCATTGCTCACTTAACCATGGGCAATCTATTGCTCGCTGAACTAATAGTCTAGTCATGAGAAGATGAAAAATAAAAAGAAGAAGAACTGGAGCTCTTGAACCAATAGCTAGTTGGTAGAATCACTGGGAATGAACCCATCCAAATAGTCTAGTTATAATCTGTCAGTCGGGACTCGTGCTGGTTGAGTTGGGTTGGTTATCATCCTGACCTCGTGCTGCTATTGTGCTATCATACTGACCTTGTGATAGTTCTTAGGTTGGTCTACCTTGTCTCGTACTTCTATTGATGGGCTGCCCTCCCTCCTTTACGATAATAGTTTGGCTTATAACCTTATTCCTTTACAATAGTCCCCTGGGCCATCATCCCCACCTCGCTAGCTAGTTCTTGCGCTTGTTCCTCTACGCTAGCCGGGTGAAATGAACAAAGATAGGGATTGACTGTGACCGAACCATGAGAGGGATATGGATGGAAGTGGTGGTGGGAATAACCAGAATATGTAGAAATTTGCTGAATAATGAATATTTATTCATCGAGATTATCCTGGTCACACACTAATTCGAATTCATGCATAACACATAACCTCTTCTACAATTGATCATCAGTATGCGGAAATAGAAAGCAGTCACATGCGCTCATTAAAACATAATCAAGCACACATATCAACACAGTATGTAATGGGAAAAGCTTATAGCTGAAAACCCCCAGCTATTTTGTATATCATAATGGAAGAGAACATGTAACAATACATAGCACAATACTCCTCACAAGTACTCAGTACTATCTCCAAAAGTTACACACAAACTAGCTCAGTTTTGAACAAGTCACGGGTTTAAAACTCCTCCACTGTTTGCCTGCCTCTACTGCACAATCCAAAAGGATTATGGATGAGATCCAAGTTCGAATCCCACTAGCTCCAACTGCGCAATCCTCATTGGCAATCTCCTCCAATGCTTGTGCAAATGTCATGCACAACTAATGTCACAACTAATAGCAAACCGGCTCTTTCACCTATCTCTTCCACTGAACTGTCCATGCAATGGTGTTAAATGATGTGTTCTTTAGTTGAATAATGAGTTAATAATTAGAGAATTAATTAATAATTAATTCACACCACTCATCTCTAGTGTATTAGCCAGTTAAACTAAATACAACTAGTTCAACTAAGTTAAACTGAACACAACTCCATCAACTCCTCAATCAACTCCACCAAACTCTGCCACATGAGTTCTAACTGAAGTCAACCATGCAATAGCTCAACTAACCCTTAGGAAAAGTGTATTTCCTTCTATCAGCTGCATTTGCCACATCCAAGCATCAAACTGAAGTGCTCCAAAAGGATAAGATAATGTTTATAGTCTAAATATTATTAAGGGTTAATAATATTTGACTGCTCTATTTTTAGCCCGGCAGTCTAAAAATAGAAACTGCCCAATGTCTAAAAATAGAGGTCCATTTATTTTTACCAACTTGACCAATCATCCATAAATAGCATCCTGCAACTCATAGACCATGATCCATATGTCTAAAAATAGACATAGTATAAAAATAGACTTTGCGCCAAAAATAGCCTGCGGGCCCACTTAGTGAAGGCGACTTCATTTCACTAAGCTCCATCATCTTGTTGCATTTTCAATAGAATAGAGTGAGGGGAAGGGAATGGGTCTTTTAGTAAGGCGGGAAATATAGAAATGGCAGGCCCGGGCAGCTAATGGTTGGGGCCTAACAACAAAGTGAAGTCACCTTCCTTTCTGTGTTTACCTAAACGAAGTGAACAAAGGGACCAAAGGCCTGGTAGGGACTCACTATTCATAAGTTGAGGAATTGAACTTAATGGTTTATACTATTCTTCTTTCCATGCCTTCTTAGGATCTATATCTTCTTTTGAGGGCTCACTTTCATCTTTCCTTTTATTATAACCCTCTTCATTTTATTTTTCATTTCCTTCCTCACCCATATGCATGAGTGAGCAATCCTTCCTTGGGTGGGGGATTAGAATGTCCTACTAAGGAGGTGACCCGTTTTTTATCTCCCTCACTTGGAGGATCAGTGGAATGAACTTCTTTTCGTGGGTTTTCCCTTTTTGTTATTCCGCCTTCTCCTGAGCCTTTGTTAACCCATTTATTGTGTATTATAATATACAAATATTCTACCATTGGGACCTTTGTTACTTCAGCAACTGAATAAGTTGTCTAAAATAATATAGAAAATTCACTAGTGAAAGGTGGAAGCGAGGTACGTAGTGCTTGCTCTATTTTTCCCTTTTTATCTATTATCACCCAACTAGGCCCCCAAACAAGAGAGGACGAACGATGATGCGAAACCTTGAAACTAAGGTATAACCGAAAAGAATCTTGCTTGCTAAGCTAACTTAACCCCAACCCAGTGATATAAGCCAGCGACCCCATCCATCCCACAGCGAGCCTTTCCCCTTCCTTACTACTCCCCTTCATCCTGAAAGAGTGGATAGCAGGTGACTTCAAGGAGCGGTCAATAGAGAGAGGGTGCTTAGCAGGTGAGGTATAAACCTATAAAATAGCCATTTTAGTGCCCTATCTCGCCACACTTTTACCCTAGCGCAGGGTGGACCCAATTGGAGGTTAGAAGTGCATGATAGAACACATTTTTATTGAAAAAGATGGGATTAATGGGGGATGTCTGGCTAGCGTATCAGTAAGGTTGGATGGTATAGGCCACCTTAGGGAATTTCCTCGATTCTTCGGCTCGACCCATCCATTCAAACTTGAAGGAAGAGAACGGACACTCAACCCATGCATGAATGCCAATGTCGAGGGCCCTTTTGAGATCGAGAGAATCCCTATAATAGAGATATCTAATCCAGATGAGATCTGCTTTTAGATCCGCTTATATATAGTCTGAATCGGGTGAGGTCAGTACGCTGCCGGTGTGGTTAAATTATGATGAGGGGGAATATGGGCACATGCTGCTGTAAGGGCCTACCACCTACTATATATAAATTGAAATGAAAAAAGGTTATACCTCTCCCGACGCCTCTACTCAACATATATAGGGGCGGGGGCATGCATGACCCACTATATATCCATCTGGGGAATCGAACAGGGCTTCGCATATACCTAGATAGGATGGAATGAATCTTCGAACCAAACTCCTTGTTGTTTCTCGAAATGAATCGGGTTAATCGATTTCCATATTGGGAGATAGGCGTTGATACTATAGATAGTTACGCACGCCCTAACCAATCTCTTTCCCTCCCCCAGTTATATATAGGGCCCTAACTAATAGTAACTAATCCTAACATATACATATATATATGGTAGACTTTTCTATCTATAGTGTCCTTGGCAGGTGGTTGTTGTGCTGTGATTCTGCGTATTTATATATAAAGTACTTGAAAATCCAATCTTAAGTAATAAAAAGTTCATTTTAGTACCTATGATCAATGCCTGAGAGCCTATAAAAGGGAGATTGATGTAAATGAAAATGTCAAATGTGGATTTTTTTTTTATCAATTAAAAGCTAATTTATTGCCTGCTTACCAGCTATGTTTCTTTCCTTTAACGTTCCTGGGCGCCTGTACTCTAGTACGGTATATTATTGATAAAAATTGTCAGTCTCTAACCTAGTATATCTATGTATATAACACAACACAGCTAAGTGCTATTGGCTATGGCATATTTCATATAATTGGTGACGTCCTGACCCCAGAATATGTGCACAGATCTCGGACTGACTGACTCACACCCGGGCTAACTGACTTGATTGTGTATCCACTTGGATGTCGGCAGCTCTCACTCGTTCTCCACTCATTCGTTTATGCAGGAGTTTCTATCTTATGGTTCTATCTTCCGGCTCCGGGGTGTCTATCTCGAGCGGTATCGCTCCATCCTCATGGGGGTAGCTATCCTTAAAACCTCATGGGGGCAGGTAGCAATCCAACCAACCAAGCTCAAGGGGCAAGCGGTATCATTTTTTCCACCCTCATGGGGCAAGGTCAATGAGTAATCGTGTTCCCATCAATATCAGCTCTGAGTAACGGTGTTTCGTTCTTCCGTCAAAGTGAGCATAGAGGAACAGTGTTCCGTCAGGTGCAGCTCGCTCTGTAAGCTTTGTAGCTTCCTGGGCAAGTTCCTTCTTATGTGGACTGGGTGGACTTCTCTTTTCTCTCATCTTTCAGTAAGGGTACTTGGAATGGGTGCACCTCACGCTGGGGGAAATGAGAAATCAAGAAAACCAAATTCATCATATCCAGGGATAGTAAGATCTCCACCTTCGGCAAGGAGCAAGTGGTATGGATCAACAGATAGGTTAACTGTGTACTTGAGGTGTTTTAACTGTTTCACAATGGGTTCTTTCTCTCTCGGGTCTACTGTAATGGGGTGTATATGTACGTATATAAAAAAAGCTCTATTCAATCTATGTTGATGTGATGTTATTAGCTGTAATAGGTTAGGTTAGTTGTAGCTTAGTGGTGGCCGTTGGTGTCCTTCCTTACTGGGCAAGCTTATTGGGAAGGTGCCTTCTTACTTGGCGGATAGTTAGCTCTAGGCTCAGGCAGGTAGTAAGATCGATTACAGGTAGGTGTGACGCAAAGGGTAAATCCTTCTGTCCACCCTGTCCTGGGCACATAATTCGTCAAGCCTGCCGCAATCTAGCCAGTGGCAAGCCTGCCGTAAAGTTATTGTCTCTAGGTCGAAATGGATATATGGATAGGTATTAATCGATCTCTCAGGCAGTCGGGTCGATATAAATCAGTTCGATGAAGGCAATGAGGTGTCGATGAAGGCAGTTCGTAAAGTCGAAGGTGGTTCGCCCATTGATCGGGTCTATTAGTCGAAGCATCATTGTTGGGTGGTGCCTTCTATCTAGCGTAAGGTGGGTGTATACCCAGGCATCAAGCAATTTGTCCGTGTAATGTTCTCCATCGGAAGTTCACAAGAAGAGATCGACGGGTATCAATCAAGATCTAGATCAACAGGTAGATGTGTGGGCTATTTGGGTTTGCTGTGATATGACGGGTGGGGAACATAGCTGTTAAGTTTCACTATGGGCTCGTTGTTGGGAACTGTGGGTGTGATGGGTGCTAGCCTCGGGTGGTTTCGTCTAGCTTCATGGTCTAGCGCTAAAGGAAATTCCTAGTTCATTGTCAGAAGTTAGCAAGACGGACATCGAGAGAGAAAGAGAATACGGGCATCATTAAGAGAGAGGGGGAGGGATCCTTTCGAAGGGAGCAAGATATAGATCAATCATCCAACGGTAGCAAGATGATCTCTAAGGCAGGTCTAAGGTAAATGGAATTGGGGTTGCACCAATTGGTAATGCCAAAAGGGACTAGAATTCCCCATCGGCGGGAGGAGGGAGATGGATGGATCTCCAAATGTCATTGTCAAGGGAAAAGGGACTGGGATTGGATCCCCGAATGGGAATAGAAATGGGACTTCCCCAATTGGCAAGGTAAATGCAGTTTCACCAAGTGGAAATGGAACGGGAACTGGCAATGCATTATCAAGTGGAATCAGATCCCCAACATTGGGAAAGGTTGATCACCCAATTATCAATGTATTATTGTTTCTATTGGTTTGGTGTAAAGAAAGTATCTACACCTGCTTAAGCGAAACGACTGGCGCTTCGATAAAGAAAGCTCTGGTCTTTGCGTCCCGTCCCAGTTGAAGGGTCTAACACCTTCCATCGAACCTTGCCCATCTTGACCTTTTTAGAGACCTAGAAATATACCTTAAAGCAGCCCGCCCTTCACTTGAACCTAAACCTTGACCTCGAATTAACTTATCGACTTGTCACTAATCCTTCACCTTCTCGGGAAGCCTTGCGCAGTGTTATATTTTCGGCAATGGGTGGCTTCGTGACTTTCTATGGGCACACGCCTCTCAAGTCATCCAATCTTATGGCTCTTCATTGTCTGCCTATGGTCTTTTCTTTTTAGGTGCTCATCTTGTTTGGGCCTTTAGTATAATGTTCCTATTCAGCGGCCGTGGAAGTTTTACCCTTCGATGTATACTGGAAGGGTAGGTTGCACCTATTGGTCGGTCTAAAGCAAGGGCTTAGGGTCAGGAGTCTACCTTCCCACAACTTTCCGGCACAGCAACCAGATCTTATAAATCGAGCTCTTTTTCACTATTCAGTGATGGCTGCATTCTCACACGAGACATTGAAAGCAACCTTAGATGTTCTCTAAGAAGGGCTACACCTCTCGCTTTCTATTATTCTTAGTCGTTGCTCAATTTTATTCATTCCCTCCTATCCTGCCATGAGATGAATAAGTTTCTTCTTGCCATTGATCCATGCGTGCTAAAAGACATAGAACTAGAACCTTTTTGGAAAATGATGAGCCTATGTGAGTGTCTCTTAGATCCCCAGTTCGTTCGGGGTGTCCCCCAGAGCCAGAGCAGTGTAGAAGGTTCTACCGGTTGTGAAGTGAAGGTGTATACCTGAAGACCTAAGCATAGGGTAAGGTTAACCCTTTGAAGGAGTGTAATGAAGGTTCTACCTTCTTTCGCTTAACTGATCTACCAACTGTGCATAGTCATTATAAGGTTCTTTTCTACCGTATACGTGAACTAACTTGTTCTATAATGAACGGGGGCTTCGCTGTGATCACGTATTGAGCTAGCAACCTTCCATCCGTCCATTTTCAAGGGAAGGGAGTGGTAGCTCCGGAAAGATCCCGCCAGCTATGACTGGATCAGGCAAGAGGTCCACCTAAATCACGCATGTATACAGCAAGTAACCTACCGGAGCCAGTTAAGTTTCATTGTGCTTTCACCAAAGTTGCTTGCCTCAATGGCGGCTTAGACTGTCTGTCATGCTCACCGAAACCAGACTGCTTCGCAAAGCAAGAGTTCCCACCACTACGAAGGAGCTACTCACTTGCTCGAGGGAGTTGGAACAGTTGCCCCTTTCACTGAATTAAGTGGTAAGTAGTGAAAGGCAAGGGTGAACCTTCGTTAGCTATCCTCCCTCGTCGTAATTTGTTCTATATTTATTCCGCTGAAAGGGTTCTAGCCCATCATTCCTATTTATTAGGATTAGTTTTCAGATGAACACCCAGATGTGCATTGAGTCCTCTATTTCTATTAGAGTGAATCAAATAGATTTATTACTGAGCTACAGTTCAGGTGAAACCAACCAACTGTGTTGTATGAACTGATCTATTATATATACCGCCATCAGCTTCAATAAACGCAGTTGCTTTTTCTCTTGAATGAGAGCTCAATGAAAACGTTGCTCCATCCCCATGGGATTTGATGATACACCATCAGGAAACTTTGATTTTGTCTAGCACCTGATGGGATGGGGATGTAGCTATTATGAAAGAAAAGAAATGCTAAGCTCACCTCCACACCTGACTCTACGAAGAAACACTTCATTTGATAAGTCACTAACTGGATAAAGCTCCTATAAATCCCAAAGAAGCACCCGCCCGAAAGGGGTCATTCTCTCCGTCCACCCGGCGGTAGTCCACTTTAAGAAATGAAGAGAAAGGTCAAAAAGAGCATGGCCATGTTGGGTTGGCATTTGGGTAAAGGGAGCCCGCCTGCTCGCTAAGAACGAGAAAATGAAATAAAAAGGTTCGTAGGTCTTGTCCTTCCTAGGGCAAGGAACGAGTGACTATGAATTAAGGAAGTTCCGTAGCCCACTGAAGGGACATCTTTATTCGGTATCCAACCCGAAACCTTTCTCCTCCCATTGTGGATATAGAGAGCCTTACCTGAAACTCTAACCTCTTTCGGATATTTAGAGCCGGAGAAGACCTTTATGGTTTGACTCTCCGTGTATACCATCTGTTACATTATTTACCGGTTGGAGATGGAATTGACACTTTTTCCTCCTTGTCTACCTCATCCACTAACTCCTTGTATGTGTCTCGCACATTCAATGCCCTATCCCTTTCCTTAATAAAGTAAGTGATCTACTACCTCAAATTTTCCTCTGTATCCCCTGTGGCTATATCTTATGTATTGGCCTGTCCTTAATGTAGTAGCTAGTGCTAGAGCACCTCCCCATAACCACAAAGTCCATAATACCCTGTACATCCTCCATAGTAGCAGTCCCTATATCTAACTGCTTAACTAAAACCTACACTAGTATCGTAGTAGGAGTCCCACTAATATGAGTGTATATCCTGGGTCTTTCCTACTCTGGCTAAGCTGCCTATGATGTACCTACTACTACAGCTACTGCTGGAGGTGCCTGTCATAATGGCTCTACTCTGAGAGGCTCAAGCTAATGTCTAGGTACTGTAGGAGGCACACCTATCCTCTCTATCCTACTAGCTATCTACTCTGCTACCCGTTGTAGGATGCTAGCCTATCATGACTCATAAGAATATATAGTGACTAGTCCATCCCATATAGGTCCTACCCTCTATCGTAGCCATGTGAATTGTGTAATGTTTGTAGGATAATGCTCCTTATGTGTAGGAGCTCTAATACAAGGAATTTTCCTGTATGGAAGAGTAGAAAATGCGCCTAATACCCCATTGTAGTGGCACTCTATCTATTGGATGATAGAGTATGGAAACAGCTCGCCTAGCATCCCTATCTGTGTACTACATTGTCATGGTATACTATGCCTCTGGAGGTTTGTTGGCTGGTTATCTATTTATTGGATAACACAGTGTCAAAAATGGTATTGTAAGTAATACATTATGCTAAAAACCCCCATGTTACAGTTCCGGGATGAGTGAAGGAAACATGGGCAAGTATGCAACGATGAATCATAGTAAATGGTTGGACCCACCCTAATGAGTGCAATTTGAGAGCTAACCCAAATGTTAGATAGTCAATGGGGTGTGAGCATAGTAACACCAAATTAAGAGCTTTCACATTCAAGCATGGTGGGTGAGAATTAGCTAGTGGTTTTAAGGAATTTCAAGATCTAAACTAGTATAGGGTGAGGAAGATGAAGGATGGCTCGACTTAGGGAGATAAATAGACAAATTTGTTGTATTAATTGTATCAACGTGAATTTTTCTTGAGTGCTCAAATAAAATGGAACCCTAACCCCCAGGATGTACAATTAAGAGCTTTCACCTCATTTATGAGCCACAAAATCCAGTGGGGTAAATATGGGCTAGGTAAGACAGTGAAAACCCACCATTTGAGTAACAATGGGAAGTACCGCCATCTGGGGAGCGTTGGGAACTAAAACAACCTTGGTATGTCATGGGCATAAAACCACATTCAAGGCCATTTGCATTCGTTTTATCGCTACTTTCACCCTTATTTGGTGTGTAGATCGAGGTCCTTCCCCTAGTAGCTTCCCTATATGAGTAGCTTGAAATGGAATGCTTATACTAGTATATGCTTGCCTTTCCTTTCCCCATGGTCAAGCCTATCCCTACCAAGGGAAGGAGTTTGCTCACTTCCCATCTCAGAGGAGAAGCAAGTATATAAGCTTTCCTTGGCCCCTCCCCCCCAAAAGAGTAGTTGGAGCTAGCCAGCGGATCGAATAGCTTCATCGAAGCAACATCTAATTCTAAGAATGGTGGTTGAGCCTGATTCACTCTTCTGGCTGGGTGCCCTCCCATCTGTTCCTTTAGCCTAGATAGACGACAGCTGCCCCTTGCTCCCGGTTGAAGTCGGTATTGGGAAAAGAAAGAGGGATAACTGGCCCCACCTTCTCTCGCGGAGGAGTGATAAGCTAGACCCTGCAGAGTAGCCTCATCCGGGATAAGAACGGATATCTAGACTTGCCTCCATCCCACTGATCCCAGAGAATAAAGAGCCCGTCCTTCACCAGGATTGGCTGTTGTTGGCAGCCCATTCATCTCTAATAGGACAAGAGGCCTATGCGTCTTCAAAGTATAATATTAAGGTTGAGCTTGATCCCCAGTAAATCCATCTCTGAGAAAGAGTAGTTGGAGCGCCCATCCCTTAGAGTAGTTGGCATAGCTCGATGAGCAACTATAATATCAAATTCCTTATCCCGGAGAAAGGCCAGCTAACTAGAGTAGTTGGTCCTCGCCTAGTGGATAATCCCTACTATCAGATCTTGGTTCTTGCTCCCCTGCCATTGGTCCGGATAGAACGGTGAATAACAAAAAAGTATAACTAATCTCTGATCCCTGCCTTGCTAGATACAGTTATGAGCCGGCATCGGAGTAGCTTGATTCCCCGCCATCTCGAAGTAGAACTAATGATAGATAGACTAGCTTCATTATCCCCCACCCTCTCTTCTCGAAGAAACCTTCCCCACCTAGCGGCAGCTAAAGCCCGGACATCAGATCAAGGAGATGGAGAGATAGACCTGCCATCGCCTGGTGGGGAAGGAGGGGAAGCAGCTAATAATCCCTTCTATTGTCGGGTGAGCTGCCATCGGATGGAGAGACTAGTCGGCACATGGGAGTCTTTTTCCTCTGGTATTGAGTCCATCGCTCTCATATTTAAGAGTAGATGATGGAGCCGATCTTTTTCGGCTACAATTTAACTTAGTGCATTCATGGTCAGCAGGGCTAAAGGTGGTGGGTTGTAATCAAGGTAAGATATTTTCATAGATGTTGTCCCCTACTGATCTTCCTGGTCTAATAGAAATAGTTGGGGCATGATTCTCTCAACTAGGATGAAGGTCAAAAGGTAAGTGTAAGGTTGTAGTTTAATGCCATCCACACTGTACTGATCTTCTCAGTCAACTTAATTGGTAAGTAATAGACTCCCTCCAGATCCTAGAAAGGCAGTAATCAAGTAAATAACAGATGGAAAAATGCATGTTAAAACAAAGGGTTATGCCCCACACCTCCCTCCTAAGATTCCTGGCAAGTGTGACACAAAGTATCTCCTAGTAGTATGAAGCTTTTCCATCCAACCTTTTTTGATGGTCCATAATCCCCATTCCATCTGGCAGTTCCATGATCTCTGCTTAAAGGTGAAAGGGAAAACCCCCTCTCTCGGCTACTGGACTATCTTGTCCCGCAGCATGAGAAGCTCCGAAAAGTTCTCAGATAATTGACCCCATCCCATCTGGCCTTGCCTGATAAGAGAAGGTCTGTGTACCTCCTCCTATCCTCCTAAGGTAATAAGTAAGTTAATGATATAGTTATAAGAGTTCTAGGTAATAAGGTCAATAGGTTGTATAGTCAAGTTGTTTTTTCATGCGATGCCATTCTGCTCGGGTCTCTAGCTGTACTGTATCGTACCTAGCCTAAGCACTTCATTCATACGATATCAGGTAGTAAGGAAACACTTCAGTGAAGAGATATGGGTAAGAAGTTGGTTTCATGCCATCCACGTGCCATTTCAATCCCACCCGGAGAAGAAGATAGCAGTAGCTCCTCCTTCCTATGAGCACTTAATTCATCCAAGTGGTCTAGGGCTAACATATCTAGCTCTCTCTGAAGGTAGCAGATAGTTTGTATGGAATTAATAAAAGAAAGGTAGGGCAAGTGTCTAGGTCTTAAGGTGGGTGCCCTTTAAATGGTAAAGCAAGAGAAAGTATGCGGTCAATATCCTATCCTAGTGTTGTACGCTGTTGTTCCTGGCTGTGTTTCTGACTAAAGCAAGAGGTTATCAGTAAAGCTGTGTCATGTCGTCCTTCCTAAGAAGAGGTGCACTATCAGCATTCATGAAGTAAGTGATATAGGGCTAAGAGGTGCTAGGTATTTAGGTGGTAAACTAGAAGGTGGGTAGGTCTATTCTTCGTAGTGGGTTCTTTAATTAATCAATTATATCCTGGGGGTTCAGCCTGGGTCTGAAAAGAGAAGATATAGTGCTTTCCTGCCATATCCACTAAGTATTATTGGCTGAAGCAAGAGGTTATCAGTAAGTAGAGTAGGGTAAGTTATGGTTTTTCTACGTGGTGGTAAGGTAGGTATGTGGTGATGGTGTGCTTTATGTGATACTGAATGTAAGCTGGCTGGGTTCATTTCATCCCGAGAATCTAAGTCTAGTGCAAGCATGAATGATTCAAGTGATCTAGGACTACCAGGTCTAGGTCTTGAAGGTGGGTAACTCTCAATAAGGTGGAGGCATAATAGGTCTATTTCTAGCCAGTGTATTCTAATTGATGAATCATATTGGATCATCAGCGAGAAAAAGAGTTCATACGTGGTACCAATCAGAATTCATAATGTCAAGGTTCATATATCCTAGTGCCTATCCTCATCTGATGATCTGATTCCTGGCTAAAGCAATAGGTTATAAGAAAAAGTGAAGTCAAGGTCTCTCTAGTTGGTAGTTTCATTCGATCCCCGGTTCTCTAGCAATACCTCCAAAGAAAGCATTCATTAATTCAGTGTTCTGGGGCTATAAGGTCTGTCTATTTGTTCAGGTAGGTAACTAGAAGGAGTAGCAGGCATGAAAAAAAAGGGGTATATTCCTCTCCTACTATCGAGAGTTTGGCTGGCTCACCCTCAAACTTATTGATTCAATTGATTGGATACATCCTTCAGGGGTAGGGCGGTCCACCAGACGTTTCAATGCCCAACGACACCCGCCAAGTACACATCACCAGTAAGGAAGCTTTAAGGAAAACAAGACTCCAGCCCATTACCACATTACATCATTTCGCTTTCAGGAAAAAATCCTCAAGCCCCCACATCCCACATTCCGCATGCATTCTCCAATTCACCTCTCCATTCCCCTACATTACCGCAATCTCCAGCGCATTACCCCATTGAAAACGGCTATAGCACATGGCAACAACAGCTACAATAGCAACAACATATGGCAGCAGATAAGGATACAGATACTTACACATGCACACACAAACACACAGAAATGGATATATACATAAATATAAATAACATCATAGCTCATTGGGAAACTCAAATGGATTTTTGATTTTCTGAACTATAACCTTGAAGAGCGTTTCCTATAATTGACAGGCGCTAGTTCACTAGATGTCCAAGATTAGATCCAAGAGTCGATGCTAGATTGTATTCAATGGCTTTGACTCGATGGCTTGTATTCCATGTAATCAATTAAGGTGGTGGTTATTCTAAGTGCATTAACAGTTCTCTTTACCACGTGCCCTATAAGAGAGGTGAGTGTGGGTCAATTAGTTTAGGCAGTCCCGGTAGCTCGTTATCAGGATTGTGTTAGACCTTACCAGTTTCGATAACACATGCCCAGTAAGTTAGTGAGCGAGTCAATGAGTAAGGGTGGTCATTACCAATAGATATAGCACCAAGCCCAGTTAGTTGTTCAACGTTACCTTGCCCCCATGAAGTGGTTTGGATCGCTACCACGGGTTGCATGATTAGGAATGATCGCTATCGCCTTGCCCCATGTTTGGAATGACCGCTACCGCTTAAGCCAAGAATTTTGGGATAATAACTTATATAATGCAACCTTATATATATGTATATATATTCCTAATATTTTCATTTATCAATGAAATATTATTTTTTACCCGGATCGGAGCAAGCACTATAGAGTGAAATCCTTATAGTGAAAGACTTCCGGTGAGGTACTACTTGCCCTAAGGTAACTAGCCTTAAGGTTGTGTCCATTATTTCTAATCAATAGGCTTAATCAACCCAAATAGACTATTAGCCATAAGAGGTATAGCCTCTGTACTTGCAATAGTCTTAGCCTTAGTCTTCAGCCTACTTGACTAGCACTTATTTATCCTTCTGGTTGTCCATGCACTTTAGACTGCCGGTACTAGCCAGACTATTAGCCTTAGTCAGTTCCATAGAGTTCAAGCCGAGTTCAAGCCATAAGGTGGAGAAATTCGCTTTCTTTCTACCCTATTTCCTCCTGCCTGTAAGAGTAGACCTTTATATCCCCTTGGATAGGAAGATGGGCACACTTAGATGAGCCTCGAATGGTTCAATGGCGGCCTTGAGTCGATATTTGATTGTGCAATGTGGATACTGGAGAGTACTAGAATCAATATATGAGATTCATAGATTGAATTAGAGATCGATCCCGCAATCGAGATCTGAATGCTGGACTTTAAGCAAACCTTTTGTATTTCAAGGTGGATTGAGGGTGGCATTCTTTACCAGGTTGGATCAAGGGTGCATTGGGGGTTCTCTCTCTAACCGGGCGGGCGGGTGATTATGCTATTGATCCTGTAGACCCAGCAGCAATAGTTGACTAAATACAAAATTGAGTTAGTTACCCCAGAATTAATTCATGCCTTGGATCCCCCAACAACCAATCTTTTCTTTATTAAATGCACATTTGGAAGCGTAAGTTGTCTCGACTACTATTTACCCACCCACCCCAATCCTCGAGGGAGCGTTTTTGAGATCGACTGGACGAACCCCAAAAGATCCAACGAGCTGTTTGCGTAATGGATTTAGAATCAGTTTGGACCTCTCCTTTTAGTCGAGCGTGCTAACGCACCCTAACCCGCCTAAGCCTCTAAGTTACTTGCCTCACTCCGTGCCTCTCTACAAAAGCTATTGGAAAACCATTTTACTATTTTATCTAATAAGACCTCAACCTTTCAGTATTGAATTGACCTCTTTGACAAGGACGGAGGGCTCACCTCATACTATTTACCCACCCACCCCAATCCCCGAGGGTGAGGACCTTTTCATCGGATAACTTTACGAGGGCCGAATCTGGTCAGGATCTATGGGTCGTTGTCAGGAAGGCAAGGATAGGTTGTGGTGTTGGGTGGCTTGTTCCCGATGAGTCCCATTAGATACCCAGATCAAATATATTATTCCCCATCAAGACCCCGATGAGATGAGATGGTGCGGGTGGGAAGGCGGGGAGAGGACAGGGCTTGGCCAACTCACGTTAGGGCTGTGCTCTTAAGGGGCAGACAAGCCGAGAAGAAGGACAGATAATACTACTAGGATAATACTACTATAGGGAAGGATGAAGAAGAGATGAAGCTGAGGTTGCTGCCCTGTCAGCAAGAGAGAGCTGGAGCAGTGAGGAAAGAAAGAGAAAGATGAAGGAGGGAAGGAAGGTGCAACCCTTAAACGCTGGAAATTCTCGAATTTCCTCTCCCCCTGGTCGAGAGTTTGCTTACTCACCCTATAGATAAAATCGATTTTGATAACCCAGATCAATATATATATAGATCTCAATATATCCACCACTCGATCAGATGCTAGGAGATCGAGGACCCGAAGGGACTCTAAGTAGTCGAGTATGAGGTTTCTCTAAATGAGAAAGTCAAATGATAAGTTTTTGTGCAATCTTGTTTTCTACCCAAACTTAGTGCTTGCCCCAATAATTGATATGCTCATCTGGTAACAACATAATGTAATGTCTCGATCTCATTCTTCAGGTGTTCACATAACATAATCAATATTGAAAGATGGGTTCTCCTTCGTAAAGCGAGCAAGCATAAAAGCGAAAAACCCGGAATCAATTGCATCCCGCCATCATTAGGAAACATTCTTAAAGGGTATAGTTCAGTAAATAGACAATATCCTTTTTGAGTGGTGGATTATCTGTGTTATGAATGGGGGATCCTCAAATAGCGAATCAACGTAAGTAAGCATCATCATAGCATCAAGTTGAGGTATAAACTAATGTTCCGTATCGGTAATTGCTGTAGAAACCTAACGGTTCCGTCCATTCAGTGTTGTCTCGAGAGGGTCTTTCTCTCTTGGGTATGTATGACTTTATGGCTATGACTGTTACTGCAATGACTCGAGCTTATTGCAATGACTATAGCTTCTAGCTATGACTGGCTGTGACTAAACAATGTCTATGATCGACTCTGATTGGTGGTTGGCTATGAATGGTGTATGATCCTAAACAGGTGTGTCGTATGTAACGCATGTTCAAAACATCAAGTTGAGGTATAACCTAATTTTCCGTAGGGGTAAGCCCCGTTCCTGGGGTATGTGAAAGTTCTCTTCTCTAGCGATGAAATTTCTCATCCTCTCCATTGAAAGTTCTCATCTCTAGCATAGGACTATATATGATGGGGAACCACTTCCTTCTCCTCTCGGCCATTGAAGAACTTCTCTCTTGTCTATTGTAAACTTGGAATGGGTGTAGGAAGGAGCTAGGGTAATGGGTGCACCTCACACTGGCACAACCTGACCTGCCTAAAGACAGTACCTACCTGACCTGCTGCGTGAATGGCCCTCCCTGACCTGTATCGCCTTGAGGCAATTTCCTTCTGATAATGATCAGCGATGTGAAAACCTCTGCCTCCTGAAAATGCAAGAAGAGGAGTTCGAATGTCCAAAACCTCTGCCAAGGGTGAGCCTGTCATGTGAGGATAGGAACAACTCTCTTTTGGGGGAGGGGCCCCAAAAGAGAGGAACTTGAAGAACTAAAGGCCTGTGCCCGATCTATCTATTTAGTAAAAGGTCATAGGTCAAGCAAGTAGTTTCAGGGTACTCAAGTTATATGGGCTAAGATGAAGGGGAATAGCTCAAGTTGTATCGGGCAAAGATGGCATGACACAACCTTACCTTAGATGAAGCTAGAGCCCAACTAGAAGCCAGCAAGATAAGCCTTCACCCAGCCCCCCAACCTTAAGCCCTACCTGGCTTAATCAATTGGTTGGTAAGGGAAAGTAGTACTCCCTCCATCCATAAACTAAGTAGGATGAAGCGTTAAGTAAAGTCTCCAAAATAGGTGGATAGCATGCACGTAAGTAAAGGTAGGTTGAGTAAGAGAGTACTAGTGCTGATACTGCTACCACTAAGAATCTTAAAGCAAGTGTTATTTATTGAAGCCTGCCTGTGAATGTTGTATTTGAAGCCCGTGACCAATGCTCTATGTTGAAGTCCAGCTCTCTCTGCTCTATGTGAAGCCCTTCCATCCATCTTATCAAATTCTTGTTGTAAGTCATCTAAGTAAGGCAGGAAATTATCTATCTATCTCTAGGTGGGTAAATATAAAAGTAAAGACACTAACGTTATTCAAGCATATCCTAGCAATGCTGGCTGTCTAAATCAATCAATTGTATCTGTAAGCTCGTCCCCCGAAAGCTCAATAGCGTTACCACTAACTAACTAAGATTCCTGGCTGAAGCAAGTGGTTATGGAAGGCCTATGAATGCTTTCTGGAAAGCGATAAAATAGCTCTCCCTATGGCCCCATCCAACACTATAAGTTTGGGGCATTACTAAGATTGGTTAAGTGAGGAACGGAGTGGAGATCCCATATGACCCGCCCAGTTGGTGAAAACACTTAAGTAAAGGTATTTTAATGCCGTCCTGAGAAAAGGTAAATAGCAGTACCCAGTAAGCAATTAATTCATCAAGTGTATAAGGCTAACAAGGAGAAGTGGTAACGGTAAAGGTCAATAGGCAACATAGTTCAATAATTGCGGTACCCAGATTCAGTAAAGCAAGTGGTTGTTTAAGTACGCAAGTATATGGTAAATATTAAAGGTAGTTGGTAGCTGTGGCATAGAAATAGAATTGCAGCAATGCAATAGGCTTCAAAAAGTAATACAACTGGTCTAATTAAGTGCCAAACCAAGCCCTTCAAATCTAAGTAGTAAGGCTATACCATAGTGAATCACTAAATAAAAGAGGGTAGTACAGGAGGGTAGCTGTCAATCCCATCAAACTGCCTGCTATTAGGCTGACCAAGTTCATAGCAAAGGTTTTAGTGCCGTATAAAGTAATAAGATTTAAGGAAGTGTTATCAAACGTACAATGCTCTAAGCTTGGGGCATCATAAGTAAGTTGGGTAAATGAAGAGACAATCTCTAGAAGGTGTGATAAATAGAACAGGTGGTTGGTAGCATGGTCAAAACATGAATCCAGCAGGCATCATCTAAAGGTCATATAATGCAGTAGGAAAGAATCAAATGTATCTGGATCCCGTCCCGAAAAGAGAAGATAGTGCAATACCAAGTAAGCATGATTTTAGCAAGTACAAGCATATACTAGCAATGTTGGTCATAATTCCTCAAAGTCTCTATCTGGAAGCCCGTCTCTACAAGATAAGTCTATAGAAATTTGAAGTTCACTGCACTGACCCATTCTCCCTTATTCTATTGCATGCTCCCAGGTTCATTCCTACTCTCTTTCTACCATTCATTCAAGCATTTCCTATCTATTCGCCCGTCCCAGATTCTTAATTAGTTGATCCATAAAAAGGTGGGCCATAAAAAGGAAATAGATTCTCTGTGAGCTGGAAAGAGATTGATTATTAGTGGACCGGTCAAGCAGCGGTAGTATGAGCTTGTTGGAAGGTTTGTATCCTTGTATCCAGCTGCTATAGATTTATTATCTGTGCGCCATCCCGATAAGTAATGGTTATTGGATATTTCTTATTTAGCCTTATTTGTTGGCCTGGGCCTCCTTTCCTCCCTACCGAAAGGATATGCCTGGCAGGGATCATAGTCCCTCCTAGCTGCATAGTCACAGTATTTGACCCTAGCGTGGAGATCCACCAGTGAGTGCCCTATCAGGCGAGATGACTAGCAATATGATGAAGGACATTATGATGAAAAAGCAACACTGTACGACTATCACTGGACCTGCCAACGAATGTACCGCCTCACAGCTATTAAAACCTCACCAAATTAGGCATTGATAACCAAGCCACAACTTCCAGGTAAAAGGGCTCTATGCTCAGCTAGTCGACCAACAACAGTTGATCCTCTCTCTTCTGTTTGATGAACCTGAACTGTCTTTTTTCCGATGCCTCTGCTGCTTTGCTACTCTGGGCTCTGTTGTTTGCACTTACTTATTATTTTTTATGGAATGGATGCTATAGAAATGGCGTCATATCGGCTAAATCCCCTTGTTTTGTTGTCCCATTGAAAATAAGTTTTCATATTGCTCAACCAAACTTTGGTGATAATGCCCACGGGCCCTGGACCAGGTATTTGGGCCCAGCACCAGGTGTTGTTTTAAATAAGCAGTGGTAATCTGGCGTGTTGTTTGGGCTCCCCTATTGAACACGGCTCCTCATCATTTTCTCTGATCTTCTCTAACTGATATTCTCCAAGCAATTGATTCCAAGCAGTTGATTCCCATTCCCACCAGCAGCGGGGGACAGACATCATTGTTGCCAATAAGTCCGCCAATAGGTCATCCATCAGTAGTGCCCACCACCCAAAAGAAGGGGTATTAGTTGCTAGCTAGTAAAGCCAAGAGCTAGTCTCATCATATACCACATTTCCATAGGGTCCTTATCATCCATACAGCCAACAGCTGCCAGTCATATATGATATATTACCAGCATCTGAAAATAAGTTGAATGGGGGTTCCCATTTAGTGGATTATATGAACCATTCCCAAATAGAATCCATTTCCTCCATGTTCATTTGGTTGGGACACCCAAAACCTTATACTGATTTGACATTTTTCATTATTCAAAACATCATTTGGATGGATTATAGACAAAATCCCACCATCTCATCGGGGCAAGAAAATGGATATTTTATCTAGTCATAATTCCATTTCAGGAAGGTTCTTCTTATAAAATCTAGCCAGTATTCCATAGTGGATTCCATTCCATAGCGGATTCCATAGTGGATAAGTTCATAGCTCTTCAGGTTCCCATACCACGTGTCCAAATCCCGCATGATGCTGTGGTAAGTCCGTTTGAGGTGGGGATCTCCTTAGCCAAAAGGAATTTTCCATTAAGGTTGGGCCATTGGGACCTACTAATCTGCCGATAAGGTTCCAAAACCACATAGAGCGATACTACAACTGCACTCTATGAAGAGGTTCCACACACAACCGCTGGAGCAATACTACGCTCTGATGAGGTTCCACTACCGCACATAGGGTAGAGGGCACACTATCATCAGGTGAGGTGGTTAGACCAATATTGAGTCAAACATTCCGGGTGGAAACTTCTGGACGAAGGAAGATGGATTTCTTTTGTCACCTTGCCATGAGTACCTCCGGGGGTGGGGTAAAGAGCCAATGGTTCAACCAACACGAAACGGAACTATGTTCCTATTCAACCTTACGGTACGGGAATGAAACCACTGAACCAACTAAACCAACTTATCAGTGTGCGCAGAAAGAAAGAGCCCAGAAGGAAGGCTAAGAGCTATGGATCTGTAAAAGCAGAGCACTAACAAAAGAAGGAACAGGTACGAGAATGATTAGAGCATAGCAGACAGAAGAATAAAAGCATAGAGCGAGAGTTTCAAAAGCGAAAAGCTATAGGGTCAAGAGCAAAGAGCTAGAGTCTTATTGGAACTTTGGATATTATGACCTATAGAAAGAACCAGCTAAATGTATCCCAGTCTTATGGATAATACGGTTATCGACTCATTTGGATAAAGGGGGGGGCGTATGTAGATCTATCTATCTATCTATCTATCTGTTTTATTGTTCTGCCTGCTACACTCTTATATTTGCCAACCCTACCTAGTTGCTATGTGCAATGCTCTTATCTGCCTGCTACGCTCTTCTAATTTTCCACCACCTCTCTGGGCTCAAGGGGTATAATGATCAAAGCTCAAGGGGGTAAGGTTTGAAGTGTAAGTGTCTAGTTTAAGTGGTTTAATTGTCAAGAGCATACAGGGCAGTAGAACGTGAAAATGTGAAAAAGTGAGGCATAATGTGTGTCAAGACCTCTATTCCAAGCCTCTATCGTGGTGTGTCTTACATACCTATATAATTGTCAAGAAGACCTGTATGTGTGTCCAGGCCACCCGTTAAGGTTGTACTTGTCTTGTAGGGTGAATGTCTCAATGTTAGTTGTCAATTGATTTATGGATGAAAATGTTAAATTCGATTGTTTTCATTGATCTAATCAAAGCGAATATGTTGCCTGCCCCGATCAATCCATCCCAACCAAGGAAGTAAGAAGCAGAGGGTATATATAAAGGATAGTTTGAAGGCTTTAGGTAAAGGCATAGGTATAGGGTTGAGGGTATAGGTGTATGGTTCCTCCATCGAGGTATAATTCGAGGTCGATAAAGAGGTTTAGGAGGAGGTAACAAAATACCAGTTATAATATAGAAACGATCTGAAAGGGTATGGTTCATAGAGAATAAAATCTAGTTGGAGTTTCCGATGATGCTTACGTCTCCCCCAAAAGGTCAATTTGATATTGCATGAAACCTGCGAATGAAAAGGAGCGAGGGGGTTTATCCCACTCGACCAATAGGGAGAGGTTACGAGCCACTCTCCAAAAGTTGTAGGGGGAGGTTTGTCAAAATCTGTTCCAAGCAAACTCGAGACCTTTTCCAATCCAGGTATGAAAGGGAATGCGGTGCATATAATCCATCAAGCGGTATTGCTCCAACCGAGCAACCTAATGGGGTCAAATAATAGGATCAACCACGCACCGGAAACAAGGAGGAAAAAAGGAATTAATGTGGACCTGAATGCGTGTAAACTGGCCATTCTGGGGTCGTTTCATTATCTCTTGTCATCAGTTGGGGTAACGCGGATCCTTTATAATAAACCTGTCCTGGGAGAAATGAATTGATGCACCTCATCACTCACCCACTCGTAGAATCATAAATGGAACATGTTCGTTGCTCCTCTCTCAATCACTTTGCATACAACTCTTTTCACTGATCCTAGATCCCACCTTTGCGTACAACAGAATCTCTAGCGAATGATACTGGCAAGTAGTGCAAGAACCCGACAGATATACCTTTTTGTCTCAAGGGGTGCACCTCACCCTGCTACATCCGTCTGTTGAACCACCTCACCTATTTATGACTATAGCTTCTTTCTAGCAATGACTTTGTAGCACTGACTGAAAAGGACTGACAAGAGCTTCTGACACCACTGACTATCTACAACTTGAAAGACTAGAGCTTCCAGCACCTCCCAGCTATGTATATTGGTATATTGGCAATGAAACTGGCAATGACTAGTGACTATGACTAGCAATGTGTGTCTATTGGCTATAGAAATGACAAACTTTGGTAAATGTGAATTGACTATGGAATCACTAAAGGGGACTTCTCTCATAAACTTGGAATGGGTGGAGAGGGTACTACTCCAGTTCCCTCTGGCCTATCCGATACGGTAGCATCAGCATAAAGAATATAAGGACAAGTTCAAAGTAGATATGTTATATCGCATATATTATCAATGTCTTATTTTGGATCCCAGCCTCGCTATTACTGGCAACTGTATTGATTGCGAGGACCCTCTGACAATGTGGATGATACACTGGATGGCTATTGGATGACCGGCTAGCAATGGATCTCCTGGGCACTTACTATCAGCAGGCTTACTATCCTGGCCCCTCCTATTAGATGGAAAGGTCACTTACTTGCCCTTCAGCCTTACTACTATAGCAGCACATAGAAGAGAGACTGCTTAGGTATAATAGCTCTAGCTCTAGCCATTAATTCAGCTATAACGTAGAAATGAAGTGATCTTATGTATAGATCCTATATAAATGGATTTCTATGTTCTGCACTACGGCAAGAGAAAGGCAAGTTGAAAGTGCCAGAACTCATTTCTCCTTTTGTTATTGCCACTTAACAGAGCCAAGTTGAACTACAAGTTATTGCACTAATTAGAACTAACTGTATGTCACTCTAAGGTGGAGTGCATGGGCCTCTATAGCTCTAGCTGAGAGACTGGCTCTACAAAATACTACTCACTTAGCGGATGTATTTTGATTGATTAGAGATGGATTTCATATAACATCGTAATGACAAGGACGGAGGGCTCACCTGACGTTAGGAGGGCGTTAAGCCCGTCTCGACCAAAGGCTTGGTAGGGACTCACACATTCATATGGGTGAGGAATTATATATGTAATTATGCATTCATTCATTTCTCAATATTCCAAAACCTCCGCCACGGTCAAATGGCCAATCTCGTAGGGAAAGATGTTCAAACCTCTACCAAGGTAGTTGAAGGGTTGGAACATGCATTCAACATTAAATCAAGGAGGAAAGGAGGCAGAGGAACCAGCAAGCATTCAACCTTCTGCCTTCATCACCAGCCATGCCAAGTCCAACAGAAGCCAGATGCCTTTCAGCCAACCTTTAGCCATAAGCCAATAGCCGGTAGTCAATGTAGTCGATGCCAGGACTCTTTGATGCCGATAGTTTATTAGTTGATCCAGGTAGGTTTCGATATTGATCTGGCACTGGCTTTGGATCTCAATCTAGAGCTAGAAGAGGTGTTACTGCCCTGGCTTTAGGTACCTCTGCTTTCCCTGCTACTAGTGCTTATTTGACTGGGACTGGAAGGAATGCTACTGACTCTCGATCTCTATCTTAATCTCCAACTGGATGGGGATCATCTGCTCGATCTCCGAAAGTATTTGGAACCGTATCTTGATCTGCCTTAGCCACTGGTTATAATTCTTCTCAGTAAACAAGGAATCAATCTCTTGGTAAAGATATGTAATGTACACGTATATATTATCAATCAAAGAAATCTATCCCAAGGAACAACAAGGAATATATATATAAACTAGATGTATGAATATATAAATCATCAGTGTAAATAAAATTGACACGACGACCTCTTTGGTTGCTAGTTGGGCATAATCACCTGCTTACTCATAATGCTTGTTGTATAACCCGACCTTTCAGCTTTTATGATAGATGGTTCCATCCAAATGGCATGTTATTCAACGATTTGAGAAAAAATATTGCTTCCCTCCTATTCAATAAATAAAGAGCTGGACAATCGCTTCACGGACGCTCACGTCATAACCTCGGATGCACCGTATCGTCTGGATCAAGAATATGTGCATAATACATATAGAGGGTGCTCATACTTGCTTTTTTCTATGGTTTACCCATTTTCCTCTAGAGAAAAACAATTGGTTCCAGGTCTGAAAGGTCAACTAAATCTTTATATCAAATTGGTTCGGATGTTGGTGCTTTTGCTCGGGCTGTTATCACTCAGGTTTTCCTAGAAGTTGTGTAAGAGGAAAGTATACCCGAGGTAACCACAAACCAACCTTTAGTTGCAGAATCTAGCCAATCTGCATCCAGAGAGGGCTCTCTCTTTATGATTTATCTTTGTTCTTAGAAGGTTTTAGGCTAGTTATAGATCCAAGATGTTTGTTTTGAAAAATGGTGGAATCCTTAAATTGAGGGAAAGGTTGAAAGTTTTCAGTCCATTGGGCTATGGAGTCAAAGGATGGCTTTACTGGATTTCTATTCTACGCACAAGATGGCTTTACAGGGCAAGATAGCTAGACAGAGAACAATCCTTAGAATTTAAAGTGGATGGGATGATTTTGAAGGGATGAAAGGCAGCTAAGAATCTTTCACCATGTTCAAAAGAAAGAAATGAGATGACTACAAACAAAGAGCAATGAAGAATTCTTTATTATAGTAATCAAGAATGTTTAAATTAGCAAAGCAAGAGCATTTAAGAATTTGTGCTTATAACCAATTTAGAGGAAAACATTAAGAACAATCACATCTGAAATCAGAGTACAATTAAGTAAATTCTGATTCAATCCTTTATGTAAATTATTCAGAAATGGACATAATGATATTATAAACTGATAAAAAACTTAAGACAAAGAGTAGAAAGACTTATTGAACTGTAGTCCAACACATGAATCCTGCAACAAGTCCTGTGCTTCAAATCGTCATCCAGTAAGCCACGAATAAATTTCTCCAAAATGCTTTTATTCCGAAAATCTCAATGTTACAGCAGAGTAATAGAATCCACCCTCAACACTCTCTTTGAAGGTTTATTTATACACTAAATAATTGAAAATATCTCACACTATCCTAGCCCATATTTTGGGGTGACTAAGGATTAATTTACAAGTAAACAGGAGACAAATGGTCTCGTAGATAGAATAATAAGTAACTGCTAATGTGCTGTTTCCTTTCTTTGTGGATGTGCTGGAGGTAAGTGCTGAAAAAGGGCTCGTTGCTGTCTTTTGGAGTAATTTCTTTGCTTGCTTGATACTCTTTGTCTTTACGGATACTCTTTAACCTGTGTAACTGATGCTCTTTCATCTGTACTCATTTTTACCATTTACTTGATAGTAAAGATAAATTGTCATTCTGAAAATAACTTTTATAGAATTTCCAACATTTCCTTCCACCATTGATTATCTGGTATCATGGTCCTTTTGAGTTTTCTCAATGTTTCATCTGCTTCTGTGAGTTTGTAGAAGGTGGGCTCATTAGGAAACAGATACCTTATTTCATGTTCCAGATGAAATAGATTCCTTACTCTATCATAGATATTTCTCCCTGTTGGTAATGTTGATTGTGGTAAACTAGGAGAACAAGCAGCTGTATTTTGAGCATGAGCATTTATTTTCTTTATATAGGTTTCTAAATCCATTATTTGATCCTCTGTGAGCATAGGACTTGGTAACCCACTATCCAACAAAGCTTGAAATTTCTCTCTGAAAATGTTGATATCAACCAAAATATCTGTGCACTTCCTTTCTAAATTTTGCATGAAAGTTCTCTTGATGAAAACTCTCTTTATTTCCAAAACTGTGCCTGTCCTGTCATCAATCCCTAACACTGCAAGTTGTTGTTTTGTCCTGGTGTTCAAAAATTGAATGAGCTGATTGGCCTGCTCAGGCCTACCTCTTAATTCATTTCTGGTTCTGTCTATTTCTTCTTGAGCTATCTTAACCAACTCATTTTGTTCAAAAATAGCTTGAACAGAGGGCCAAATGCCCTTTATTAACTCAATGATGTTACCCCAAATAATGTCATTTATTTCCTTTAATGGCTTCTCCAATGAAAGATCTTTTTCCAAAGCCTGAACCAATTTTTCTAACCTTTTTATTTCCCTGGTGTTATCAGCAGCTGTCTTTTTAGATGTATCATATTTTTCCTCCAATTTTACTAATTGCAATTTCGTTGCTTGGAGTTCTGTGACCCTTAGTTGTAGACTTTCCATTTGCTTTATTAAGTCATCAGAACTCAAACCAGAAGTGTTTACCTGGGATGGTTGTGTTTGCTGACCTGTTGTTGTAGTACCTATGTTTGATGTCTGCCTGATAGTTTCCTGTTCCTGCAAAGCTTTTTCCAATTCCTTCTCCGTTTCACTTAGTCGCTCAGTCATATTTAGGAGCAACTCCATTATTTCTTCCTGTGAATTCCCTTTTAGAACTTCTTGGGTCTGAGGGTGCCTTGAGGCTGGCAATTTTAGCTGCTTTCTGAGTGCAACTATGTCATCATCTTTCTTCTTTATTAATGCCTCAATACTTTTAATGTCTTTGGGATTGTGACCCAAACCAATGATTATGTCTTCTAAAGACTTTATTCTATTATCTTTGGCCTGTGAAGAGGCCTTCTCAATTTGCAATTGTGTAGTAGTGTTATTCAAAGAATCCTGCAGCGTTATAGCTGCCATGGCCTTGTTGGTAAGAGTGGAATATACCGTTTCCCCAGTTTGTCTGTGTAGCTCTATTTTGTCTAAAGGATGAATGTCCTTTGCCAAGACTTCAAAATTTGTTCTAATGTAATCTGTTGCTGACATGGGCTTTGGCACTTTTGATTTGAAGTGACTCATTAACATTTTGCCCTGTGAAATGTCAAATGCTGACATTAACCTCTCCTTGTTATGTGGAGCCATCTTCATATATTGATCATAAACTTTCATTCTTAAGGGATCATTTTTTGCCTTTATGTTGATGAAAGTTCTTTTAATATCCCCTGTATCTATTTTGGGTGGCTTGAAAGAGGATACTTCAGTACTTAATTGCTTTTGTAAAGCTTTCCCTTTCTGGCTTATGTTTGTTTCACTTGCTGTGCCAGTTTGCTGACTATCTTCCCTTCCATCATCAAATACTTCATCTATAATTTCCACATCTGGAGGTGGATTTGGTTTCTATTTCTTGACCTGATGTACCTGTGAGGTTTCTTTTGGAGGAGTGGTGTCTGAAACCTGCCTTTTCTTTCCTATTTCCACATTTGATGGAGTCTGTAACTCTGGAACCTGTGGATGCTGTACCTGAGTGGGAGAAACCTGTGATTGTTCAAGTGCTTTGGAAGTTTGTGGTTTCTCTGCCATGACCAAAGTTTCAATAACCTGGATTGTAGGTTCTTTTCCTTTGCCCTTTGATTCTGCTGCAACTGATGAACTGCTTTCCTGTAATGCTTGCTGTAGAGTTGCTGCTGAAGAAGTGCCAATGTAGGGTACCTGCACTTGACCATAAGATTCTAGGTCAAAGTTCTTCTCAACATCTTTAATAATTTTATTCATTTTGTCAGGTTCACTTTCTTCCTCAACAAGTGTTCCTTCAATCCATTCATCTTGATTGGCATACTGTTCTAGATCAGGAATCTTGTGGTGTATATAAGGGGATGATTTATTCTTTAATCTCTTTTCACAAATAAAACCAACTGGGTCATAAGGAACCCAACGGAAAGATGTTTGGAACTTTCTATGTAATATATTTTCTGCCTCTCTCTCGGCCTCCCTAGAGTTGCAAATGAAAGGACCTAATTGACTTTTGATCCTTAATTGAGCTTTCTTCTTTACATTACAAAAATGGATCACATCTGAATTGTTCATTTGCCTGAAGTATTCCAAGGCAAAAATCCTCATGGGCACATATCTGGGCAACCTGAATGGATGTAATTCACATCCATAAATTCTGATGACTGTATGGTTTTGATACAAATACCAATCCCCAACTTTATAAGTCCTTGAAAGTTGCAAGGTCTTTCTAATTTCATTACTGAGCCTTGGGGGAGGAATTCCTGTTAACAAAGTTGTTGCGGGATATACAAACTGATCAATGAATTCAGTGTAGGAATAGGGAGAATCAGAGGAAGAATGAATTATGGGGGACCAAAATATGACTGACCTGGGGTTTCCCTTGGCATCAAGTTTTTGAACAGGGAAAGGGAACCTTTCTGACTGATAGTAGATAATGAGATGATAGATGACTAAGGAGTATTTAAAAACTTTTTCAACATCTAGCCTTATGAATTGATCATGGATCTTGTTGGCTATGAAGGAAGCAAAGTCATATTTAATCTCAGGAGGTTGCCCAGGAGTAAAAATGGATAGCAAAGCCAAGGTTATCTCATCCACATATTCACTGGTGTTGAATCCCAAGACAAAAGATATCATATTTACAATGAGCCTTCCCAATGTATTAAAATAATAAAAACCATAGGGAGGAGACCCTTTTGGCTGATGCTCAGGTAACATGAAATTCTGACACATGGATTTTAGCTTTTCTGGGGTTAATTGCCTGGTCTTCTCAATCAATCCTTCCATGGACAATGGTGCTAGTTCTTGGTCTGGCTCAAAGTGTAACATGGCATTGATAGCCTGGGGAGTGATGGGAAACAGAACACTTTGATCAGGAGCTATTACAGCCCTCCGTGTGGGATCATAGTTTGAATGGAAATAATGGATGATTTCTAGGAAATAAATCACTGAAGGGATGAGATATCTTGGGAGATTGGATTCCCACAACCCTATAAGATCTTGCCCCTTTGAGTATTCGTCTCTGCAACGACAATAACTCAATAGGGGACTTTCATCAAAATGCAAGTCTTTAATTTGGAAATCTTCATCTACCAAAGGTAAATATTCCAATTCACGGTGGGGGGCATTCAGTGGAGTGATATTCAAAGCTGCCGGGGCCTCCATTTTGGTTCTTGTGGATTCAAAACGGAGGTTTCTGGTTTTCTTCACAGGTCGGGCGTGATTTCTAAAATGAAGGGAATTGGCACAATTTGTAGGTTCAGGGAGCAATTACACAGTTTTAAAACCTCAGGGGAGGAACTCAGTGATGATTTTAATCACTAATTCAGCGGAAAAACAAAGAACACAGAGTTTACTTGCAGCTCGGGGTGGAGTAGGATAAATACCTTGTCTTTGGAAGCAAGCTGGTTCTTTAACCGGTAGCAGGCGGTAGCAGGAGGACGCTTGAATGCAGGTCTGGCGGATTTATGGAGCGAAAGTGACTGAAACAGTGGATTTTAATGCAAATTCAAAATCGTAGCAGAGAGCGCAGTTGCGTTTGACAGCGAAAATAACGGAAAAAAACACGAAAATTGACTTTATTTACAAGTTAAAAGGGTTTTATTTTTCCGAGGAGTGGCGTCATCGACGTACGGGCTGACGTGAGGGAAGGTCGGGCGGTAAGTGGTAAGCGGTAACCCCGCACCGCTTTTGGATGAGGGTGGTTTAAGTCGGGAGGGCAGCGATTCCACAAAGCGTTTGCCACGTGGACGGTGGACTATTAAAATACCACCCATCCCCCGCTGGTTAAAAGGCTGACAAGGGATGGGTAATGGGATTGATAGGGATCGTCGATCTGTGGAAAGGCGATCAGATGGTGGAAGGTACAGGGAGCTAGCGGGGTATTATCGTGCGGGCCCGGCAGGGCTTTTAACACGTTTTAA
Source organism: Pinus albicaulis (assembly GCA_034641835.2). Classification (NCBI taxonomy): domain Eukaryota; kingdom Viridiplantae; phylum Streptophyta; class Pinopsida; order Pinales; family Pinaceae; genus Pinus; species Pinus albicaulis. Next base: position 128,591,532 of record CM076574.1, on the reverse strand, counting down.
CGTTATTTAATCATTCCGGGGGATATCTAATAGGCGGAAAAAGGTTATTAATTAGTCCTGATGACTAATTAATCCCGTATGTGTAAAGAAAGGGGTTGCGGCGGGGTTTGGTTAAGTGGAATGCCAGGTGGACAAACCACGGTGGCACGAGGATTTTCCGAAGTTTTATTTGGAATTAAAACTTTAGTTTTATTCATATTTTTGTGTTAAACATACATATCGCATGTTTAAAGTTTTTTGTATATATGCTTTTATTATATGGTAACAAATAAACATTATCTAATTACCATAAGGGCGGGATTATAATATAAAGATATATTTAACCAAAGGGCTTGTGAAGCGGGGTTTTTAATGAATATTTGGGAAAATAATTACTTTGGTTAAACTATATAATAGAGGGGTTTTTTGGGGTATTTATAAAAAAGGAGTTATATACTTAGGATAGGGTATTTCATTAGGGATTTAGTAAAATAGAGTTAAACATTAATATGACAAAAGGACAGGGAAACTCAAAACATTTTGCACATCTAAGAAAGTGATAACTTCTGAAGTAAATTGCAATATCTTATCTTCAACACTTAAACTTAGAATAGCAAGTTATCTTGAGGGATTTTTATGAAATTTTACATGATGTTCCTAAGTAAAAGGGAATTTTACTTAGGACAAGGTTAAAGATGGATGATTATAATGATGAATTATCTCAAGTACTTAGGTCTTTTTGATCATTAGGCCGAGGGTCCGGTCCCTCCAGAAGTCAAGGAAATGCCTTGAGCCCCTTTGATCTCCAAATACCTTAGTACCTTGGGGGAAATTAGTAAAACTTTTGAGGGGAAAGTGATGAGGGAAGTTAATGAGTTTGACTTTGCTTGCTGTGATTTTCCAGTGTATTTTCTGCTTCAGTATTTGTGATGAAAGTAAAGGGTCAACAACATATAGCAACACATTCATCAAATAACACTTTGCAGCACCATCTACCTACCCTATCTATTTAACACTACCATTTTCTCTTCTTTATTAGGGTGCATTTAGACTTGCAAACCCTTACCAATCTTTTCTTTTTACAAGGCAAATCTATCTAATTCTATCCTTATTACATCCAAGGGCTCAGATTAAACTGTTGAGCACCTTTTATTCACTCTACCTATCTACTCATCTGCCAAGATTAAACTGATTGGTCAGATATTTATTCTCTAATCTATAACATGAAATTGAAATATGAGTAAGTCAAGTTTAAACATTTTGACTTATTCATGAATTGTGGCAAAGTTTAACAAGCTGCACACAATCACTTATTTACAAAAATGAAATAGTAGTGGCATTTGGATTTGCACACTTTCCATGGTCTATTTTTTGCTTGGGGTTCTTTTCTTTCACTTTTTTGACCATTTTATTCTTTTTACCCTTTGATCTTTCTTTTAGGGTATACCCTCTTTACATTTTTTAAATTTTTTGATTTTTTGGTTTTTCAAGAATATGGAACACCTTTTCTCAAGAAAGAAGGTTTGAACATATTCCATAATTCAATCAAGACAATCATGAAAAATGAAACCTATTGGTATAGGAGTCTAACACTGGCTCCACTTGGGGATGGTTTTTCCTTGTGAAAAGTCAAGAACAGCAGGTCAGATGCCTCAAAATGTCTTCAAACTGAAAGTATGAAATCTTCCTTCTTCTGGTAGCTTTATTTTACATATGATAGTGAAACTTTTGGAACTTTAGGGCCTTCACTTCGGGCTTCAATTCCAAGAAGTCACCATCCAATCCAAAACTGCATTAGAAAAAAGGATATATTATGTACAAGTTAGAAAAATCAAAACATTCTAGTAAATGGGATCAAAATAATGCTTGAGCATTCGACCATTGACTGGTCCTTCTTCAACTTATGAATTGTCCAACTCCTTCAAAAAGTAAGTGTTGTTTCCCTGCAAGGCATGAATGATATAAGGTCCTTTCCACAAGAAATCAAACTTTCCATGTTTCCCTTTTTCTTCTCTTCTAGAATCCCATCTTAGGACTTTATCACCTAGTTGAAAATCTTCTGCTTTAGTCCTTTTATCAAATATTTTCTTTAGCTTTTCCTGCAAGACTTGTGATCTTTGGTATACCTCTTCCCTGGTTTGTTGCAGGTGGATTGTTTGATTAATTCTTCTTTGAATGTCATTTGGCTCCACTTGAGCCTCCTGAAGTAATTTCATAACAGGAATTCGTAAAGATGATGGGAATCTTGCTTCAATGCCATAAACTAACTCATATGGACTAGTCCCAATAGATTTCTTAGTTGTAAGTCTGTCTGCCCACAATGCATTGGTCAGTTTCTTATGCCAATTCTTTTTGTTTTCTTCCAATAACTTTTTGATAATATTGATAAGGCTTTTATTGGAGGATTTTGCTAGTCCATTACCCTGAGGGTAATAAGCTGTGGAATGGCCTAAAGTAATATGATATTTATTACAGAAACTAATCATTTTCTTTGACTTAAATGCAGCAACATTATCTGTAATAATCTTTTCTGGACAGCCAAATCTCGAAAGTATGTTGGTTTCTATAAACCCTATGATCACAGAATCATTGGACTGTCTACATGGGATGGCTTCAATCCATTTAGTGAAGTAGTCTGTGGTAGTTAAAATCCATCTATGTTGCCCTGAAGAAGGGGGATGAATTTCTCCAATAAAGTCTAATCCCCATTATTGAAAAGGTCTTTCTGTGGAAATTGGTTTTAAAGGCAGAGGTAACAACTTTCTTTTACCCTCAAATATCTGACATTTATGACAAGTTGTTACAAATTTCTTAACATCAGAAAATAAAGTTGGCCAGTAAAAACCAGCCCTTAAGATTTTTTCTGCAGTTGATTTCCAGTAGAGATGTCCTCCACAATCCCCTACATGAAATTCATTAAGTACTTTATCAGCTTCATCTTTTAAGAGACAATTCAACAAGATTCCTTCATGATTTTTCAAAAATAAAGTGCTATCTAAAATACAATATTTCAAAGATGTCATTTTTACAAATCTTCTTTTGGTTCTGGACAACCCTGGATGAGCTTGCAGGTTTAATAAAACATGAATTATATCAGTGTACCAGGGTGAATCTAAGAAAGCTTGACTGATCTGTGGAGTCGCCATATCCTGATTGTCATCCAGTTCATTGATGTCTAAGGCTTGGCAATTGGTTTCTGTCATGAGTTGTGCCAATCCTTGACCTTTTATGAGTTTTGTTGGTTTAATCTCAATATCATATTCTAAAATGGTAGCTATCCACTTACCTCGTTTACCTTCAATGCCATCTTGAGTCAAAATATCTTTAACTACTGCATTAGGCACATATGCTATCACATGAGAATATAATATGTAAACTCTGAAATCTTTGATTTCTTTTACCAATGCAAAAGCCTGTTTTTCCATAATATTGTACTTTAGAGGTGCATCCCTCAGTGCTTTACTAAAAAATGCTATTGGCTTTTCACACCCTTGGTCATCTTTTTGAAGTAAAACAGCTGCAACAGTATGTTCAGAAGCAAGTGAAAAAATAATAAAGTCTCTATCAAATTTAGGACTGGTCAGAACTGGTGTCCTTGTTAAAGCCATTTTAATTTCCTCGAATGATTGTTTGGCTTCTACGGTCCATTCAATGCTTGAATCTTTCCTCAACATGTTAGTTAGTAATCTAAGTAACTCTGCTAGACTAGAAATAAATCTTCTCAAGAAATTAATTTTTCCTATGAATGCTTGCAACTCTTTTATGTTTCTGGGGTGGGGTATTTGCAAAATTGCTTGAATTCTTTCTGGATCAATCCTAATGCCATCTTTAGAAATAATGTGTCCTAAGAGCTTTCCTTCTTCCAAACCAAACAATGACTTCTTAGGGTTTAAAGAAATCCCATATTTTCTGCACTTTATAAATACTTGCCTTAAGTGATCTAAATGTTCTTGATCTGTTTTAGAAAAAACAGTCAAATCATCTAAGTAAATAACCAGAAAATCATGTATCTCTTTAGCAAAAGCAATGTCCATTTCTCTTTGAAATGTAGCTCCTGCATTCTTGAGCCCAAATGGCATTTTGACATATTTAAATGTACCCCATGGTGTGGTAAATGATGTTTTGTCCTGATCATCAGGATGAACCAGAATCTGGTTGTACCCTGAAAATCCATCCAGTAGTGATATTCTCGAAGATCCTACTACCCTTTGCAGAATGTGGTCCATTTTCGGCAGAGGATAGTTGTCTTTTAAAGAAACTTTATTCAAATTTCTTAAATCGACACATAGTCTAATTTCTCCTGTCTTCTTTCTTGTTGGTACCAGGTTAGAAACCCATTCTGAGAATCTGATAGGAGCTATAATCCCTACTTCAAACATCCTTTTGATTTCTTTTTCAATTGAGGGTAATAAAACAGGATTTATTCTTCTAAGCTTTTGTTTAAAAGGTTTCTGGTCTGGTTTCAAAGGTATAGTGTGTTGAATGATGGATGTATCATAAGATTTGAGGTCTTCATAACTCCAGGCAAAAACATCCTGGAATTCTTTTAATAGTTCAACATATTTAACCTTTTGGTCTTTTGGAAGAGATTTGGACAACTTGACCATTTTGGGATTTTCTGGGGTTCCTAAGTTGCATTCTTCCATATCAGCCTTCACAGGTTCCATTTTAGGTCTAAATGGAATATCATTTGAGTCAAACAGATCTTCCAAAGGAGTTAATCCTTTGGGCAAATGATTATCTTTTAAATTGATAATTTCTGTCTCATCTTCTATGATCTCATCAGATTCCATGTGTTTCAAACTTTGCATGTCTTTTTCAGTGAATGTGGTTGGATGCAGCATATGAAATGCATTTTCTCTTGAAATTTCTATTTTTTGTTCTTTTCCTTGATCAGATTCATCAATAGTTTTATCCTCATCTATATTACAGTTAGAAAACTCATTTTGAAGTGTCAAAAAATTATTGATTTGATTGTTATTCACAAATACTTGCCAATTCAAAATATTGTCTGGTATTGCAGGCCTGTGTCTAATCTCAGCTAAAAACTGATGATTAGGATCAAAAGGTAACTTACATGTACTAGCAAACATTGCCAAACTGTGAGCATGTAAATTTTGTTTCCTGGGAATCTTGGCAAGTTGAGCTTGTAAAAATGTGTTGAGAATCTCTACAACTGTCTCTCTGTATTGTTTCTGTCTCATGTCTTTTGTTGAACATTCTCCTTTAATCTGTTGAATGATTAGTTCGGAATCTCCTATGATTGATACCCTAATAGCTCCTAACTTCTTGACATGTTTAAGCCCTAATAAAAGAGCTTCATATTCTGCCATGTTGTTAGTGCATTTGAAATTCAACCTATAAGCATGACCCTCTGCATAATTGTTCTCAACATTATGTAACCAAATCCCAGCTCCTGCCCCGAGTCTATTTACTGAACCATCAAATTCTAAATGCCATAAGATTTCATGTTCATAATCTTCATCAATTGTTTTAAAGTGTTTCTTGACGGGAGCTAGTTGTTTAGTTTCTTCAGGTATTTCTTGATCATCTGTTGTTTCTTTGTTTTCAGAGATTTCTTCAATTTTAACAGTGGTTTTGTTTATGACTTCCAATTCTGGAGCTTCTATTTCAGTAGGGAGATCTAACTCAGCATTGTATAAAATAAAAGAATCCATATTAGAATGTACAGAGTAAACAGGGAAGTTTTCAGGTTTCTCATGGCTACTCACTAAGTACTTCATCAAGGTTTCTCTATATAATCTTTTAGGCTGACCAAATACTGAAATAGTTGCATATGACATGTCTAGTTGAATAGATCCTCCAAGTTTAGCACCCCAAGATCTAGACAATAACATACCATATTTAGGTGGAATATCAGCAACTACTATATCCATTAAAACAGACTTAGCAGGGTATTGTACCAAAGTAACACACAGATCTTTAATCAAACCTAAAAATTTTACCTGACTAGAATCAAATGAAAAAAAATCTTTGTACGGTCTGGTAATATCTAGATTCAATCTTTCCATTACTGCTTTTGGCATCAAATTGTGAGATGCTCCAGAATCAAGCATTGCATTATGGAGTATCTTGTCATGAACATTCGGGCTTACATAAAATGGAGGAGTTCCTCCACTTTCTGGTTTGCCATTAACCTCAGGGCCAAAAAGAAGTTTGGGTTGATCATCAAGAATGTTTACTGAATCATCCAATCCAGTAATGTTAATGTTTAAGGACTTGGTTATCTGACTCCTATAGACATCATGTTTAGCCAATTCTGATAAAGGAACAGCTATCTTGAGTTTGCCTATTTCAGCCTCTAGATTAAAAGGTTTTTCCGTTTGAGTTTTAGTGTTTTGCACAGTTGGGTTTTCTCTGTTTTTTGGGTCTTCAATGTTTTTCTCTTTTTCATGAATGAAGTTTTGTTTTGAAGATGTTTCTGGACTAACTTCTACTGTTTCTTCTACATTTCCCACAGGAGGAAAAGTATTAGATTGTTGTTTATTGTTTGGTTGGTTGTCAGAGACATCTTCAATTATTGGATTTGAAGAATTGGGAGTTATCCTAGACAAAATTTGTACTTGGGGACTGTTTTGTACAGGGGGAATGTTTTGTTTACCTTTGACATTTTGTTTTGCGGTTCTCTGTTTGCTATTCTCAGGCACATCAATCCGTCTACTTCTCAAGTTGTACTGTTTATGGACCTCGTAGATTGCTGTGTCATAGCCTTCCTTAAAATCAAAAGTCTCACCTGAATGAGTTTGAAATGTTTCAAGGATGTGGTTCTCTTGATCATCTTGGGATAGGAAGACTTCTGGTTCATTTTTGTCATCAGTTACATTGTTTATTTCTACGTCTTCTGTAGGTTCTTCAGAAGTTGAGCCTTCAACAAAGTTTTCTTGGAAGGGTGGCCTAATGTTCTGGTCAGGAACATTCTTTCCACTATTTTGATTCAAATTCCTCCTAAAGTTCGGGTTTCTTGCAACATTCTGATTGTCAGTAGAAGACTTTCTTTCAATGGTTTCCACTCTGTCTCCTAATCTTTCCATACATTTAATGATTACATCCAACTTCTTTTCAAAAGCTGAAGGTTCTTCATTCATAGGCATTCTTCTTTCTGCCCTAGCTCTGGCTCGTTTTTCAATCAGATTTGCTTCTACACTCACCACTATGCTTTGCATTTCTTCTAATGTTTGAGGAGCTCTTTCCCTGAGGGAATAAGCTATATCAGAGTCAAAACCATCTGGAAATTTAACTAATACAGAGTCAGGTGGGGGTCTTAGGTTTTGAGGAACTGCATTATATGCTTCATTGAATCTTATGATGTAATCTTGTATGGTTTCATTAGGTCTTCTTCTCAATTTCTCAAATTCTGATAGGATCTGAAGAGGATCCTTCTTTTTCTCCCATCTGTTCAAAAATGCCCTATACAAAGCTTCTAAATCAACAATACTGTTCGGGGTAAGAGCCCTAAACCAAGTTCTAACTTCTCTAGTAAGACTCTGAACGAAAATTCTCATTCGGATATTATCAGTATCAATCTCATAGAACTCAAAGTAATCAGTCATCCTTTTAGTGTGTTGTTGTGCTGTGTAAGTACCTGATCCATCAAAAGGTGTGATCTTACTCTGGTAATCCTGAGGTAAAGCTGGAGGGTTGGCTGGTAACTGTAAAGGGGCATATCGATTAGCCATTGGAAGATAAAGTGGGGTAATAGGAGTTGATGGTCTGGCAGGAGGAGATGCAGGAGTAGAAGGGATAACAGGTGTTTGAAAAGTTTGAGAAAAAGTGACTGAACTTGGAGATGCTTCAGTAATCACAGAAATGTTTGAACTTTCTTCAAAGGCTTGTTCAGACTGAATAGAGTTATGCAATTCTCTGTCAAGATGATGTGAAACAAATCTGTATTGCAAATCTTCAAAGAACAATGGATCTGGAACTAATCTAGATAATTCAGTTTCAGAAAAATTCACAAACAAAGATGTTTCAAATCGTGCATCAAAAGGAATGTCATCAATATATATAATTTTCACAGGACAAGATGCGGATCTAGAAAGTGGTCTAGAACTTCCTGTACTCTCCTGACTTCCTCTTTCAGAACTTTCTTGACTTCCTTGTCTTCTAAGAATCCTAGGAATTAGATTTGGATTTTCAAATATTGGTGGTGGATTGGGGTCAGGGTTTGACCTAGTATGTCGAATCCTTTCTGAAGCCAGTTTTCCTAGACTATGTGTTTTTAGGATTTTTGATTTTAATTGAAAAAATAAATACAACTTCTACAAATTCTTCAAGAAATAATGATGTATGATTAAAATTTTCTCAAAGATCTGTTTAAACTAGAAAATCTGATTGAATATTTTGAAACTAAAGTTCAGTATATAAGCTAAATCAGAGATAGACTGAAGCAGCATTTATTTACTTTTGCAATTGCAGAGCAAAAGAAATTTAAAAGGCTACCTGGCTGATCTTCAGACTCTGTCTATAGCTTATAAATCAAACAATAATATCAATAAAATGATTCAGATCCCCAGTATGGTCGCCACTATGTTATCACTCAGGTTTTCCTAGAAGTTGTGTAAGAGGAAAGTATACCCGAGGTAACCACAAACCAACCTTTTAGATGTAGAATCTAGCCAATCTGCATCCAGAGAGGGCTCTCTCTTTATAATTTATCTTTGTTCTTAGAAGGTTTTAGGCTAGTTATAGATTCAAGAGTTTGTTTTGGGAAAATGGTGGAATCCACAAACTAAGGGCAAGTTTGAGGGCTTTCAGTCCATCGGGCTATGGAGTCAAAGGATGGCTTTACTGGATTTCTATTCTACGCACAAGATGGCTTTACAGGGCAAGATAGCTAGACAGAGAACAATCCTTAGAATTTAAAGTGGATGGGATGATTTTGAAGGGATGAAAGGCAGCTAAGAATCTTTCACCATGTTCAAAAGAAAGAAATGAGATGACTACAAACAAAGAGCAATGAAAAATTCTTTATTATAGTAATCAACAATGTTTAAATTAGCAAAGCAAGAGCATTTAAGAATTCATGCTTATAACTAATTTAGAGGAAAACATTAAGAACAATCACATATGAAATCAGAGTACAATTAAGTAAATTCTGATTCAATCCTTTATGTAAATTATTCAGAAATGGACATAATGATATTATAAACTGATAAAAAACTTAAGACAAAGGGTAGAAAAACTTATTGAACTGCAGTCTAACACATGAATCCTGCAAAAAGTCCTGTACTTAAAATCGTCATCCAATAAGCCACGAATAAATTTCTCCAAAATGATTTTATTCCGAAAATCTCAATGTTACAACAGAGTAATAGAATCCACCCTCAATACTCTCTTTGAGGGTTTATTTATACACTAAATAATTGAAAATATCTCACACTATCCTAGCCCATATTTTGGGGTGACTAAGGATTAATTTACAAGTAAACAGGAGACAAATGGTCTCGTAGATAGAATAATAAGTAACTGATGATGTGCTGTTTCCTTTCTTTGTGGATGTGCTGGAGGTAAGTGCTGAAAAAGGGCTCGTTGCTGTCTTTTGGAGTAATTTCTTTGCTTGCTTGATACTCTTTGTCTTTATGGATACTCTTTAACCTGTGTAACTGATACTCTTTCATCCGTACTCATTTTTACCATTTACTTGATAGTAAAGATAAATTCTCATCCTGAAAATAACTTTTATAGAATTTCCAACATTTCCTTCCACCATTGATTATCTGGTATCATGGTCCTTTTGAGTTTTCTCAATGTTTCATCTGCTTCTGTGAGTTTGTAGAAGGTGGGCTCATTAGGAAACAGATACCTTATTTCATGTTCCAGATGAAATAGATTCCTTACTCTATCATAGATATTTCTCCCTGTTGGTAATGTTGATTGTGGTAAACTAGGAGAACAAGCAGCTGTATTTTGAGCATGAGCATTTATTTTCTTTATATAGGTTTCTAAGTCCATTATTTGATCCTCTGTGAGCATAGGAATTGGTAACCCACTATCCAACAAAGCTTGAAATTTCTCTCTGAAAATGTTGATATCAACCAAAATATCTGTGCACTTCCTTTCTAAATTTTGCATGAAAGTTCTCTTGATGAAAACTCTCTTTATTTCCAAAACTGTGCCTGTCCTGTCATCAATCCCTAACACTGCAAGCTGTTGCTTTGTCCTGGTGTTCAAAAATTGAATGAGCTGATTGGCCTGCTCAGGCCTGCCTCTTAATTCATTTATGGTTCTGTTTATTTCTTCTTGGGCTATTTTAACCAACTCATTTTGTTCAAAAATAGCTTGAATAGAGGGCCAAATACCCTTTATTAACTCAATGATGTTACCCCAAAGAATGTCATTTATTTCGTTTAAAGGCTTCTCTAATGAAAGATCTTTTTCCAAAGCCCGAACTAGTTTTTCTAACCTTTTTATCTCCCTGGTGTTATCAACAGCTGTCTTTTTCGATGTATCATATTTTTCCTCCAATTTTACTAATTGCAATTTTGTTTCTTGGAGTTCTGTGACCCTTAGCTGTAGACTTTCCATCTGCTTTATTAATTCATCAGAATTCAACCCAGAAGTGTTCACCTGAGATGGCTGTATCGGCTGCCCTGTTATTGTAGTACCTGTTGTTGATGTCTGCCTGATAGTTTCCTGTTCCTGCAAAGCTTTTTCCAATTCCTTCTCCGTTTCGCTTAGTCGCTCAGTCATATTTAGGAGCAACTCCATCTTTCTTCCTGTGAATTCCCTTTTATAACTTCTTGGGTCTGAGGGTGCCTTGAGGCTGGCAATTTTAGCTGCTTTCTGAGTGCAGCTATGTCATCATCTTTCTTCTTTATTAATGCCTCAATACTTTTAATGTCTTTGGGATTGTGACCCAAACCAATGATTATGTCTTCTAAAGACTTTATTCTATTATCTTTGGCCTATGAAGAGGCCTTCTCAATTTTCAATTGTGTAGTAGTGTTATTCAAAGAATCCTGCAGCGTTATAGCTGCCATGGCCTTGTTGGTAAGAGTGGAATAGACCATTTCCCCAGTTTGTCTGTGTAGCTCTATTTGGTCTAAAGGATGAATGTCCTTTGCCAGGACTTCAAAATTTGTTCTAATGTAATCTGCTGCTGACATGGGCTTTGGCACTTTTGATTTGAAGTGACTCATTAACATTTTTCCCTGTGAAATGTCAAATGCTGACATTAACCTTTCTTGATTATGGGGAGCCATCTTCATATACTGATCATATACCTTCATTTTCAATGGATCATTCTTTGCTTTAATATTAATGAAGGTTCTTTTAATATCCCCCGTGTCTGTCTTTGGTGGTCTGAAAGAGGATACTTCAGTACTCAATTGCTTTTGTAAAGCTTTCCCTTTCTGGCTTATGTTTGTTTCACTTGCTGTGCCAGTTTGCTGACTATCTTCCCTTCCATCATCAAATACTTCATCTATAATTTCCACATCTGGAGGTGGATTTGGTTTCTGTTTCTTGACCTGATGTACCTGTGAGGTTTCTTTTGGAGGAGTGGTGTCTGAAACCAGCCTTGTCTTCCCTATTTCCACATTTGATGGAGTCTGTAACTCTGGAATCTGTGGATGTTGTACCTGAGTGGGAGAAACCTGTGATTGTTCAAGTGCTTTGGAAGTTTGTGGTTTCTCTGCCATAACCAAAGTTTCAATAACCTGGATTACAGGTTCTTTTCCTTTACCCTTTGATTCTGCTGCAATTGATGAACTGCTTTCCTGTAATGCTTGATGTAGAGTTGCTGCTGAAGAAGTGCCAATTTAGGGTACCTGCACTTGACCATAAGATTCTAGGTCAAAGTTTTTCTCAACATCTTTCATAATTTTATTCATTTTGTCAGCTTCACTTTCTTCCTCAACAACTGTTCCTTCAATCCATTCATCTTGATTGGCATACTGTTCAATATCAGGAATCTTGTGGTGTATATAAGGTGATGATTTATTCTTTAATCTCTTTTCACAAATAAAACCAACTGGGTCATAAGGAACCCAACAGAAAGATGTTTGGAACTTTCTTTGTAATGTGTTTTCTGCCTCTCTCTCGACCTCCCTAGAGTTGCATATGAAAGGACCTAATTGACTTTTGATCCTTAATTGAGCTTTCTTCTTTACATTACAAAAATGGATCACATCTGAATTGTTCATTTTCCTGAAGTATTCCAAGGCAAAAATCCTCATGGCCACATATCTGGGTAACCTGAATGGATGTAATTCACATCCATAAATTCTGATGACTGTATGGTTTTGATACAGATACCAATCCCCAACTTTATAAGTCCTTGAAAGTTGCAAGGTCTTTCTAATTTCATTGCTGAGCCTTGGGGGAGGAATTCTTGTTAACAAAGTTGTTGCAGGATATAGAAACTGATCAATGAATTCAGTGTAGGAATAGGGAGAATCAGAGGAAGAATGAATTATGGAGGACCAAAATATGACTGACCTGGGGTTTCCCTTGGCATCAAGTTTTTGAACAGGGAAAGGGAACCTTTCTGACTGATAGTAGATAATGAGATGATAGATGACTGACGAGTATTTAAAAACTTTTTCAACATCTAGCCTTATGAATTGATCATGGATCTTGTTGGCTATGAAGGAAGTAAAGTCATATTTAATCTCAGGAGGTTGCCCAGGAGTAAAAATGGATAGCAGAGCCAAGGTTATATCATCCACATATTCACTGGTGTTGAATCCCAAGACAAAAGATATATATTTACAATGAGCCTTCCCAATGGATTGAAATAATAAAAACCATAGGGAGGAGACCCTTTTGGCTGATACTCAGGTAACATGAAATTCTGACACATGGATTTTAGCTTTTCTGGGGTTAATTGCCTGGTTTTCTCAATCAATCCTTCCATGGATAATGGTGCTAATTCTTGGTCTGGTTCAAAGTGTAACATGGCATTGATAGCCTGGGGAGTGATGGGAAACAGAACACTTTGATCAGGAGCTATTACAGCCCTCCGTGTGGGATCATAGTTTGAATGGCAATAATGGATGATTTCTGGGAAATAAATGACTGAAGGGATGAGATACCTTGGGAGATTGGATTCCCACAACCCTATAAGATCTTGCCCCTTTGAGTATTCGTCTCTGCAGCGACAATAACTCAATAGGGGACTTTCATCAAAATGCAAGTCTTTAATTTGGAAATCTTCATCTACCAAAGGTAAATATCCCAATTCACGGTGGGGGGCATTCAGTGGAGTGATATTCAAAGCTGCCGAGGCCTCCATTTTGGTTCTTGTGGATTCAAAACGGAGGTTTCTGGTTTTCTTCACAGGTCGGGCGTGATTTCTAAACTGAAGGGAATTGGCACAATTTGTAGGTTCAGGGAGAAATTACACACTTTTAAAACCTCAGGGGAGGAACTTAGTGATGATTTTAACCACTAATTCAGCGGAAAAACAAAGAATACAAAGTTTACTTGCAGCTCGGGGCGGAGTAGGATAAATACCTTGTCTTTGGAAGCAAGCTGGTTCTTTAACCGGTAGCAGGCGGCAGCAGGAGGACGCTTGAATGCAGGTCTGGCGGATTTATGGAGCGAAAGTGACTGAAACAGTGGATTTTAATACAAATTCGAAATCGTAGCAGAGAGCGCAGTTGCGTTTGACAGCGAAAATAATGGGAAAAAACACGAAAATTGACTTTATTTACAAGTTAAAGGGGTTTTTATTTTCTCGAGGAGTGACGTCATCGACGTATGGGCTGACGTGAGCGAAGGTCGGGCGGTAAGTGGTAAGCGGTAACCCCGCACCGCTTTTGGATGAGGGTGGTTTAAGTCAGGAGGGCAGCGATTCCACAAAGCGTTTACCACGTGGACGGTGGACTATTCAAATACCACCCATCCCCCGCTGGTTAAAAGGCTGACAAGGGATGGGTAGCGGAATTGATAGGGATCGTTGATCTGCGGAGGAGTGATCAAATGGTTGAAATGATGGGGAGATCGCGAAGGATTAAAGCGTGGGCCCGTCGGGCTTTTAAACACGTTTTAACGTTATTTAATCATTCCGGGGGTTATCTAATAAGCGGAAAAAAGGTTATTAATTAGTCTTGATGACTAATTAATCCCTTATGTGTAAAGAAAGGGGTTGCGGCGGGGTTTGGTTAAGTGGAATGCCAGGTGGACAAACCACGGTGGCACGAGGATTTTCCGAAGTTTTATTTGGAATTAAAACTTTAGTTTTATTCATATTTTTGTGTTAAACATACATATCGCATGTTTAAAGTTTTTTGTATATATGTTTTTATTATATGGTAACAAATAAACATTATCTAATTACCATAAGGGCGGGATTATAATATAAAGATATATTTAACCAAAGGGCTTGTGAAGCGGGGTTTTTAATGAATATTTGGGAAAATAATTACTTTGGTTAAACTATATAATAGAGGGGTTTGTTGGGGTATTTATAAAAAAGGAGTTATATACTTAGGATAGGGTATTTCATTAGGGATTTAGTAAAATAGAGTTAAACATCAATATGACAAAGGGACAAGGGAAACTCAAAAAATTTTGCACATCTAAGAAAGTGATAACTTCTGAAGTAAATTGAAATATCTTATCTTCAACACTTAAACTTAGAATAGCAAGTTATGATGAGGGATTTTTATGGAATTTTGCATGATGTTCCTAAGTAAAAGGGGATTTTACTTAGGACAAGGTTAAAGATGGATGATTATAATGATGAATTATCTCAAGTACTTAGGTCTTTTTGATCATTAGGCCGAGGGTCCGGTCCCTCCAAAAGTCAAGGAAATGCCTTGAGCCCCTTTGATCTCCAAATACCTTAGTACTTTGGGGGAAATTAGTAAAACTTTTAAGGGGAAAGTGATGAGGGAAGTTAATGATTTTGACTTTGCTTGTTGTGATTTTCCAGTGTATTTCCTGCTTCAGTATTTGTGATGAAAGTAAAGGATCAAAAACATGTAGCAGCATCATTCATCAGATAACACTTTGCAGCACCATCTACCTACCCTATCTACTTGACACTACCATTTTTTCTTCTTTATTAGGGTGCATTTAGACTTGCAAACCCTTTTCAACCTTTTTCTTTTTACAAGGCAAATCTATCTAATTCTACCCTTATTACATCCAAGGGCTCAGATTAAGCTGTTGAGCACCTTTTATTAACTCTACCTATCTACTTATCTGCCAAGATTAAACTGTTTGGCTAGATATTTATTCTCTAATCTACAACATGAAATTGAAATATGACTAAGTCAAGTTTAAACATTTTGACTTATTCATGAATTGTGGCAAAGTTTAACAAGCTGCACACAATCACTTATTTACAAAAATGAAATAGTAGTGGCATTTGGATTTGCACACTTTCCTTGGTCTATTTTTTGCTTGGGGTTCTTTTCTTTCACTTTTTTGACCATTTTATTCTTTTTACCCTTTGATATTTCTTTTAGGGTATACCCTCTTTACATTTTTTAAATTTTTTGATTTTTTGGTTTTTCAAGAATATGGAACACCTTTGCTCAAGAAAGAAGGTTTGAACATATTCCATAATTCAATCAAGACAATCATGAAAAATGAAACCTATTGGTATAGGAGTCTAACACGGGCAACTGGGTCAATGGATTAGAAAGAAATATCAACGAGCTCTAGATGATAAAATACAATGACGGGAGTTACTTAATATGTGGTTGGGACTAGATAAGCACCCTAAATTGGTATACCCTACGGAATACCTAATGACGAGAGCTTACCCTCTATTTTACTTCCCCTAGGAAAACAGGCAAAAGACCCAAAAGCCACCATCGACAATATGAAACAGAGGGACACAAACACGGACAAGTATAGTACGCGGGGTGGATCAGTGATGTTTTCACCATTGGATCATAAAGTATAGGGGGGGTTTTTATCGATCTGTATGTACGAGTGGGTAGTTCACTGAGCATAGGCGCTGCTCGTTCGTTTCCTTTTCCCCGCAGGCAAGAACATAAGTGGGAAGGATAAGTGGTTTAATCACTAAATGAATGGGGTTTTTACTCTATATAGATCTGTATCCAGGCGAGGTGCTAGCTTATAGATGCTACCTTCACTTCTACTCTTTCTTATGAAGGTGCTTTCACTGGTTAAACTACTTGGTAAACTACTGGTTTAAGAAATGGATCTGTTTTTGGGATGCATTGGTGTGGTGAGGTGGCTGGGATTTGCTTTGATGGGGCAGTTCAATGGGGCAGGTGGTAGTAAATCGAATTGAATTGCTGTGGTAGGAGACGTCAAGGTATCACTATATGTCCAGATCGAAGCGTGTCAACTAATGGTGAAGTCAGGGTTGCAGAACCTGTTCCATAGCCAATTGTCTGAGTTTATCCACCAGCATAGGTAGAGGTACCACCAGGGGTAGAGGTTAAGGCAGCAACTAGACCTTTTATTTACCCATAACTAGTTGACTAATAACCACCAGCTGCATTCTCAGGAGCATGAACATATTCAGAGTTCTGGATTGAGAGCCATCAGTTTTATACCCTTTCATTAGAGATCGTGTTTTCTGAGTGTAGTTCCAGAAGTATTGATATAGCCAGCTTACCCTAGCCTAATTCCAGGTAAATATTGAAAGCCCGCAGCACCCCTTTCTGTTATAGAACCATACCCCTTTCCATATCCAATTGATCTGGGACCAGTAAATGATCCATTGAATGATGCCAATGAGCTTATTGACCCATAATCCATTGATGAATTTTACCAATGAAAAGATTCAGTAGACCCAGCAGCAGCTGCCCCAGTGTAAAAGTATCCAATTTACCCCACAAAGAAGGAAAGACAGCAAATTCAAAGCTAGCAGGAGTTTATCCACCACACCATCAGAGGAGACACCTGCATAGTTAAGGCAAAGGTAGATTCAAAAATAGTAGTTTT
Source organism: Pinus albicaulis (assembly GCA_034641835.2). NCBI lineage: Eukaryota > Viridiplantae > Streptophyta > Pinopsida > Pinales > Pinaceae > Pinus > Pinus albicaulis. The sequence goes on along the minus strand of CM076574.1, from coordinate 128,574,660 downwards.
AACAGAAATTGAAATATCATCACCTGCATTTCAAGATCGAGACTGAGTAGGAGCCAGAGCACATCCATTCGCATTTTCTCCCGTTGGAGTTAAAGTAGATTGAATTGAAAATAAAGATGGGGAACCCACATAGGCATAGGTGGCAGAGGCACCACAACTGAATAAATGGATGAAGCTTCGACTGGATAAACTAGGGATGGTTTACTGTTATCATCAACTAATCAATATTAACGGGCAATTGTATCACTACGATTCTTGGTTGGATGGTGGTTATAGGTCATCGACTGGTTTGGGGGCTGTCAATGGTTCTGGATCCTAAACTGGTGCTTCTTCAACATGATTTGTGACTGGCTCTACTATAAGGTATGCTACTAGGTATGCTGCTAGCAATGGAACTCGATCTGCAACTGGTGGATATGCAACAATTGGTGCTGCTAGCTATAGGGCAGGACCTTCGACTGGACCAATAGCATACTATATATAAGTAGCTGGATCAACTGCATTATCGACTGCTAAAGCAACGAATACTACTAGTAAAGCCTCTGCCTTTGCTACTGCTACTTACTCAACAACATCTGAATCATCTACTGCAACGGAACCATTTAAAGGGGACTCACCAAGTGCTGGAACTACTGATGGATTTGGCATGTAAGCTGGAACTGAAACTACAGGCTCTGCTATTGGCAAGCTTACTGGGCTTAGATGGATGTACTTAGATGGCGAGTTGTTCTTGTACTGTAAGCTAAGTCACTGATGTATCAATATCTGACTCATCTGCTTCATCGATGGCTTAATCACTTGGTTAATCAATAGGATCACGGATCGACTGATTCTCTATTTGCAACCGAACGAAGGAAAGCTAGGGACTCCACTACTGAATCTTCAATTGGAGAATTCGCTACGGGATATGGATCTCTATCTCTATCTCGATAAACAACATTTGGGTCTCTAATAAGCTATGCAGAAAATTAATCATGTTGTAAAAAGCACAACGACCACCCACTAGACACTCTCAAAGATGCAGTGCACCGGGAACCCATAATTAACAAGCACACCAGATAACTATAATAATGAAAGAGTGTGATGCTCCCTCCAAACGAACGGGCCTTCATGAGACCAAAAGCACAATGCTAGTCACCCGAAAGCTCTATGTCTCCAAAGCATTAAACATGCCATATTCACCATCCAAACGGGACCAAAATAACACTAACTTATATAGATCTCTACGGTCCTTGTTCCTGCCTATGCCCTTCTTACCTTTGCTTTTGATGTTAGTGATGCCTTTGAATTGGGTGCTGCTCCGGGTCAATGAATGAGGTCAACTGGCTTTGGGACTGCTTCATTCTCCTTTTTCCATCCAATGAGCTTGAGCTTGAGGATGCTTACTTAGTGACTTACTCCAGATTCTTCTTAGTCTGCCCCTAAATCCTTACCTCTTCTTACTTTGAGGTCATGAATTAGACTCATGCTTACTAAATATGCTGATGAGTCTCCACCCTATGTGTCGATTCTGATCTAAGCTACACTATGCCGATTATTAGGAAGAACCTATGACCTTTAGTTCTTGAAGTCTACCCGGATTAGGTTTAGGCTTCTTCACCTGACTTCAGGAATTCGACCTTTAGGATTATTAGGTTCCACCCCTCTTACCTTAGAACCTTTGAAACCTATGAGCAGTCTTGAAACCAGCCAGAAGCTTGAGCATTAGGATACTTGGGGAAGTATGCCCACATCATTAAGCATCCTTAGGCTCTAGACTTGATTACAATCACACCATCTATTAGTATAAGCTAAGGATATGAGTGTTATAGGACTAACCTTTCATCTATATTTGTCAATTCTATTAGTTATTTTAGACTTCTATTTCCCTCCCTATAATAATTCCACCAAAGAAAAGTACTCTCGGAAATGCCAACTAGCTCTAAGCAATGAAACCTATCAATGAGAATACTCCTTCACTTCAACATCGAATTAGAATAAGTTTTCATCTTGCTTGGTGAATCGTGGTTGTGTATCTAGTAAACCCATTGTATAGTAGTAGCCATAATGACACCTATCACTGCTTAGTATGGCATTACTAGTAGTACCTATTGATTAGGGTAAGATCATTACTATTATATACTGATTACATTAGCTATAAGTATTTATTACACATGCTCTATGGGAACACTTGGAACCTATGCTTCCGACATTCCCATTAATCCTGGTATAGAGACTACCTATTGCCTATGTTTATCTTATTCAGTGCATATGTGGCCATGTGAATATGATGAACAAAGGTAACATACATGTGCTGTAATAAGGAACGACATTAGTAACAGTAAAAAATCTCATTCTTCTAAGTTCCTATCCCCCGGAGGGTATAGCAAGAAATTCCTAACGACACAGATACATCTCTCTACTAGAAGCTAGTGATATAATGGTAATGATTAGTTTATCGTATTCAAGATATTACGGGTTTTGTTTATAACATGGTTTTAGTTATGATACTTGTATTCTAATGTATGGGCTTAGTGAGCTATACCAGTGTAATGCTTATGATTACTAGTTCTGTTATCTTGTTAGCTGCATGGGATATGGATTAGCTAACTCGTACAATACTAGTATGGTATCACCTCATCATTATAGAGTATGAAGTTATAGTAATAAATACTCATAAAACAACTCAAACCAGTAGATGATACTAAAATTATTGTATATCCTCCAGGAACCAAGGCAAAGGTTCTGCAAAAACTCTAGTATATATAAGTACTTGAACTACAAATATAGAACCCGAGGTTCTACTGTCTCTTAAAGGAGTCGCAAAATTCCCTTTTCCATTTTTTCTTTGTATCCAAAGCAGAGATACCTGGCTTTGTTCATGAGGGAAGTCCTCTGATTTATATCCCACTCTCTCTAGGCTTTTGCTAGGTCAGACACCAATGATAACACCCTGATTCTCGGTGCTCCCATATGACAAGAGCATCAAGAGGCAAGCCTATAAAAACATTATTTCAAAGTCTAAATTCATGAAACACTTTGGGGGTTGGTATGCCCTCCACCAGGGATTCATTGTACTTGTTTGATACCATTGTAGAGGCATCATTTCATACTTCAAGATAGTTAACACCACATCAGTAGTCATAAGAGTTCCTCCACATCGTAGCGGCGGGTTGCCTCTTCTAGGTAGTGTGACACATCATAGACCAGTGCTTCTTCAAGCCTGTGTTCTATCCATAGTTTGATCTCCACGGCCTCAAATGCTAGGAGAGCTACCTATGAATCTTTAGAGGAGTGGATAACCAATAAGCTTATAAGGAGGGTTTAGATAAGATAAAACATCATCTATTTCTATGGGTGAATATGTTTGATATGGAACCAGGCGAAGGCCACACGCTTTGTTGCTGCTAACTCTGCTACTGGGTTAACTTCAACCACTGCCATAGGTGCCTCTCTATCTGGGTCTTCACCTGGAACCGGAACTTCTGCGGGCTAAAGAGATGGAACTACTGAAGCTACTTCCTCTGCTTCTGGTTCTATGGGATCGATTAAATAAACGGATGAAACAACCACCTCTGCCTGTTCTATACCTGTGCTATAAGAACAAGCTTTGGTGCTTATGGGTGAAACTGAAACTGAGTAAATGGCTTCTCTTGCTTCCATCCCTACTACTTCAGGTAGTGGATCAACAACCACTAGTCCTGTTTCTTATGTTGGTAGTTAAAGCTTTACCACTTGGCCAACTGGATCAGCTCGGGCAACTAGAGAAATGGTCTAGGATCAATTATATATGGAACGGTTCGCAATGATGCCTAGTGAGCATTATCGCAAGGTGTAGTTTATGAGGAGGGTTTACTCTTGGCCCACGATCCAGTGGGACACAACTTGAAAGTCTAGCCTCTGGGGGAAGTTTAGTTGCTTTTTATTTAGAAGAGAAAGCATTCTATTGTGTAGAAGAGATCTCCTTTGAAGTCAATAAGAAAGTGTAAGGACCCCCTTATACCTTCCAAGGTGGATGACTTTAAGGATCCATCATGCTAAGGCGGAATCTCCTGGCCCAGGAGTCTACGCTGGATGAGGCGAAGGCTGATTAACCCGTTGTGGATCTGGAAGGGGATCTCTTTTTTCCCTTAGAGCCATCATGCTAAGGCCGAAGCTAATGGTATGAGACCTTTCCTTTGTTACAGACTCTATAGCTAGTAATCCTCCTTGTTATGTCTCTGATCGAAAGGAGATAGAAGGGACGCAGTCACTCACTATTCATATGGTGAGGGTTAATATAATGATTTAGAGGGCTAGTATCTTTCACGCGTATATGATGAAGTTTGGCGTTTATAGTGCTTCCACTGCAACCTCCCTTTCTTTGGGCTCTGGATTATGTGAGGCAAATGGCGTAGGTAGATGAAATTCACTTTCTTTGCTGGCTGGAAGGAGGACCCAAATAATTAGGGTAATCCAAGCCGACAAATGAATCCATCCTGAGAATGATGGATGTAGGCAACTACATACAATTAGATGTACCTATACTTACTATCTATAGTAGTGCTCCAATTCGAGTGCCACATTCGTTGGTAAGGATGCACAGATTCTTATTTGGATTGGGATTGGATTCAACAGGAGGAACCTCTCATAGTACGACCTCTCAGAGTAGGATCTACGTTTTACTGTTAGTTACGGAGAAGGATAAACAGAGAAGCGGAGAAGAAACTATTATCACACTGCAGTTAATGAGGTGGGTAACTCAAGCACTGAAGGAAGGCAGGATGGAGGGTGATTTCTTTCTTCCCGGTTTGCCTGAGCATAACCAGAAGCACAAAGACATAAGCATAAGCAGCTTTTGATGTCATTTAAGCACACGTTTATCCAGCAGGGTCAGTAGCTTGAGCAGTTGACTGAGCTGATGAGCTTTACCCAGTTGCTTAAGTCGATCAAGTTGTTGATCCAGTTGGTTAAGCTTATTCAGTCGATGAAGCATAAGAAATATCATTATAAGAAGCAAAGGTGGGAGCATCAAAGAACGCATCTTAACCAAGACCAGCAACAGCAGCAGCTTAAGCTTTACCAGCATAAGTAACGTAGGCATCATAAGCAAATCCATAAGCAAAGGCATAAGCACCAAGGGCATAGGAAAGAGTAGGGACCAAGGTAGCTCAAGCAGAGGTAGAGGCACCACTATAGGTTGTTTTTTATCGATCAGAGGAAACACTATAAAACGCAGTTTGACCCGGATCAAAAAGCAAGTTCAAGCTTTGTACGGGTCATACCACTACGACGTCCTATTTTGGTATAGAACTGTCTAATCGGCCATTTGACAGGAATTCTAATGTGTTGTGCCTTTTGGATGGATACGAATAATAAATATGTTCCTAGTGTGAAGAATGCTATGTATAAGAACATCTTTGTGTTTTTACCTCAAAATATAGGAAGAGTGATTTATAGAGTGCTTCAGCTGACCATGAAGGTCCGTACTAGCTCCGGCTCTAGGTAGCGATCCCTTCCTACGATCCCCATAAACAAATTTTGGTTGGTCAGATTCCATTTTCCCTCCAATGAAGTCCATTTCCCTGAAACCAAACCTAGCTAATGAGTCGATGCAAGGGGTTGCATGCCTACGAAGGAATCTCGCTCGACAAATCAGAGTGGTGGGTGGGAAATCGATACCGAGATCGCCTGACCTCTTCCTCGGCCCAGGTGATGCTAATGAAGTAGTTGTAGGGGGATTCCGTTCGATGCTTCTCTCCATCCCAGGGGATGGCTCGTTAAGAATTCCTATACTTCCAAACCTATCCCCACCCGCTAGAACGAGACCTCATTCTTCCCGATCCGAAGGTCCGTCGCCATGGGAGGGAAAAAAGAATGGATTCGATATCCGACCGGGTTCTTAGTCCGCTAGATAAGTTCTTGGTCAATCCCTACTCCATCTGAGATAAGTCATGTTGAAGGGGCCAACTAGCTATCCCTATAGTGATGGAAAACAATGGGATTTGCGCCAACCCCTGAATCAGATGGGAGGGGGATGAACTCTATACCGACTAACTGAACAACCCTTACTAGCCTGGATGAATTAAGTTTAAGGGAATGAGGTGGAAGGCTCTCTAATTACGGTTTCACCCTGTAACAATTCGAATATCCACCAGCCTCTCCTACTGTCCCTCGTCTGATGATTAATCGGGAGATGGGGTTGAGCAGTCCTCCTTTGGATCAATTCCCCTTGACCCGCTTGAGATCGATGGTTATAGGTTGAAGCCCTGGCCTGAACTCTGAGATTGAGATAGCAAGGATGGATTCCATTACCTTGTCCCATTAATTGAACGAGCAGATTGAACTACCTGCCTTACGAAGCATAGGAATCAAGATAGCACGATACATCCCTTCTTCTTAGATCCATTGATTGCCTCTACTTCAATAGATCCACCAGCAGTAGTAGGAAGACTTAAACCATCAGTCCTGTTGTTCCTCATCTTCTTTTTTAGATTCCAAGGTGGGTGGGAAGCCAAATATTCAGCGAGGGGAAGGGGGCAGTAGTCCATCAACCAACTTACTCGGTCGATATAAACATTGATTAGGAGTTGGTGGGATAGACCAATCTGGGGAAGGATAAGGTGTCTTCGAATCCACTAATTGTCTCGTGACTGGCCTTAGTTGTCTTAATAAGGGGTAGGTAGAACCTCTACACCTCTCCAATCATGGATTTTAGAAAAACCTTGAATAATGGGGCTTTACTCTTCTAGTAGCTTTGCCCATAATGTGATGAGGCCGGCCTTGCGCTGACCAAAGCAGAGAATGCCATGTTGTTATTATATTATATATATGATATTCTTATTATATATTTTATTGTTTTTGTAGGCTGTAAAATTGATCGGTAGTTTATTAGCATTTTTGTAGGATGCGTTAAGCAGGATGCATAATCGCATATATAATACACGAGCTTAAGAGTGCTTGTAGAGCACCTTCTTGATTGCTCAGTTGCTGCTATATTTTACTTTGTTCACGGTTGATTGCTTTATATAATTTCATACCAGAGGAATATTTAAAACCAGAAGGGGTTTACAATGGCTATGATATGAGGAGGTTCGCCCAATTAACTGATGAGGGTCGACATTGTTAGCCCCCCTATAATATTTTGACAAGCAAATAGGGGGCTAAATCATTTTTGAGTCTTCAAGGAATGAATTTCCTCTGAAAACACAGTCTCCTTGAAGCCTCTATGTGCCTTTTATCCTCTGATCAAATCCCCTCTGCTGATTTCCCTTTCAAAGCCTCTCTGTTATTTGAAGAAATTCCCAAAGGCCTCCTTTCCCCCTTTATTTTACCCTCATTTAGCTTCTATTTCATCCTCCTTGCCTTCCCCTTCTATTTCCCTTCTTACCCTTCATTTCCCCCTAAAATCCCCTTTAAATTCCCCCCTTAACCCTTGTTGGCCTTCTTCTCCCTTTATTCCTCTATCGTTCCCCTCCTTCACCCTCAAAATCCATTAAAATGGGCTAAAAACCCATGTTCCGACCTTATTATAGGCCTAGCCCCCTTACCGCAAGTCCCTTAACCACTTCCCCACATGTGCCCCGACGCTGGGACCAAGCGCTCAAGTCCCAGGCGCTAATCGCAATCGGAAGACCGGGCGGGCGCGTTTCCTGTGTAACATTGGAATTCCCCGATGCGATTGTGTTATCATGTTAAGGCCTCCTCTTCGTTCTGCACCATTGATCTGTATTGATCGAACGGCGGAGCGCTAATCGTAGCCCCCCACCTGATCGCAATCGCAATGCGCCGCTGGGCAGGCAATCCCTCCTGATTGATCGCAAGCCTCTCTCCCTCTCGCTTCCTTCCCTCCGAAAGTATCCCCGACGCTTCTCCACCGTTGATCCCCCGCCCGATCCGACGGCCCTCCGCGACCGCAGTCACGTGGTGCCGCCCGATTGAAATATCCCGACATCCCCGCCGTTGATCTCGGACTCCGAGATCAACTGCTATCATTAATCGTTTCTCCATTCTCGATCGCAGAATCGGAACTTTCAAAAGGTGTTGCTACACCCGCTCTCCAACTCCTCCGATTGTGATTGTGCGATTTCATCTCCGCCGTCCGTTTCCTCCCGGATCTGACGGCTCAAGTTTCATCGCCCTCCGCCTCTGCCGGGTCCCACATTCATGCTCCGCTCCATTGTTTTTTCATGTTTTCCTTTTGTAAATCACTCTGGTGGTCACATTTGAGTCTTTACACTGTGTGATCATCTCGCCACCACTTTCCGTTGTTTCCCCGTTGTTCTGCCACCATTCTGCCGCCTCCGCAACATTTCCTCCACCACCACCGCGTGGTTTCACAGTCTCTTTTCACTATGCAGAGGTCACAGAAAGGTTAATTCAACGACCAAGCGAGTCAACAGAGGAGGGTTAGAAGGGTTTTGAGCCGGTAATTGAAGATTAATGGTTATAATCCCACATTCAAAGAATTAAGGCACTGTTTGAAGACTAAGAGCGCACCAGCAAGTCATAACTCTGCCACCTAACAGCAGAGCGCGTTTACTCCAGAAGTACACCTTCCTACAGCGATCTCCATGCCTCCTCGAGCCCAGGGAAATTAAATACACAGACAAGAGCTTCATTAAAGACTGTCTGAGCAGCAGTAATGGAGGTATGGAGAAGTCGTGGACTTCCATCCATGTCATTTATTTCAGAATGGCAGCACAAAGCTCCAGACACCGTAAGGATTTAAAGAATGTATCAGAGGTCAAAATCGACCTGACAGAGATCTCCGAACCAGTCTCAGAGTACCTATAGCGTTGCATATAGCCATTAAGCAGTGTGGGCATGGACACTTCCGCCATTCTGTCTTAATGAGTCTCATTTAATTGTTCATCTACCTCTGTTTTCTCTCCTCTCCTATAAAAGATCCCCGAGAACATAATGTAAAGGTTGTTGTTGCCTTGTTGGGCATCTGCTGTTAGAGGGATTCAGTTTGACTGTTAGAACAGCCTTGGGAGGAAGTTGCAGAGTAGTTTGTATGTAATAGGCTAGGAGGAGAAGTTGGGACTGTATTAGCCATTGAGCCATATTGTACATGACTGGTTTTGCATCAATTAATAAAAGCACATTTCACAGGATCCTAGTCTATTACTATTGGTGATGTATTTCTTAACTCTGTTATTTACATTTTCATATTGTTTCATGTTCTTCGGGTAGGCAATAGAAGTATAGCATAGGATTCACCCTTGTTAGGTGCCCTATGTTCCTGCTCTCCCTACCTTTAACGTTTTCTGCTTTATGTGTATCTAAGAGTGAAATCATGTGGTTTAACCAAGCAGCAAGAGATGGAAAGCACGCCCTTGTCACGAATGGCATGAACCTGGGGTTTGTTTTTGATGTTTCTCTCACAAATCATCTCGTTTTGGAAACGTCGCTAAAGCAGTATCTGGAGTTAAAATGACCTCTCGGGTCCCATCTATAAGCACGCCCCTTTGTCTTTCAGAGCCGCCCAAGAGTATGTCCAAGGTGTCCGGGAGTTATTATGACCTCTGACCTGATCTATAGACAGAAAATTGGTTGTCTTTCCTTCTCCCACTTTCCTTCCTTAATGTTCCACCTCACTCTCTAATCTAAAGATCCTTTAGTATTAGATGACTTGCCCTTTGAAAGCCTTGGCTAGTTGTTGCATGTAATTTCCTTTCATGACTCCATAGCCCAATGGATGGCACTTTCTTGGCCTATCCTCTTTGATGAAATGTCCTGCTGCCTTGTTCCTTTTCTCCCATTTCTTTCTCAGTCCATGATCTCGTGACCAGCCTAGCAACCCTTCAACCAAACCATTTAAAACCCCTTGTGCTTCATAACTAGCCTAACATCTCATTTTGAGCTTCATAGATATATCATTATTAGCTCTATTTGGAGAGATCCCTCTCCGGGTCCAAGAGGGCTAGATCCTAGGGCCCAAAAGTGGTTCTGATGTTGTCTCATCTTTTGGTCTTGCCAATCTGGCCAAAACATGGGAACCCCAACAGACATCAATGCCGATAGCAGTCATCTTCAATTCACATAGCACGATTGATTCCTAGTAGAGCACGAAGAACATGCACATAGAGGAATGTAAGTCACCGATTACGAGTGATTTATATGATTTATTCACATCCTTTGGGGTGGGGCAAGGCTACGCCAACGGCAGCTACAACGACAGATACGGATACGGATACGGCAACTACGGGCGGACAACACAAAACGTAGTAGTTAGTGTGAGGTGAGGCGGTACAACGGACAGAGGATTCTGTGGCCGTGTGAGGTGCACCCATATAGAAATAACTAGATGATGTTCCTTCTCGGGTTAGTAGCCTTCCCAGTGTATGTCGCCAGAGGGTTCTGTATGCTAAGGTGGACCGAGAGAGGTATAATTACGTTTGTTGCTTGCCGATTTCAGTGACCAGAGGTGTTTTATGCAAAGGTGTGCTGCTTGCCAGTTTCAGTGAACAATACGCCCGCAGTCTCGCTTGAGGTTCCGCTACTGAAAACACTTGCTCGGGGGGCCCCTCAGACCCCCTTATTCTGCGACTAGTCTTTAATGCTAAACTGGATAGAAGCATCTTTGAGCTTGGTTATAGTTTTGATTCATGCCCTCAATCATATGACCCCACGAACAGAAAGAATGTGGGTTGGTTCAACGCACAAAGGAAATGAAATGAATTGAAAATCGTTGATTGATCGCTATCGCTTGCCCCATGAGGCGGGTTAATGATCGCTAACGTTTGCCCACATGTGGGTGGTGGTTGTTTATCGCTAACGCTTGCCCCCATGAGGATAAAAAGGATAGCGACAAATCAATTATACGCCCCCCACATTCCCTAGCATACCTGGATCGGAAAAGGCAACAACTTCGATTACAACAGATTTCAAAAACCTCCTCATTCTGGGGATTTATCCACTCACCTGAGGTACGAAGGTTAGGAGCGGAGCCGCTCTAAAATAGTACGAGGGGGAGGGTGAGCCAGCCGAACTCTCGACAATAGGCCGCCATCATTTTAGTAAACAAAAATGCTCTTTTTAGGAGTCCGAGGCATGATAGGGTAGGGGCGCCCACCTGATTAGTTGGGGAGCAGTTAAACCCTGCTTGTTTGAGAGCCCCATCTCGAACTACTCCCCATATCCACTATGAAAACTCTGCAAAACGGGGGTGAAAGACCTCACTCACCCCCGGTTGGATAGAAAGATAGGGACCCGAGCGAGCCTTCTGACTCAGCCGAGCGGCCGTTTCATGAGTTTGATTAGGGAATGCAGCTATTAGGCAGCAGGGAGGGCCAGAAACCCCAGCTGGAAATTAATTGGTTGGGTTTGAGTGAAATGAATTTCAAGCAGTTATAGGTCTAGTGAAAGAATCTAAGTTATTAGGTAAGGAGTAAAAAAGAGTCTTTCTTTTTTTAAACTATACCTCATTTGGTAAAGTCTTATATCAATCCCGCGGGGTCTGCTCATTAGGTTTATAGGGCTATAGCTCTGAACGGGAAGAACGGTAAGTTGTATGAAATAAAAGCTCTGATCGTTGTACCTGCTTTTGGCTATTGCTAATGGCTTCCTTCCCCTTTCGCTAGTGAAATAAAAGAGAGGGTGGGTCCAAGACCCCTCAAATCGGGCTAAAAAAGAAAAACCAAACCCTCTAAAATGGGGTTACAGAGCGTTCAAATGCATGTAGGAGCCTATAAAGGAAATCATCCGGTTCTCTCAACCGCAATTTGATGGCCATAACTCCTTTCTTTCCTTGCCATAACTTCACTATCCAGGGGTAGGGTACCCGCCGCCAATATATACATATATAGATGGCCGTTTGCCCCCGCCCAACTACAATAAATAAGAAAAAGGGGGATAGGCAAGCTAGATCTTCCAAAAGGCTATGTAAACCCTCTTCGTCGATAGATATCCGAGACCTAACTTTCCAAGTTGACCTCTTCTATTATAAACACAGATATAAATTGAATATGGTTTAATATAACACTTGGATACTAGACCCTGCCAATGCTAAGCTAACTAGCCACTAATTTGAGTAACAATATTCTCACAACAACCAATTACCTTCCATTCCTCCAGCCAAGCGATTCTGCCTTATGGTATACGTAATAATAGTAACTACCCCACTCCACCCCATAATGCAGCTAGCACTATAAATGAAAGTCAAGCATAGCGGTAGATCGGTGTAAGGTCCTTTCCTTCAAGACTACCCTAGGGCTGTAACTATCCTACGCCTGCTTATCTGGGGTATAGCTGAATGCGCGGTATAAGAGTCTGAAGGCACTTTGGAGAAGCATGATGGTATTGAGTTATCCTGCCTGCTAGCCATCCAACCAGCCGCCAGCCAGCTTGCCAGGAAGAGCTGTTTCCCCCATCCATATGGAGAGTATTCACTTTTTCCCCAGCCATCAAATAGAAGTATTTCCTGCCATAACTTTCATATATGGGGGGATGCCTGCCCAGCTTCTTCCATGCCTGCCTATAACCCTTTCAAGGTAGATGGCCCGCACAGCTCCCATATTGAAAGGAGGGACTGGGTAAGCTGGATCTTCCAAAAGGCTAGTTTAAGAGAAGCATAGCAGTGATAGGGTGCTAGCGATACCCCCACTTACTTAGTGAAAAGGCTTGCTTGCCTGAGAATGGGGGCTAACTTGATAACTCAATAAAACTAGTTAGGAAAGCTCATTAGGTAATCTTTTGGTAAGGTCCAGCGCCGCAGTAACTAATCTTAAGTTTATAAATCAAAATGCATGGGGTAGTGGGCCACTTATGTCCTCAATATAAAGATTTGACCATTGGTGCTATGAAAGTGAAATTGAAAGGCCTATAGGGCATGACTTGGGAATATCTGTATTTGGTTATTCGAGGGGTGGCTTGATCAAAAACCTTATTGAAGTGTCCTGCTATGCCCCATCTCGAAGGGAGGCTGGCTCAATAACTGGCACTGCTAACTGGAGGGCAAGCAACCCAATAAGCACAAAGTAACAATTGCTAACTGCTGCTTATTATAACTCGCTGATGGCACATTCAAGCCATAACCTTATCTATCTAACTGGAAAATCCAATTGAAAGGCAATCCATAAATCCATTCCTTGGTAGGACTGAAAATACAATAAGCACACTGCTGAGGTTAAGTAAAATCCAAATATGAGATGGTTAAGGTTAACAACTTTTATAAGCTGACGAAAAAGCTCTCAAAGTAAAGTAACTTATAGTGAGCTAGAGTATTTACCAAGTCCATCTCATTCTGACTCTAATTTCTTGCCTGCTTGCCGAGAATAGCTTTCCCCATAGAGAAGGGTTAAAGAAACAATAGGATAAGGATGCGAAATAGTTCTATCTGAGTACAGTAAGGAGGGGGTTATATCATACAAGTATATATCATGGTAGGTCATTACCGTACTGTTCTGACTGATATTTCAAATTCAATGACCTGTTAATTCCACTCTGTTCTATTCGAGTGGGTCTAAAACTATGTTCTACTTGATGACATGGTCCTTACCACTCTGTTTTTCTCTTCTTCACTGACCTGGTCTGCCCAATATGTTATCTTCATGGAGTGGGGCCTAATATTTTCAATTCGTTGGGGTGGTTAATCCCACTCTGTTCCTCTCTTCGCTGACAAGGTCTGACCGATATGGTTGATTCATTGAAGGTGAAGAGTGAATTCCGCCGTACCCAACCTTCCGTACCCAACCCTAGTATTTGAACCTCTGTATCTGACCCTCCTATCTACCTGTATCTTAATCTCATAATGTTGTACATAGTGCCATGGGCTACTAGAAATTTCATACGTATTCCCATCTTCGACTAAGCTTCACTTCAGGTACAGCCTTTTCTTTCTTCCTATGCAGCAAACGCAACTGTAATTACATATATAACTACTCTAATACTGGGGATTCATTCATTCTCCTTCCAATATGAGGCATTTGGTGTACAGTTAATTCCGTACCTAACCCTCTATCTATACCCGACCCTCCATCTGTATCCGATACCTTCCTTAATCCCGGTCGTACATAGTTTCATGGGCTACGACTAATAATATTGTTTGTACGGATTCCCTTCGGTTAACGCTAATATCGAAGCTCATGTCGGAGATGTTCGGAGCTGTTTAGAGCTCGTATTTAGGGTGAGGGTGAGCCAGCCGAACTCTCGAAAATAGGCCCAAACGGTGCATTATCACACTCTACTAAAAATCTGCCATCGATTTATTGCTCACCTTCCCTAAAAAGGTGAGGGACTTGGCCGAGGTTACGAGGTCGAGGAGAGGTACGTTAAGTGACTCGACTAATAGGAGAGGAACGTGCGAGGATAGGCCCGGTAGGGTGAGGGTGAGGGTGAGGAACGAACTCTCGACGATAGGCCGCCATCGATGTGTGAGGATGGGAGCAACTCTCTATTGGGGGAGGGGCCCCAAAAGAGAGGAACTTGAAGAAAAATAGGCCGCCATTGATGTGTGAGGATAGGAGTGTTAACGCTAACCATTCATATGGTTAGGAACAACTCTCTTTTAGGGGAGGGGCCCTAAAAGAGAGGAACTTGAAGAACAATAGGCTGCCATCGACGTGCAAGGATATGCCCAGTAGGGACTCACTATTCATATGGTGAGGGAGAGGCCCGGTAGGGACTCACTATTCATATGGTGAGGCCCGGTAGGCCCGGTAGGGGCTCAATATTCATATGGTGAGGGAATCACTGATTCATATGGGTGAGAAGCAACTCTCTTTTGGGGGAGGGGCCCCAAAAGAGAGGAACTCGAAGAACTAAAAGGCCGCCATCACCGCCATCATGCCCCCGGCAAGGCTCGACCATCGGGAGAGGAAGGAGTGCTTGCCCTAATCAAGTCGGGTTAGGAATACGAAGGATTACTCGACCATGCAGCCATGCCAGGCCTTTTAGCAAGATCTCAAATCCATGTCGGTCCGTCAATCCCCAAAAACTTATCAAATCGTTTTCTATTTTGGTTCAGCCTTCGAAAGAGAGAGTGAAGATCAACCCCCCTCGCTCTCTCTATTTGGAAGTATGCTTCAGCAAGCGCCTAAAGAGCTACCGTAAAAAAGGTTTCCTACAAAGGCTCTTTATTGAGGTGGAAAAATAACTCTATAAACCAGGCTATTGGGGTGGAAATTTGGTGACAAAGTAAGCTGGGCAGATGACTGACTGGTTAATTCCAATATTTGGGTCAAAATATCTAAACTACCTACACAAGTGCCTTGAACTCCCCATCTTCCTGTTTCCAGCCTAAAATGAAATGCCCCATAACCTTTGTTGAAGAGCCATAACTGGACCTACCCATACTAACCTAGGGTCGAATTCGGCGCTACCTAAGTAAAGTGGTTTTGGCAATGTGCTTTTTTTTGCTTCCCACATATTAGGTGGATATAAAATCATTGGGAGTAGCTATCGGTAACTTTCAGAGTTTCCTTAAGCAAGCGCCTACGAAGCTACAGATCTAAAGTGTATATGAATCCTGCCTATTGGGGTGGTAAATTCAGGAAGAAAAGTGGGCGTATCCAGCAGGGGATCAAACTTTCTTTTTATATAGAAAAATCTATTTCCTGTTTGTTTATCAAGAATCCCAGTCCGGAGCCTTTCCATGCACGCACGTATCCACCCACATCTCTAAAATATGGAGGGGTTGGGTACCCAACACGGTATGGTAAATCCCCAACCTTATGAAAAATTCGATGCCAAGGTGGGGTGCTAAATCATAGCCATAAGAAAGAAGGTTCTAAATTCTAGTCTCTGTTGCATATTCCACAAAAGGTTTGGTGCCAAGGCACGGAGTGAGGTGGGGATAAAGAAGAAAATCCTAAAGGGTCAGTCCTTCCTTCCCTCTTACCTTCTGCCTTTCCTGCTTCTACCTTTTCTGCCTTCCTTCCGTGGACAATCTTATACCTTTTATGCCTTTCTTCCCTCCGACCTTTTCCCTTTCTATCTTAGGTTGGTGATAACCCTTTACCGTACACATATGCACACAACCGAGGAACTCAGGAAGAAATCAAAGTACTTCAATCAATTAATTATAGGTTTACCGAAAGAATTCATAGGCACTCAAGGCAGTAAGCCAATGACTTGACGTCTCTTCAGGATCAGCCTACCTGCCCGCTTCGTGGATAGGGAATGAATGAAGGAGAAAAGCATAAAACCTAGGCCTTTCAAAGAAAATCCTATGCTCATAGGTCAGATAAGGAGGTTATTAGAGAAAGTGAGGAAGGGAGTTAGCTTATATTCAACCAACGAACAAAGCCCTAAGACAGACTAGTCATGCATATGAAATGACTCACTCATTAATATGGGGTGAAGAAGGATGACTCATAGGACCACTAGGCGAAAGAGACTCTCTTACCTTCCCTCTAGCTTTAGGGTAGGTCTCTATAAGTCCTTATATCTAAGTGTCTTTATGGTTTATTAGGTAGCTAGTGGGTTGAAGTTGAATTCGGTGCCTAGGTCTTATCCTTATAGGTATAGTCAGATTTATAGCTTTTCAGTTTGTATTTGTAGTCATTGTAAGTTCTGGGGTAGGTGAATGGTAAGACTCTAAGGAAGGTGAATGGTAAGCGAATGCATGGATTCAATCCAGACTAATCTCATGTTCCTACGATGGGAGGAAGATATAGTCAGTTATGAGCCCAGAATAATAGGTATTAGGAACCAGTAGTATGAATCGCTTTTATGAGCCTATATCCTGTATTATGAGGTTAGGTAAGTTAGTATTGGCAGTAGTTCAGTTCAGATCAGAATGAGGTTAGATATTTAAGCCTTTTTGGTTTGACCAAGCGCTTTGGTCTCGCTATAAGGAAAGGAAAAGAGCTCATTCAATTAGTGAAATGAGGTTCTCTTTTCAGGAAGTAAGCAAAGTTTGTTCATGTCTGAAAGGAAGGTGTTCAGAAAAGGGCAAGGAGCCTGCCTCACTATAAAAGGGAAACTTGAATAAGCCTGCCTCTTACGAGCCTTAAATCCTGATAAGAAAACACTAGTTGCTCGTTGAACCAATAGCAAGCAACCCTGATAAATCCTGATAAGAAAACACTAGTTTCTCGTTGAAATTTTTAATGAACTAATAAAAAGTGTGTGCTAATGTGAACTACCCTGCATAACCATCTAACCATATAAAACGCTTCTTGAATGATATTCCATTTTTTGAATGATTCATTAATAAGGCCAAAACAATTTTTCACAAACAATGTGCCATGATCATGATCATCACTGATGTAAAAGTGATACTCCTTAGTCACATCATGTGACTCGTCAGTGCTATCCCTACCTTCAATGTTCAATTGTGCATGTATGTAAACAACATGTACTAATATGGACACTTGGTCTGAGTGATAATACTCACTTTGTATCTATGCATGAGGAGAAAATGTGTAATTCTCAGCGAATTCCAGCACCGATAAGATTATGTCTGGCTGAAATACTTTGTGATAAGGATTAAATTCATATGCTTTCCACATGGAGCTATGCGAGTTTTTGATATATTTATAGAACTAGTTTTGAAAAACCCTAATGAATTCTGAAATAAGAATCTCATCCTCAACATAGTTGATCCTCTTAGGTGCTAAAGTTAAATAATATCATTGATTTCCCATCACATACTCATAATGATTCCATGTTCCAATGACATCTGACATCCCATACTAGTTAGGATCAATAAGAAAGTTCCTGTGGAATAATGGAAAATCACCACATTCAATTCATCTTCTCCCACCTATACATATTTTCTTGTAATAAAAATCTTTTGGCTCCATTTTGCATAGTATTGATGAGAAGGGTTGCCATAACAGTTCTTCTTGTAAAATTCCCTGAAAGTGTCATAATGAAGTTTAAATTCAACATGATATCAACAACAACACGTGTCACATATTGTATTGGGCCTAATAAACCATGGCTTCAATTTGTGAAACATCCTTATGGATATATTCACATGGTGATTTCTTTCCTAAAATTCTTTAAATAATGAAACTTATTTCATTTATATAGTGTGTTTAGAGTGTTTCACATACTCACATTTAGCTATGTGATGTTGTAGGGTATGTTTTTTATCTGGAATAGCATGGGAATGGCTCTCCCAAAACTCTACCACAAATTCTTTTATTCTTGTTGTATGCGTGTCTTGGTAGGGTTTCTTGGTGATAAGAGCCCAACAAGAAGATTCATCATTTTCATTCTTGAACCCTGAACATCATATGCTTGTTCAAGGTTTTTCTTAAGACATGGATAAATTTTGACATTGTTTCCAACTTTTGTTGTCTTGACGCACTTGGTGCAAAAATAGCAGTTGTAAGTTCCCTGCACGCAGCTCGAACATCAGGTTTTATTAATTTTCCAAACATAGTGAATTCATTCAATACATTTTCAGTGGCATTCATCTATGTCTTCTTGCTTTTAGCATATTGGAGACCCAAAATATTTGTGGCATGTTTTATTTTCTTATGTTTGATCAACCCATGTCGTATCTGAGCTTGTTCAACCACTGAATGTTTCTCAAGATTTTGTTAAATGATGTTATTGACATGTTCTGTAATAGTGAGAGCAGGGATAGGCTCCCCAAGGTCCTCTATTGTGCTTTCATTCAATTTTTTTGCAAACGATCGACCCATTTCTAAACCACTAGAACTCCTTATTATCCTACCAACTTTAAAGGAAATAATTTTTCTTCCAGTGTTTGATCAACTTGATAGGGAAAACATTCTTCCTTCATTGGTTGATTAGCTTGATAGGTCACATGTTCCTTTAGTGGTTGATTAGGTCCATAGGGCACATATTGATCATCATCTGGTTGATCATATTGATGGGACACATATTCTCCGTCATGTGGCTATTAAAATTCCATTCCTACATAGTGGAATACAAAATATACTTGTAAGTACAGTGAATAATTCATATAAGACAAGGGAATAGTAAATCTACACATGTTTATTTAATAAATCACCATAGGTGGAAGGTCATTATATGATTTGATATTAGGTAACTAGGTAGTAGAAGTTGACATGGACTAAGGGTTATAAGTTGAAACATGAAAATAAAAGTATTTGGAGCCTAGGGAGAGACAAGTCGAAGAAGAATGCATCATTAAAGTTATTGGTCCCTGTGTCAACAAAAAAAATGATTCAAAATATGATGAAAGGTAAAAGCATTCCTCCTCACCCAAAAAAAAAAAAATTGGAAACCCTAGGGTTTTAGTAACAAACCCCAGGGGAAATATAAATGAAAAACAAGTTGAAAGTTGGAAAATAGGTAACAGAAGTTGACCTGGACCAAGGGTTATTAGTTGAAACATGGAAATAAAGTATTTCGAGCTCAGGGAAGGATGGGTTGAAGAAGAGCAACCAGTAAAGGTATCGGTCTTTGTGTCAACAAAAAAATTTATTCAGAATATGATGAAAGGTAAAATATTTCCTTCTCACTCAACAAAAATAAATTTGGAAACCCTATGGTTCTAGTCGCAAACACTAGGGAAAAGCTAAATGAAAAACAAGTTGACAGTTGGAAACTAGGTAGCAGAATTTGACATGGACCAAGGGTTATAAGTTTAAACATGGAAATAAAAGGGTTTTGAGCTCAGGAAAAGATCATTCAAAGAAGATCCACGAGTAAAGGTATTGGTCCCTATGTCAAGAAAAAGGGTGATTCAAAATATGACGAAAGGTGAAAGCATTCTTCCTCACTCAACAAAAAGAAATTTGGAAAACTTAGGGTTCTAGTCACAAACCCTATGGAAAAGTTAAATGAAAAACAAGTTGACATTTGGCAACTAGGTAGCATAAGTTGACATGGACCAAGGGTTATAAGTTGAAACATGGAAATAAAAGGGTTTTGATCTTAGTGGAAGATGGGTCGAAGAATAGCGCACTAGTAAAGGTATCGGCCCCTTTGTCAACAAAAAGGGTGATGCAGAATATCATAAAAGATAAAAGAATTCATCCTCAATTAATAAAAATAAATTTTGAAACCCTATGGTTATAGTCACAACCGCTAGGGAAAATTTAAATGAAAAAAATTTGATAGTTGGAAACTAGGTAGCAGAAGTTTACATGGGCCAAGAGTTAAAGTTGAAACATGAAAATAAAATGGTTTCGAGCTTAGGGAAATATGGGTAAAAAAAGAGCGCACCTGCAAAGGTATCGGTACCTGTGTCAACAAAAAGGGTGATTCGAAATATGATGAATCGTAAAAGCATTCCTCCTCACTCAACAAAAACTAATTTGGAAACCTTAGGGTTCTAGTCACATGGACCAAGGGTTCTAAGTTTAAACATGAAATTAAAAGGACTTTGAGACTAGTGAAATATGGTTGAAGAAGAAATAAGGTCTGTAAAAGTGTCGATCCCTCTGTCAACAAATAGGGTGATTTAAAATATGATGGAATTAAAGCTTCATCATGTATGAAAGGTAAAATAATTTTCATGATAATGTGAATTGTATGTTGGAGGCACCTGAAGATGATATAATCCCTCTGAAACATGTAACTAATGACAAGCATTCTATTTTGAGAAATAAATCAACAACACCTGAGACTATTGCATTTGTAAGCACACCCAAACACATATAGTTTCTTTAGGAAAACCAAATGAATCACATACATAAAACAAAGACAATAATAAATGGTTAATTTTCCCTTTAATTCAAAAGTGTGAAAAAATCAACAAAAAATATTATCTAAGGTTTTTGCATGAGAAAAAATCCTAGATATACTTAATGCCCTTTTGTTCAAGTAGTAACTGGGCCTTGCGAATATTTTGGAATGGGGTACTGGGGCCACGTCATAAATGTCAATGGCAACGCTTACAATAGCAAAAAAAAAAACCAATGTGTGGAGAGGGTTATAGTGGCCAAATGTATTAGGGCCACGTCCCAAAAGAGCAGGTAATGCTTCCAGTAGTTTGACCATGATCACCTCAAGTCTAAGTGCTCCTTCACCTCAACCTATAATGAAATATGCCCTAATATTTGGCCACTAAGTTACCTACGTCCAGTGGGAATGGATGAATCTCAGCTCTTGGTTATCATTTTTGGACCCAAAACCCCTACCACGTGTTGGGAGACAACATGAAGGTCTTTGATAATCCACCACCTAGGCCTTACCCCCTTCACAATTTTCTCTCCATGTATCAGATTTGTCACTAGATGATGTAGGATTTTAAGCTCCCTAAAATACAAATTTATACGTTTTAATATGAAGAACAAACATGAAAGCTTATTTTCTACCTATCGCCATGGTCCTAGCTAAAACTATAAGTTATATTGTGGCCCTTGTTGAGATTCAACAAGATGATGAGCTTAGTGAAAAGAGTCGCCTTCACTAAGTGGGTCCGCGGGCTATTTTTGGTGCAAGTCTATTTTTAGACTATGTATATTTTTAGACATGGTGATCATATTTCAGAAGTTTCAGGATTCTATTTGTGGATGGCTGGTCACGTAGAAAAAATAGATGAAATTCTATTTTTTAGAATATTGGGCAAAGTCTATTTATAGATCGTTGATCTAAAAATAGAACTGTCGATTATTATTAGCTCTTAATAATAATCCGACAATAAACAACAACTTATTCTCTTGGAGCACTTAGTTTCAGTGCACAGATTTGGAAAATCATTGGGCTGAAGGAATTATGCAATTCCTAGGGTTTACTGGTGGTTCATGCATGGAGGACTCAGTTAAAACTGAAGTGGTAAAGTTATGACAGAGTTGGAAGAGTAGTTCATGGAGTTGTATTCAGTTTAACTCAGTTAGACTAAGTTGAGCAATTTGTATCTAGTCTAACTGAATGATACACTAGTGAGAATGCAGTGAATTAATTAGTTAATAAATTCACAAATAATAACTCATTATTCAATTGAACAATACAACAATTAACTACAGTGCATGGCAGTTCCAGTGGAGACCCAATAGAGAGTTAGGTGAAATGGCAAGATGGACTATCTGTTGTGACTATAGTGATGCATTGATTGCACCACACACACATTGGAGTTTCCAATGAGGATTTTACAGTCAAGGAAAGGGTAATTCAAATTCATTCAGAGCTATTATTCAGCAGGGATTGTGCAGTGGAGGCAGGCTATCAGGTGGCAAGAAATCGATGCATGGATTTGCAGATTTCTTCTGATTAGTGTGTGACGATTGATTGTACTGAGAGCTTGATTTAATAAGCTTTATATGAGATTGTTACATGATCTCCATGATACATAATATATGATAGCTGGGGTTTACAGCTTTAGGATTTCCCATTAAACAACTGTGTTATGTGTGATTGTTTTTATTTATGCTTCACATGTGTTTTCAATTAATTTTCCCCAAAATATTAAGAGTGGAATGATTCTGTATTTTGCAAGAAGTTAAATATTGTGAGATCAGGGGAATCTGGATGTATGCATGCTTAGTGTATACTGATTTCTACATGGTATTGGAGCATTTTTAATTCTTGAAGATTTCAATTGTGAAGAATTTTTGAGTTTGTGCTGGTGGACAATTCGAATTTGCTACAGAAAATTCTTGGTGCAGAAGTTGAGTATACATTGAAATGTCTTTCAATGGGTTGCGATTGGAGTATGCCCTTGATGGGAGCTCAAATTAAATATCCTAGAAGGATAGGATGGAGGCAGTGCTAGAGGATAATGGACTAAAGGACTTCATCGATAGCGATGTTCCTAATCTGGGATCTAGCGATGTTGCATTACTTGATGCATGGCAAAAGAAGATAGCAAAGACAAGAAGAATTTTGTTGGAAGGTGTGAAGGACCATATTGTGTCCAGCCTTCACAGGAAAACCACTCCATTCTTAATGTGGAAGGCTTTGACATATTTTTTCCAAAGCAGTAGCTACCAGAGGAAGTTGGCACTGAAAGAGAAGCTCAGAAAAATAAAAATGGAGAAGGGCGACAGTATTCCAAAATATCTCATGAAGTTTGTCCACTGTAGAGATGAATTGGGAAGTGTGGGTATTACTTTTGATGATGAATACTTGGTGAGCTTGGCTCTCCTTGGGCTTCCGAAGAGTTGGCATAGCTACGAAGACTCTGTCAATGGACGGGAGAAACTGCCAGGATCTTGTGCAGGAGGAGATAAGGTGGGGTACCGGTGATGGCTCTTCATTGAAGAATGAAGATGAAGATAATTTCTCTTTGGCTGCCAAAGCAAGGAAAGGGAAGGGGAAGAAATTTCCTTCAACATTCGAAGCTAAAGGCAAGAAGCAGGATTTGTCCAAAGTGAAGTGTTTTCACTGTCACGAACATGGGCACGAACAAGAAGGTTGCTAGAGTTGTAGCTGGAGAGGCCTTAGCCTCGCAATTTGAACTTGATTTCTCTTTGATCACATGCTTGGTTTCAAGCTATATGGGATCATTGTGGTATCTTGATAGTGGTGCGTCTTTCCATATGACGGGAGACAAAGATTTTTTTAGTGACTTGGAGGAGAAGGACCTCCAGATGCATATAGAGATGGGTGACGATGGTCGATACAGTGCGACCGGCATTGGGACCATTAACTTTGAGAGGGAGTCCGATAATCCATTCTTGTTGAAGGATGTTATGTATCTTCCAAGTTTGAAGAAGAACTTGGTCTCGGTCACAATGTTGGAAGACAAAGGTTATGATGTTGTTTTTAGTGAGGAAAAAGCTTTCCTTCAACATAAAAAAACAGGTCAAACCAAGAAGAAAGGGATTCGAGTTAAGAATCTCTACAAGCTGGAGGTAGATGGTTGCGCTGCAATAGTGGGAAAAGCAGAAGAAGTGGTCAGCTGGGATGAGGGTGAATTATGGCACAGGATATTGGGCCATCTTCACCATGGCGCTTTGAATATTTTGCAGCAGATTTCTACTAGACTTCCCAAGGGTACTCTTGCACAGTAAGATCAGTGCAAGGGATGTACTATGGGTAAGTTTGTGAATACCACCTTTCATGAGAAGGAGAACCGTGCTTCGGTGATCCTGAAGAGAATTCACACAGATGTGTGTGGACCTTTCTCGGTTTCTTCAATAGAAAAACATAGGTATTATGTTATATTTGTTGATGACTATTCTTGTATATTTTGGATCTTCTTCATGCAGAATAAGAATGAAACGTTCTCAAAGTTCTGTGAGTTCAAAGAATTGGTGGAGAAGGAGTCAGGGAAGTAAGTGAAATCTCTATGGAGCGATAATGGTGGTGAATACATCTCAGGAAAATTCAAAGACTTATGTAGCAAAGAAGGAATTCGAAGAGAACTCATAGTGCCTCATAACCCACAGAAGAATGGGGTCGCGGAGAGAAATACTAGGGCCTACCGATGCACTTGTGGGCGGAAGCATGCAACAATGTGATTTATGTGCAAAACCTGCATGATCAAGGCCTACCGATTCACTCATGGGCGGAAGCATGCAACACTGCGATTTATTTGAAAAACCGTTGTCCTCATAGAGTACTTGGCATGAGTACACCTGAAGAAGATTTTACTAGTAAGAAGCTTGATATTTCTCATTTTAAGATTTTTGGCTCATCTATTTACATTCATGTGACAAAGGACGCCAGGAAGAAGCTAGAGCTGACTGTAGAAGTTGGGATATTTGTGGGGTACACAGAAACACCCCATAATTATCGTGTGTATTTTCCAGATATTCAAATGATTATGGTGCGACGGGATATAAAATTCACGAGGTGAAAGCCATGAAGTTGTCGCTTGAGAGGGAGCTACACTTGCATGAAAAGGAGGAGCTTCTTGTTCCCAAAGTTGAGCCTCTAGATGTGGATCAACCATAGGAGGATATTCATGGAGTGAAGGAGTCCACTCATGCAGAACCAAACATCAAACAAGGTAGAAAGCGGACCACAGAAGCTGAGAGACTGAAGCTTGACACGGTACAGAATGTAGGAGTCCCTACATCATAGCGCAGATAGAGACAGTCACCTGACTGATTTATTAGATACATGGCTCTGATGAGAAAGTGTATCATGACAGAGCCATATTCTTTTGAAGAAGCAGTGCAAGAGCCCACATGGGTAGATTCCATGGTGGAGGAGTATGACTCCATTGTAAGAAACAGTGCTTGGGAGATTGTTCCAAGGAAAGTGGGAAAATCAATTGTAGGATCAAGATGGATCTACAAGGTAAAGAAAGCTGCTGATGGGAGCGTTGAGAAGTATAAGGTGAGATTTTTTTCTCGGGGCTTCTCACAGATCGAGGGGATTGATTATGAAGAAACCTTTTCACCTGTCGCACAATATTATTCCATAAGGACCATCCTTGATCTCTCAGCGCAGATGGGTTGGCACATTCATCAGATGGATGTGAAGACTGTGTTCCTTAATGGGATCATTGAGGAAGAGGTTTACATTGAGTAGCCTGAAGGATTTGAGATCTACAACAATGAGTCACATGTGTGCAGCCTCAAAAGATTGTTGTATGGGCTGAAGCAAGCACCACCTGCTTGGTACACTCGGATCGACAGCTATTTCACTGGAATTGGCTTCGCCAATAGTGAGGCCTATGCAAACCTGTACCAAATTGTGGTGGAGGGTGAGATTTTAATCATTGTTCTTTATGTTTATGATTTAATACTAACATGTGATGAGCAGTTGATACACTCATGCAAGGTAGATCTTGCAAAGGAGTTTGAGATGAAGGATTTGGGCCTCCTTCATTATTTCCTTGGATTGGAAATATGGCAGTGGGAAGGTGAATTGTTTGTGTCTCAAGGCAAGTATGCCTGGGAGATACTGGAGATGTTTCACATGCAAGGTTGTAAGCCTATCGACACTCCTCTTCCAGGAAATTGGAGGAAATATGATGCTACATTGGCAGAGGTAGTGGATGCCACTATTTATCGACAGTTGGTGGGTTCGCTCATGTATTTAGTTAATACAAGACCGAACATATGTTATGCGGTGAACCAGCTTTCACAAGCGATGGTTAAGCCTACCAAGCTCTTTTGGAAGGCAGGCAAGCATGTCCTGAGGTATGTCAGGCGCACATCTGAGTATGGTTTATGGTACAGACAGACGGATGAGGTGAAGTTGCATGGCTTCATGGATGCAGATTGGGCAGGAAGCCCAACAGACAGAAAGAGCACATCAGGAGGGATTTTCAGTATCAGATCTATGGTAGTTTCTTGGTACATCAGGAAACAAAGATCTGTGGCACTCAGTTCAGCGGAAGCAGAATATATGGCAGCAAGTCAAGCTGTGTGTGAGGCTATCTGGATGAGGAAGATCCTGGCTGGTTTGTTCGGTTCACATTTAGATCCTATAGTGGTACATTTTGATAATCATAGTTGCATTAAACTCTTGGTTAATCCTGTGTTCATGATAGATATAAACATATTGATATCCAGTATCATCATATCAGAGATTGTGTGCAGCAGAAGATCATGTTGCTTCAATACATTCCTACGGAGGATTAGGATGCAGATATTCTGACGAAGGCACTCACTAGGAGAAAATTTGAATACCATAGAGGCAGGATTGGGGTGAAGTATAATCTCTATCTTGTTGAGAGGGAGTGTTGAGATTCAACAAGATGATGAGCTTAGTGAAAATATTCGCCTTCACTAAGTGGGCCCGCAGGCTATTTTTGGCAAAAGTCTATTTTTAGACATGTTGATCATATTTCAGAAGTTGCAGGATGCTATTTGTGGATGGTTGGTCAAGTTGGAAAAATATATGAAATTATATTTTTAGAATATTGGGCGAAGTCTATTTATAGATTGTCAATCTAAAAATAGAAGTGCCGATTATTATTATCTCTTAATAATAATCTGACAATAAACAACAACTTATTCTCTTGGAGCACTTAGTTTGAGTGCACAGATTTGGAAAATTAGTGGGCTGAAGGAATTACACAATTCCTAGGGTTTATTGGTGGTTCATGCATGGAGGACTCAGTTAGAACTGAAGTGGAAAAGTTATGACAGAGTTGGAAGAGTAGTTCATGGAGTTGTATTCAGTTTAACTCAGTGAGCTAGTTGTATCTAGTCTAATTGAATGATACACTAGTGAGAGTGGAGTGAATTAATTAGTTAATTAATTCACAAATAATAACTCATTAATCAATTGAACAATACAGTAGTTAACTGCAGTGCATGGCAGTTCCAGTGGAGACCCAGTGGAGAGATAGGTGAAAGGGCAAGATGGACTATCTGTTGTGACTATAGTGATGCATTGATTTCACCACACACACATTGGAGT
Source organism: Pinus albicaulis (assembly GCA_034641835.2). NCBI lineage: Eukaryota > Viridiplantae > Streptophyta > Pinopsida > Pinales > Pinaceae > Pinus > Pinus albicaulis. Next base: position 128,547,543 of record CM076574.1, on the reverse strand, counting down.
TTCTAATGAGGATTGCGCAGCCAAGTCAAGGGTAATTAAAATTCATTCAGAGCTATTCTTCAGCAGGGATTGCGCAGTGGAGGCAGGCTATCAGGTGGCAAGAAATGGATGCAAGGATTTGCAAATTTCTTCTGATTAGTGTGTGATGTTTGATTGTACTGAGAGCTTGATGTACTAAGCTTTGTATGAGATTGTGACATGATCTCCATGATACATAATATATGATAGTTGGGGTTTTTAGCTTCAGGCTTTCCCGTTAAACAACTGTTTTATGTGCGATTGTTTTTATTTATGCTTCACATATGTTTGCAATTAATTTTCCGCAAAAGATTAACAGTGGAATGATTATGTATTTTGCAAGAAGTTAAATATTGTGAGATCAGGGGAATCTGGATGTATGCATGCTTAGTGTATACTTATTTCTACAGCCCCTATGGGGAATTTAATGTGTTCAAGTTAAAGAATTTTTAGAAATGCTTTGTGTCACTTAGGGTGTGAAAAAAAATATAAGCTCAAATAAGTTAGGTACAAATATTCCGGAAAGAATATGCCCTTTATACAGAGTTTTAGGTGATCTTAGTGTGTGGAGTGAATGTGTGTGCAAGTGAAATTGCGAGCATAAAAAGTGTGAATTAATGTGGATATGTTGTGATCCTTTACAATTCCCTTAATTAAACTATGTGATGTTTGTTCCTTGCAAGAAAAGAAATGATGTGTGGATGATGGGAAACTTACTCCTTTCCTAATTATATTATGTAAGCATATGCTTTTGTGCAAAATTTCAAAGTAAAATTTAAGAAATTACTCTACTTTTAATGACCTTTGTAAACCAAATTGGTTAGTAGTGATGGTGTGTGCAGCGTGAATCTAGTGCACATACAAATTGTTTGACTTGCAAGTATGTGGATATGTGGTTCATGATCCTTTAATACAGTTTCCCTAATTACATTATGTGATTTTTGGTCCTTGCAATAAAATGAATGATGTGTGGATGATGGGCCACTTACTTCTTTCCTAATTATCTTAAGTGAGCATATGTTTGTGTACAAAATTCTGAAGTAAAATGTATGCCTCAATTACTCTACTTGTAATGGTTAGTATAGAAAATTGGTTAGTAGTGATAGTGTGTGCAAGATGAATCTAGTGCACATACAAAGTGTTTGAATTGAAAGAATGTGTGAAATATGTATTATATAGTTACAATGTGTAGTTAAATATATTTCTATAAACAGTTAATAAAATACATTATTTTCATTTTAAAAAAAAAAATCGATAGATCATAATTATATTGTCTCCATTTACGAAGTGAAGCATTTGACCGTTTTGAAAATTAGTTCTTCTTAGAAATGATTTTTTGTTTCTTCAAGAGACTATATAAATCCTAAACTAAAAGTGAGTTCTACAACGAAGTGAAGCATTTCAAGACCTTTTTCAAATGTACTTATTCTTAGCAACAATTTTTTATTTTTCCAAAAGACTATATAAATCCAAAATTAAAAGTGATCCCTATTGTAACAAGGAAAGTATTATATTTTTTATCAAATATATCATATATCAAACATTTCGATTATTTAAATCCAATGTCAATTATTTAAATCTACTAATTTGTATAATAATTTGCAAGGTTGTTGAACTAAATCTACTAATAGAAATTAAATTTAAATTCTTATATAGGAAACTTCTAAATGTACATATTTTAGAGGGAGTTATTACTTTAAAAACTTAATGATGTGGCAAATATTTTGAATTTGAGTGAATGGAAGATTCTTGAAAAATCAAGCTGGTGATTACCAAATTGTAGGGCCAAATTTATTTCATGAGATAAAACAAAATCTATATCTACAAATTCATACAAATTTAATCAACTATAACATAAATTGTCACTCAAAAACCATACAATACATAAATACACACTCCATGATACAATAAGGAACCTATTCGACTAATTTTTAAGTATGTTAATATTTAAAATCCTATTATACAAATCAAATTAGTTGGAAAAAAATTCTTCATTAGAATCACAATATCATTTAACGTACGTGTAACTAAAATTACCATAAAACAATAGTAAGAATAAATTTCTTAAAGGGAGAACTTATCATAATTATAGAGAATTTCACAATTCCAAATTAAAAGTGGAATAAATACGGGATGAGAAGGACAATGAAATTATTGATAAGCAAAAAAAAAAAAAAAATCAAGAGATAGAGATTTTAGTCGATTTAGAGAACATGGAAGACGCTTCAAGGTCTTATCAACAATGAATGTACATTGATATCATTTGCGGTGAAGAGGGGCACAAATGATTTGAGTGTGAATGTACATGGAAATTTTAGCACGAGAATCAAGTAGGGCACAAGGAGGGGTAAGAGGATTTAAAAAAATATATGTTTCTACAAGGAACCTTTTTCATGCACGTGCAAATATGGATATCCAATTTCTTTTATGTTTTCGATTATTTTCATCAATATTGACAAATTCTAAAATAAAGAACTATTTTTTACTTTTGAACCATATTTTTCAATATATTTAACGATTACATATGTTGAGAAACAACTAGATGAATTTAATTGACATTAGATTGTCACATTCTAAGAAGATTAACATTGTAAACATTTCTAACATATCATAAATACATGCATGCTAATTTATTTATTTTGAATTTAATATTTATTAAACACTTGAGTCTTCCATTGAGAATTCTAGTTATATGCAATAATTCACTCCTTTTTGTGCAAGCAAGAATCTCCTCTACACTTTGTACGTCTTTAAAAAACTTGTTCTTTTTTAAAAAATTGCATAACCTTCATGTGACAAATGAAAGAAGAAACTTGTGAGATTTTCAAAGGTAGGGATCATCATTTAGGATTCAAAGAAACATTAAGTTTTATATATAATTATGAATGTTAAGAAAGTTTAATGTTGTTAAATATATGTTTAGCAAAGAATGTCTTCTCAGTTCATGCACATTGGAAGTAGGGGTATTCTTTCTCATTGTAGATCTTGCCACATTTTCTCTCTTTTAACTCCTACTTTGGATATCAACATTATTCAAACTAATGTTTATAAGTTTTTGAGCACCTATTAACCAACCTTTTTTGCTAATCCCTCTTGTAAATAAATTGCCATGAATTGTAATTCATGTAAATAATATATGGAAATTATGTTCCAATGGCTTTATTTGGTTAAATCACATCCTTAGTTTTTGTGGGTTCATAATTTTCATGAATTCAAGTGGTTTCAAAAAAATCCAATAAACCATGGTTTCAAGTAGTTGTCAATATGCATGATTTCAAGTGGTTTTCAATAATTTGTATGGTTTCAAGTGGTTTTCTTTAGTTGTTGTTACATCTCATTTTTTAACTACATGGTTTTGATTTCAATGCTTATTTTATCTTAGTTTTATTGTTTCATTATCCATTTGTTTATGGTTTTCAATCATATTTCTTATTGCATACAATATGGAGCAAGTAATATAAGAAGTGAGACAATTTGAATTGTTTATATTTGCATGAACTTATTTTTCTCTCAATGTCTAACGTCTTTTTCTCATCCTTTCTCTAGATTTCTCTCATATTTCCTCTGTGGATGGAAATATCTTTCCTTTTCTAGATCCAAATCTCCATGTTCCCATGTTTGTTGTCAATATTTGTGTAATTACCATGCTTTGATATTTCTTTATGAAAGAATGTTTGTTGTCTTTTTTCACAATCAAATTTATAAACTAAAATATTTGTTGACAGCGGAGGCTTGATCAAGTTATAGGCTCGATCGAGCCCTTGAGCTGTATGATTCACCATTAATACCATTAATAAAAATCGGTAAGGTTGCTGGTAGGTTATATTTTTAATGGCTCGATCAAGCCGTTGGTGAACCACGTATGTCACTCGATTGAGGGTTACTTTAATGCTTGATCGAGAAATTTGAATTTTAAATTTAAGAACTCGATCGAGCCCTTGGAGTCCTAAAAATGACATTTTCAACACCTCTTCTGCAAATTTCTCTGCAACCCCATTTTGTACCCTATCGGATTTAGGGAAAAAATTGTCCTTAAGTAGTAGAGTTGAACATATTATATTCGTGAAATAATCCTCTATATAATGGAATATGAATTTGACACTTTCGAATTCATATGATATTTTTCATCTAATTTCTTTTAACCATAATAATTGAAATTGTTTTGGACAGTTTCAAAGGGGTTGAATAAAAATCAATAACATAAAATAGACACAATGAAAAAATTTCAAAAAATACCACTATATTCGTTTACGAGTCCTCTTCAAAACAATACTATTAGTTTTTCAATTTATCTAAAGAGTTGAAAAAAATATTACATGAACACATGTGTCTCCAAAATGCAATTGAAATATTAATTCGCCAAATTCGAAAAATAATAAAAAAATTTAAATTTACATAAAAAAATAATTTTCTTACATGAAAAACTTAGTTCTCTTCATGTAGATCATGCTCATATATATATATATATATATATATATATATATATATATATATATATATATATATATATATATATTACACATTTTAGACTAATTTATTCTACATGAACACACACATACCTCTTAATTTTTGTGAAAAGCTGCAAGGACATATATTGCATTTAATCGAAAATTGAGAGATTATATGACACTAAAATTTCTTGCAAAAAATATCTTTAGGACAAAAGCATAATTCTCCACATATTATATTTTTACTCTGAATCAAAATTCATAATTCTTATATGAATTTTGAGGGGTGAAATTCAATAAAAGAGAAAAAAATTGAAATTTCATCGCTACATTTGGCCCAAAATTATAACCCATCTTCATGACTTCACCCTTATTAGATTCATGTTCTACAATTCTACTTGTCCTTTCCCTTGAGGATAGTACACTATGGAATGCACTAATTCTATACCATATTCTTAGTGAAATTGGATCACCTTGAAATGCTTGAAAGCCTAAGCATTATCTATTACTATCTTTCTAGGGTACCCAAATCCTGAGAGGATGTTGCTTTCCAAGAAATATATGATAGATTTCTCATCAGCTCTATGAGTTGGAATAGCTTCTACGCACTTGGTAAAATAGCGAGTGGTCATGAGGATGTATTTGTGCTACCCACTTGAATTTGGATGTATTTATCCAATGAAATCTAATCCTCATTACTAGAAAGGATTTTGAAATTTCACCGACTTTAGTGGTAGAGATCGAATATTTTGCATCCTTGCAAACGTCAGACATTCCAGACAAGCTTGAACAACAACATTTGTATCTTTTAAAAAAGAAGACCAATAATATCTTACTCTCAATATCTTATGAGTCATCGTTACCTTCTAGACATGATGTTGTCCACATACACCTCGATGAAATTCTAAAATAATCTGTGACACTTGATCTTGAGTAACATAGGTAAGAAAAATGTCGATGGGATCCTTCGAATACAATACTTCATCCAAACTGTAGTAATTGATTGCTTTCAATTTCAAACACCTACATTTGGATTTAGGATGTTCAGGTTCACATTCCCTACTGTGTAGGAAGAATATGATATCTTGATACAATGGAGAATTTTATAACTTTGAGAGGTCCTTCAGGAAGGACTCTTGTGGATTCGTTCCATCTAGTGGGAAGGGTTTTTATGGATTCCTCCCTACTAGAATTTGAGTTTCTTGTGGACTCTCTCCATCTGAAGAAGGAGGTACTTTTGGATTCTCCTCTTTGTAGATACTGCAAACATATTCATTGGTACACATTCCCAACCTGAAATGATTTGACTCAGTGAGAAATATTGCTAACCCTTGCTCTTTGACCAACTTGGTAGGATTGATCTCTAATTCGTATTCTAGTATCTTTTTTATCCATTTTCCTCATCGTCGTCCATCACTATCGGGTTGGGTAAGTATTTCCTTCACTAGTGCAGATGGCACATATGTTGTTACCGTAGAGTGTAACACATATTCCTAAAATTCCTTGAAATATTTCAACATAGCATAAACCTTCTAGCTCTACATCCCTCAAGGAATGGTCGAAAAATTCTATAGGCTACTCATACCCTTCTTAATTTTTTTGTAACAAAACTTTCGCGATGGTATGCTCTTATGAAAAGGAGAAAAATTGAAATTCCATTAAAAACTGTAGACTAGATAAGACTGGAGCCTCCATGATGGATTTATTTATATGCTTAAATGATTCTTGTGCTTTTGGCATCCGCCTAACCTAATTGTTTTTTATTAGCATGTCTATTATATGCTTCAAGCGTTCTAGAGAATTTGCAATTAATCTGCATAGAAAGTTGATCTTACTGAAGAAGAATTGGACTTCTTTCTTATTTTGTGGAAGACCAATCTTTTTAATGTAATCTACTCAGTCTAGGTCGATTATGACACCTTCCTTTGACATGGATTATCCCAAATTTATCTCTTCTTGCAAAGAAAAGAATGACTTCTTGGGATTAAATGATAAACCAATTTTTTTCTGCATTTCAAGAAATTTTGTCTCAAGTTCTCCAAATGATCATAATCTAATTTTTAGAAGATACTCATGTTATCTAAATAAATAACTATGACCTAATATCTCTCTCCCATGAATTTTGTTTCCATAGCCCTTTGAAAGCTATGTCCTGGGTTCATCAACCCAAAAGGAATTTTATCATACATGAAGGTACCCTGTGGCATTGTGAATGCACTTATATCTTTGTCATCTGGGTGCATTTCTATCTAATTGTAACTTGAAAACTCATCCATTGTTATAGTATGGATTCTCCTATAACCTTTTGCAACAAGTGGTCCATCCTAGGGAGGGGATAGTTTTATTTCAATGAACATTGATTCAAGTTTCTGAACTCCACAAAGAGTCGTATGTCTCTTTTATTTTAGTGGACTTGTACAAAATTAGCCACCCAATGAGAATATCTCAGTGTGACAGTAATCTTCCCATCCAATAAATTTTTGATCTACTTTTATATTGTTTGCAACAATATGGGATTGACCCTCCTAAGTTTCTATATAAAAGGCTTAGTATTTCATTCAACAATATTCTATGTTGAATAATACAGGTGTCATATATTTTCAAATATTCGTAATTGAATGCAAAGACATCTTTAAAAATTTTAAACAACTGAACATACCTCTTTTTTTATTGGAGTCGTGAAGGCTTCAAAAATTTTACCTTTTATGGGTTCTCTTTTGTTCCAAGGTTATGTTCCTCCACATTTTCGTCCATTGGCCTAAAACTTGTCTTGGTAGGAAGATCATTGTGATCGGAAACTTGCTCTAGAGGAACCATTCCCTTGGGAATGAAATTGTTCTTGAGTTGAATTACCTTGTGACATATGATATGATTTGGGAACTTGATACTGTCATCTTGGCCACATTATTCTTATTATTCATCCTCAAGTTTTTATGCATTATAGTTAATTTTGATGGCTAAAAAATCATCCACCAACTCCAGGAACCGCCTTAGTTGTTGGTTGTCCTCAAAAACATGCCAATGTTTGGCCTTTCCTTGAACAGAGGGTCTGTAGCACATTTCAAATTTGGCTCAAGAGTTGGTCTGAAGGTACTTCTTGTGATTTCTAAATCATATTCAAGTTAATTATCTTCCCTACACACAACTAATGCATACTAGCTACAAAAATATCATAATACACTGTAGAACTGTGGTTTATGGGTCCACAAAACTCCCTTACTCGCAGCAGATTTCAAACTTTGTAGTTTCCAAACATACATACGTGTGCAATCACATCAGTTACTTTACACAGAACACACATAAAACCCAAAAAAAATTCATACACGCAGAAATTCTTACTGGAGGGTCCCACAATACTTCTGATCAATCATAGGTGATCGCACATCACACACTTTACAATATAACTTAAAGGTTAAACCTTATTTATTGCGATCTGTGATATTGCGCAGAGCCGACACATTCTCTTCTCCATTTCACATCACAAACCATTTAACTTACCTTGTGATGGCCTTAACGCTAACTTCTAAACATTGCGATTTGAAAAATCACTCCCGGTGCTCTTCAATCTTCGTCATTGGCCTTTGCTGGATCTGACGGTCCACGTTATGTCTCCACTGACTCACTTCGCATCGCAAGTTGAATGACTTAACTTGCGAATTATTAACCATAAACACTATACTTTACGATGTGTGATGTCCTCCTGACTGCGATGTGATTTCTCACCGTTGATCGTTGTCGGATCTAACAGTCCTCGCTATGCCTTCAAATCTAATTTTCCTTCCTACTGCGCGCTTAATGTAATATGCAATCCAACAAAGAAATAAAAAAAATGGTTTAAAACAGAGAGCCCGATCAAAAATACAAAACACTTGGAATTAATTTAGAAATGAAATATACAGAGTCGAGCCCTTAGATGGTTGTTTTTACATTTATTTATGCTCTCTGTTCACTCCTCTCTCACACCTATTCCACACCCTATTTCACTCTTATTCGCACTTTTTCTCTCACCCCTATATATATATATATATATATACCTGAAGCAGTTAGCTTTGTCTTTATTTAGATTTCTTCTTAACCACTCCAACAAACAATTTCTATCTTATTTCTAAGCTCTATCCTACTTCGCTTAATGTCCTCGTAGGGAGAAACCAATTGTTATTTTATTCCTACCTAAGTTAGGAAATAAAAGCAACTAACTTCTCATTTAAAAATAATTAAAATATTGATAACCAATGTTTATCCACCTCATGTTAGCCACAACATGTGAACACACAATCACATTGTTGGCTAAGTCTGGATGCTCCTACATCAGACTCCCGAGGAAGAAAAAATTGATCCATCAATGTTTCAGGATCTATACTAAACTTCTGTAACTCTGTTTTTGTCATCCAATTGGCATATTCCATTGGGTATCCTTTATATTTGACCAGATATTGGTAGTAGGTTTGTCCCCTGGTCTTCTTTGTTGCTCTTTTCTCCAGCATGGCTTCCACTTCTTTCTTTGTTGTCTTTGCATTTGTTCCTTCCAATTCAAAGTCTAGTCCTCCTCTTCTATATATTCGTATTTTAGTTCTTCCTCTGTTGCTTTGTATAGGTACAAATCTGCAACATTAAACATGGGCGATATTCCAATTCCTACTGGTAATTCAATCTCATATGAATTTGAAGAAAACTACCTCAAAATTCTACATGGTCCTATATTTTTCATTTTTAGTTTGTTATAAGTCCCAACTGGAAACATTTCCTTCCTTACATAAACCATGACTAGATCATCTAATTGAAACTCTCTTTAAGTCCTCTTCATATCAGCTCTTTGTTTATACTTTTGGGTGGTTTTTTGTAAGCTCTGCTTGACACCTTCTTGCAACTTTTGTATCTGTTCTGCAAATTCTCCAGCCTTTGCACTCCTTGTCGCTTGTTTGCTCAAATCTCTATTTTCATATACTCCTCTTGGATGCATCCCAAAAATAGTACGAAATGGACTCATTCCAGTACTCCGATTAGGAGTATCATTCTAGGCAAATTTAGATTGAGCAAGTGTTGAGTACCATTGATTTGGATTTTTGTAAACCAAAATCCTTAATATATTTCCCAAGCTCTTGTTCACCACTTCAATTTGTCCACCCATCTAAGGATGATAGGTTGAACTGAAACTGAGGTTTGTACCCAGCTTCTTCCATAGAGTCCTCCAGAAGTATCCTACGAACTTTGTATCCCTGTCTGAAACAATACTCATAATCAATCCATGAAATCTTATAACTTCGGAGAAAAAAAAATTAATAATGTGAGTTGCATCACTAGGTTTCTTACAAGCAATAAAATGTGCCTTTTTAGAAAATCTATCTACAACAACATAGATAGAATCATGTCATCTTTGAGTCTTCGGAAATCCTAAAACAAAATCCATGTTGACAGCATCCCAAGGTCTATTGGGTATTGGAAATGGTTGATATAAACCAATGTTCTGGCTTCTCCCTTTGGCATGTTGACAAATCCTGCACATCTCAATAAAATTTTTGATATCAGTTTGCATTTTTGGCCAATAATAAAAATCACTTACTTGAGAAAATTTTTTATCCTATCCAAAGTGTCCAGGTATTCCTCCACTGTGTTTTTCCTTAATCATATTTTCCCTCATGGAACACTTAGGCATAGAAATTTTATTATCTTTGAACAACAATCCTCCTTGAATCAAGTAATCTAACCACTGGCTTCTATTATTAATCACTAGATTCTTAATAGGTGCATATATTTCTTTAAAATTTGTGTCTTCCTCATACACATCAATCATCTCTTCAAACCCCAAAATGCCAATCTTCAATTCCTGCATAATAAAATTTAATCTACTTAAATCATCAACAACTTTGTTTGACTTACCACTTGTGTTTTTTATTACAAAGGCAAAATTTTGCAGAAACTCCACCCACTTTTCATGCTTTTGGTTCAAATTCGGCCAATTTTTTATGAACTGTAGTGCATGGTTATCTGAATACAACACAAATTCTTTGGGCAACAAATAATGCCTCCATTTATTTAAAGCCTTCACAATAGCATAGAACTTCTTATCATAGGATGGATACTTATTCTTAGCCTCATTTAAATTTTCATTGAAATAAGCTATTGGTCTCTGCTCTTGACTCAAGACATCTCCAATTTCTATCCCACTGGAATCAGCCTCAACTTGGAATATTTTATCAAAATTTGGCAAGGCCAAACAGGTCTTTCAATGATCTTTTGTTTCAACAACTTGAAATTCTGATCTGCTGCTTTTGTCCATTTAAATGGCTAGTTTCTCTCCTTTATTGTTTCAATTATTATTGCACAGATCTGACTAAAACCTCTTATAAACTTTCTGTAAAAACTTGCAAGACCATGAAAACTCCTTACCTCAAATATACTTCTCGGAGTTGGCCAATCCAATATTACCTGAATATTTTTTGGGTCCATATTCAAGCCTTCTTATGAGACTATAAATCCCAAGTAAATGAGCTCCTTTTGCATGAAAATACACTTATTCAAATCTATGAGAAACTTATATTTTTGAAAAGTACTTAACACCAGCTTGAACTGCTCCAATTGTTCCTCCTTACTCTGACTGAAAATCAGAATGTCATCAAGATAGACTATCACAAACTTTCCTGCATACTCATTCAAAACCTTGTTCATTAGTCTCATAAATTTTCTTGGTGCATTAGTGAGCCCAAAAGGCATCACTAACCACTCATACAATCCACTATTGGTCTTAAAAGAAGTCTTCCATTCATCACCTTCTCTAATCTTTATTTGATGGTATCCACTCTTCAGATCTATTTTAGTAAAATAATTTAACCCATTTAAACAATCCATCAAATCATCTATGTGTGGCAATGGAAATATATACTTGATAGTGATCTTTTTTATGGCTCTGGAATTAATACACATGTGCCACTCACCTCCTTTCTTTGGACTAAGCACGGCTGGTACTACACATGGACTATGACTTTCTTTGATCAATCCTTTATCTAACAACTCCTGTACTTGTCTTCCAACTTCTTCATTCTCCCAAGGGGTCATTCTCTATGCTGCTTTGTTTGGTAAACTTGCACCAGGTATTAAAACTATATGATGACTGATACTTCTGATTGGTGGAAATTTATTTGTTAATTCATCAACAACTATATCAGCGTAATCATCTAATATATTTTTAATTTCTGTGGGTAGATTGTATAAATTAGTAGAAGTCAGAATTACCTTGGGTTTACCCACAACAACAAAATGCATTTTTGTCTCCTTTTTGACTTCTTGCAGCAACTCCTTTCCACTAATCAGCATAACATTATTCTCATTTGTTCCTTTATCTGATGCATCCTTCAAAGGTAGCAATGTGTGCTTCTTTCCATCCTTCTCTATGGTGTAGGTATTCCTTTTTCCATCATGAATGGATTTTGTGTCAAATATCCAAGGTCTTCCCAGCAATACATGGCACACATCCATTGGCATCACATCACACAATATGACATCTTTATATGTACCAATTTGTATCTCTACTTTGCACTATTCTATCACCAAAATATGATGTCCCTTCTGTAGCCATGACACTCTATAAGGAGTAGGGTGTACCACCTTACTCAACCATATCTATGGAAACAAGATTATCAGTGCTTCCATTGTCAATCACAATTTTGCAGCACTTTTCTTTACACTTGCATACAGTCGTGAATATACTCTTCCTCTGTGTTGGCTCATTTTCTTCCTTCTCTGCTTTAAGAAATACTCTTTTGAGTAATAAAGACTCTCTCAACTCAAGTGGTTCTTCTTTTCCCATGACCTGAAGATTTTCTTCCTTTACTTCAGCTACATTCACATTCTGCTGATTTGCTGGTTTGTTATGAGGACAATCCCATGATCTGTGTCCCTATTCTCCACATTTGTAGCAACAAATCTCTCTTCCTCGGCCTCTACCTCTGGGTGCAAATCTTCCTCTACCAAAGTATCCTCTCTGTGGCAATCTGCTACTCGAACCTCTTGTTTCATTCTGAGAGTGCTGAAATCTTGATCTGAAATTTCCTCTTCCTCTTGCTGGACTTTTACCTCTATTCCTCTGACTTTTCTTCCTCAACATTTTCTCCTCTGCCTTCAAATTTTCTTGGTAGGCATCCTCAATTTTCTTCAGACTCAATGACCTAATTTTATCCTGTATATCATACCTTAAGCCATTGATGTATCTAGCTACTTTCTCCATATCATCTTCAGCATGTCCTACTCTAATGCTCGGCTTGTAGAACTCCTTTGTATACTAGTTCACAGTCATTCCTTTCTGCCTCAAATTCTGCAATTTCTTGAATAGATTCAATTGATATTCCTTTGGAATAAACTTATTCTTCCACTTCTTTATCATTTTATCCCACTTCTTGATCTTAATATTTCCATTTCTAACTCTAGATGTTTGTAGTTCATCCCACTAGATAGATGCATGGCGCTTCAACCTGGTAGCTGCATACTTTACCTTCTTCATATCTTCAATCTCTTCCTGTTACACTACAATTTTTCACCATGACATTTAGATTTCTATATGGGTTCATAATTACCTATTTATTGCTCCCTCAGAATTCTTAAAACATAAAGTTCCCCAAATCAAGTATTGGAACTGGAAGAAGCTCTTAAAAATCCTAAAAATCCTACTCTCGCAGTTTTCCTAGTCATTCCCTGCGGTACCGCGGCTAATTGCTATAAAAAAATGCGGTACACCTCGCACGTAAAGCTCATTAAAACTGTGGATCCACGTAAAAGGTAAAATAAAGAAAAAATTAAGTTCTAGAAGCCCAGCTGGTCGAATATTCTCCCAACTGGGGCCTTCTAGAAGTGTTATTTGGTAGAGCTTCGTCCCTTCCATTCATGAACTTTCATCCCTTCATAAATGGAGCTATCCCTTGGTTTTTGGAACTAAAATCCCATAATGAGAGGGCTTTATCCCTTCCTTTTTGGAGCTGAAATTACCTCTCTTCAGCTATAAATTGAGACCAAGTTTCAGTCTCAAGGGCACTTTTTGGATACTTAGTAGTTGATACTTACTTCTTAGATTATAGAAGAGAATTGCTGAAGGAATTATACACTCCACATTTGGCATCGTTGGCATGAGAGATATTATATACTCATGGCCATATTCTTATGCTGATTCAGAGAGTTGGAGTCTTGTCAAACTAAGGAAAATGGTTGTTCGAGACCCTGGAAGAACCTGTACAAACATCAAGGCAGCAAGCTTGTAAGGTTTCTTCTTTTATTCAAAGTTAATACAAATGGATTCTATTTTCTCATTGAGTTATTCATCTATATTTTGAATTATTTAATTCTTAGACTCCTTGATCACTAAGATAGATTATTGATTCGAATTATCATATTTTGCAGATGCTTTTGATCTGGTTTGCTTGTCTTTGATTGCAGATCTTATACGCTAGATCAATAACTTCTGGAGTGACTGGATTGAAGATCTAACAAGCTTTGGACTTCAGGTAGGAGTATCTATCCATAGTTAATGAGAAATTCTTAAGAAAAATAGTCTAGAGAAAATGGTCTACATCTATCTGTTTGTTTCTAGATATCCTTAGGATACTAGGGAAATCTCTCTTCTCTGCAAGAGGGATTTTTCCGTGCAACAAAATGGCGACTCCACTGGGGAAATTTTGAACTTATTTTTCTTCCATTTTCAGTTTGATTTTTGAAATTTCTTTGAGATTTCTTTGACTGAGATTAGCTCAAAACTTGATTTGGTAGAAAACTCAATAAGATCCCTGACTATAAATCTGTATTTTTATTTTTTCTCTACTTTTCTTGCCTTCCGCACTTTTTCCTTTAAAATAGAGCAGTAGACCCCAGAATCTTTAGTAGAATAAAGTGTGGTACCGCACCTTATTCTATTAAAAACTGCAGATCTCTGGAAAATTTTAGTAAAAGTAGAAATTATGTTTTCTGGCATCCCATTACTTGATTTTTGTTCTTTACCCAATTTGCCTTGGATGTCAAAGACTTCTGTCAAAAGTTTCTTTCAGCAATTTCTGTGATTAAGTGATCTATTCAGTTAAGTTTGCATATTATGAGTAAACAATTTGCCAAGTCCTCCCATTGCTCTGAATCAGAAACTTTTGTATACCTCAGCTACTTGGTATTTCATTACTTTTATGTTGAGCCATTGAACTTGATGCAGTTGTTATTCTTATGAAAATTTGATTTTATTTTCATTTGAAAACTTATAAAACCTTTAGATTGATAAGGACTAAATTTCATTTTAAAACTACTTTTGGATTCTTTGATTTCTTGCTGGAATAAGCAGAAAATTCTTGGTTAGATTACAAACCAAGCTTAAACATCCTCCAACTTTTAGATAGAGTTCAAGATTACACATTTCTTTTAGTTTTGAATTTTATTATTTTAGTATTTTTTAGTTTTCTTTTGGAAGAAGTTTGTTTTGTTTCTGATCTAAATGATATAAGGAATTTCATTTTGAGAAAAACATCTTTTTGGAATTGGAATCTCTGAATTGTCTTCTTTTCAAAGTTTCTCATATAGGAAAGATAGGAATTGATATTTTGAGAGTTTATGAAAATCTCTCAACTCTTTCCTCTAGTTAGAATTCATTGAAAAGAAATGATTTGTTTATCATATAGATGCATTGTAGGGAATTTTGAGTCGGGTCATTAAAACATCATCAAGTTTCATTTCCATACCTATTGTCCTAAGAAACTTCCAATTAAAAGTAACGCTTAATTAAAATCAATCTAGAAATTTTATATTTTCTAGGGCTCTTTTCACAAATATAGCTTAGGATAGTGTCTTGGAATAGGTTTTAGTTAACTCTCCAAGACAGTAAAAACAAACAAGTAGTCGATCTTGCAATAGGAAAATCCAATTGTAGAATGTATGCTCTGGGAAGCTACTCGTAAAGGAGTCGAGCATGAGATCATATCCAAACCAATGAGGTAATCATACCTATCTCCTTGGGAACGATAGAAGTTGTGCATGTATTAAAAATGGTAAACCTCGGATTGACCATTATCGAGGAGCCTGGGGCCACTTGTCGGTAAACCTTGGATTATGTTAAGGAGCCTTCAAGGGGATTGAGCTTGTTACTCTGCCCTTGCGTGTATATCAGATCGTAGATTGTTCCCCTAGGTATATGTGTTCTCGTTGGTGACTTTAGTGACCATAAACTTTAGGATTCTTTCCCAAGGTGATGGTGGAGGGGAGATCCCACTGTACCTAGAGTAGACGTTAGCTAGACTCACTTGGACTCTCCGGAGGGTTATCTTCACTCGAGATGGTTTAAGTGGAGAAAATTGCACTGGTCTGTTTCATTAAGCAATTTTTTGGGGTAACTGTTCCAACTACCATTTCTGCATTAAAATTCTACAATGTTGGATTTCATCACCAAATAGTGTTTTTAGTGCGCAAATCCACTGTTTGTGTGTGGATTGATCTCTTAGATTTTTATAGGCGTGTGATTCATTTTGATTGTTTATATAGCGACTTTAGGGTTTGTTTAAATTTTTCTTTGTTTTCACATGTTAAAATTTTTAATCGTGGCTGAATTACCGAGACGATCATGTAGAACTTAGGGGAAGCCCCTTGAGTACACACCAAGCCAACTAGAAAAACTTAAATCTCTGATACCAAATGTTATCGGTAGAACTGGATTAATGGAACAAAGAGAATCATCCATAATTATTCATCCCAATTTTGAAGTAAATCAACCGCAAACAGCAGAACATATTCCACAAACATTTTCAATTTCCAAATTAACTGAAGTTTCTTCTACAACAAGTGAATTATTACGAGAAGAACCTAAAATTTTTGAATCGGAAACTGAACCTGCTACATCATAACCTACTTTAGAATTCACTACTCTAACTTCCAATTATCCTGATTCACCCAGAGTAAGAAATCGGATTACAGAAGATCTTCCTCCTAGTCTCATTAGTATTAAAGAAATCACTGATATAGAGGAATAAGTTTTTCTTCCGTCAACTCAGGAAACTTTAGAACTTAGAGAACGTGAATCAACTTTTTACAGCCCTTTTAGACAAGATGCTTGGTATTCTTCGTTAACAAATTTTCTACAAAACGTAGGTCTTTAGTACTCGCCACCCCGAATTCCCTTTCACCCTACACCAATAGGTTATAGACCTCAGCTAAACATGTCTAGTGAGTCATCTATGTTTACTGAATCGCCAAAAACATTTTTGTATGGTGGTCTGTCTATTCCTGTAGGCTATCATTCACTCTCTGGTACATTCTCATGAGCATCTTCTCTTCCTAACAAACCAATGTCATCATCTGGTCCAAATGAATCAACAATGAACAATGAGAAATTTTATATGATGTTTGGAAATATCCCAAACCCCGGTTCTCAAGGTAGTAATGTATCGCCTAGGGGGAAATCTCAAAATAGTCAAATACAGACTAGGGGGAAACCTCAAGGAAATTACATACCTCGGGGTCAGTATCAACCTCAACGATAGTACATACCCCAAGGTCAACCTTAGGGTTAGTACCTGCCTTAGGGACAGTATATGCCTCAAGGTCAGTACGTGCCTCAAGGTCAATATCAACCTCAAGGGCAGTACCCAGTTCAAGGATTGCAGCCTCCTTTAGGACAAAAGTTCTATCCAAAACAACAAATGTTACAAGGAGGTGTAAATTATCTAGTCAATTGAAAACCATATGTTCAACCAAGTTACGGTTCGTCTTATGTAAAACCTTCATTGGGACCTTCATATCCTCAAATGGTGTGGGATCCATCTCAAGTACAACAGAATTTACAACCAAATATGCAAGTACCTTATTATCAATTTGGACAACCATTTGGTTATAATCAACCCTAACAACCTATCCAACATGTCATTCAAACACCTGCATCTGGTCCTATTCAACAACCTGGTCTGAGTACACCTATGACTCCGCCCCAAACTACTTCTCAGACTTCTGTTCAAAAAACCACACCTATTCCTAGGGTTTCCACAGCTCCTATCACATCCGCCCTTAAACATCAATACAAATTCCTCAATTTTCTATTCCGCATTTAGGACCTACAATTCAGACTATTGTTCAGATGCCGACAGGACAACCTGGCACAAGTACAATTATAACAAGTCAAACTCGGTTTAATTATCAACTGTATTAGGGGCCATATCAATATGGAAATGTTCAAACTCCAGTATACCCGCAACAACCGTACCATGGGTATACATATCAGACACCTGTTTAACCCCAGTATGGTCCGGTTATTCCTAGTTATCCAGGGGGCACTCTGATTCCAAATGCACAACCTATTCCAGGTTATCCTAGATATCCTCCTCCTGGGACTAGTTTAGTCTCACAAGGTTCTCAACAAGACCTTACCTGTCGATTGCCATTCATAGAAGCTTTAGATTTACTGGATTTATCTTGCCTTACGAATGATCCTATCTATTATCATCCGTATTGGTCGCCTATGCCACATAAGTTTCCTATTGATATCCCAAATTTTGAAGGAAAATCAGGAGAGGATCCTTCTAACCATGACATGACTTACCACCTTTTGTGTGCATCCAACTCATTAATCGATGATTCTATTCGACTTAGACTTTTTCAGAGAACATTAATAGGCTTAGCTACCAAATGGTACATTGAATTACCACGAGGCTCATTTACCAATTTCAACGCTGTAGCAAATGCTTTCTTAACTCATTGTCAGTTGCTAGTTAGATACGACAATGGCATGGAATTATTAACTTCACTAAAAAATCTACGTCTACATACATATCAAATCATATTCATGAATGGAGATGTAGAAGACATTTGGTAAAAAAATTTATCCCAGATCAAATATTGGCAGAATGGTTTGTCAAATCATTGCTACCAAAGATCACTGAAGATGTAGCCAAAGCAGGAGTTGTCACAGAAGAACAAGTTGTTTCTCAAGCTCAATATCTTGACTTGGTATATACTTAGTCTGGAACTTTGTACGAGAAAATTCCCGATTTACCCCATCCTGGTCAGATAACAACAACTCCTTCAGGGTCTCATGCCGCTGATGGTGTAATCAGTTCAGTTAGTACAACTAAGAGTAAGAATAAATCTTCAAAGGTTACTTCTCCCATAATAACTTTACTTGATTCACCAAAAGGAGAATCTTCCCTGGAAACTTCTACCGATATTCACATTGTATATTCATCTATTGCAAAGTCAAAAGCTGGCAAAAAGAAGAAAGGGAAGAAAAAGAATAACCATACTTCATCTCCCAAAGAAAAAAACTGATAAAAATGAATCAACTGATGATAAATAGAAACCTCGTTATCCTTGTCTTATCTGTGACGAGGATCATTTCACCAAGGAATGTCCACATAGGGCTGAGGTATCTATATTTGTCAAAGGTTCATCCACCCCTGTTGTTTTGAAGGATCCTTTTCCTATTCAAGATATCAAAATCATTGAATCTTCCTCTAATACATCAGCAGATATTTTGATGGTTGCAACTTGATCGCAAGAATATGGTAGTAAAAACCCTGTTGTTGGTAAAGAAGTAGAAAATTCTAGTTCTGCACCAGCTACATCTCCTTCAGTTTCTGATCCATTACATATCGAGAAACCGAATCTTGATTTAGTAATCAAACCGCCCACCAAAGGTGTACTTCGTAAATCAGCTTTCAATCCACATGCGAGAGCTGCTCAGAATTACAACATTGTGAAGGATTTAGAAATTTCTCCTTTAGCAATGTCAGCCTTGGAAGTGCTGCAATCATGTCCAGCACAAAGGAAATTACTCTTATCAGCAATTGGAGTTGTAGATCTTCAGAATTCAAATCTCATGGTCTTCTATTTAGAAAATTTTACACCTCGTCTCTCTCATCAAATGGCTTTCAAATCCCAGTATTAGTCAAACACAGACGTTGCTTTTGTATTGTTATTGATGAAGGAGCATCCACGTGTATCATGTCGTTAAACTGTTGGAAATCACTTGGTTCTCCAACACTTAACCAGTCACCAACAATCCTCAAAGCTTTTGACAGAAGAGGATTCCATCCATTCGGAATTTTACAAGATCTACCTATAGAAGTCAAAGGGAAAACCATTAATTTAGATGTGGAAGTAGTTGATGCCCCTCTAGATTACAACCTTCTTCTGGGTCGAAGCTGGTCTTATGCTATGACTGTTATCGTGTCATCTGTCTTTCGGATAATTATGTTTCCTCATCAAGGAAAGATTGTGAAAGTCGATCAGCTCTCATATTATTTGTCTGACCCAGCTTCTACTGATAGCATTCAGCACGTAGGAAAAATAACTATCCCTTATGAGAATGTGGGAGTAGGTTTAATCAAATATTTCGCTTTAATGGGAACTTTTTCTATGCCTCCACCAAACATACCACATAATATTGCTAATATCAATATGATTACATCAAGCACTATTCCATTTGTTGATCCTTGGATAGTGCCTTCAGAATCAGAACTGGATTCATTCAATGGTAGGATGCCTCTGAGTCCTTTTGAGATAGCATATCAAGCAGTACAATCATTTTCCAATTCTTTATCAACTAATAATGATCCGATGAATGTGATCAACGAAGAATCATTTTCAACATCAAGCTCGACCACAACATCAATTCCTGATCCTTTTCAACAAGTGTTTCATATTGATGAAAGCATTCATGAATTCTTATTTGTAGATGAGTTACCATGGGATGATATCCATCATAGTTCATCATTTTTATCTGAGCTTGATAAATTCGAAAATAATTTTTCCTCTATTTTTACAGCTGATTATGTCGAGGAACCTCAGAGTCCAATATCGATCAAAAATTTGGATTCTGAAGTAAATTTGGGGAATGTTTCTTCTACCATTCCTATTGACATCTCACTAAAACCGGGAATTATTGAAAACATTCATATAGGTGCTTCATGTACACCAAATGAAATTTCTACATATAAAGCCCTATTTCAAGAATTCCACAACATATTTGCCTGGTCTTATGAAGAAATGCCAGGAATCAATCCCAACATTGTCATTCATGAAATAAAGACTTACCCGGATGCTAAAACTATCAGAGAGTGATTACGTCTGATACATCCACGAAAATTTTCTGCCATTAAAGTCAAAGTTGAGAAATTACTAAGAGTAGGTTTTATTTATCCGATCCTGTTAACAGATTGGGTATCTAATATCGTTCTTGTTATGCAAAAAAAAGGAACAATACGAGTATGTGTTGACTATAGGGATATTAACAAAGCTTGTCCTAAAGATAATTATCCAACTCCTTATATCGACCAAATTATTGATGATTGTGTTGGAAATGAAATGTATTCATTCATGGACGGATTTTCCGGATACAATCAAATAAACATACTCCTTGCCGATCAACCAAAAACAACATTCATTTGTCCTTGGGGAACGTTTGCTTAATGTAAATTACCTTTCGGATTAAAGAATTCTAGGGAAACTTTTCAAAGGGAAATGTCCTATGCTTTTCATGACATTAAACACATTTTTCAACCTTATCTCGATGATTTACCTTCTCATTCATTACATAGGGAAAATCATCCTACTCACTTACGAGCGATTTTTATGAGATGTAGGTATTATAAGATTCGCTTGAATCCACATAAGTGTGTTTTCTGTGTACATTATGGTAGGTTACTGGGATTTTTCATTTCTAAAGAAGGCATCTGTGTTGACCCTTCCAAGGTTGAGGCCATTATCAATTTACCTCCTCCTTCCTCACTCCGCCAACTCCAAATTTTGCAAGGGAAAGCAAAATTTATGCATAGATTCATCCAGAACTATGTTGAGTTAACCAAAGGTTTTACCAGGCTTTTGAAACAAAATATTCCTTTCATTTGGGATGAGATCGTTGATCGATATTTTGATGCTTTAAAACACATGTTGACCCATGCACCGTTACTGCATCCACCCAATTATAGCCAGGATTACTTTTTATACTTAGCAGCCTCTAATTCCACTATTGGAATGGTATTAGTTCAGGAAGATGAATTCCTCAATGAACATGTGATTTACTATCTCAGTTGGAATCTCAATCCTACAGAGATCAAATACTCACATGTGGATAAATTTTCCTTGGCAGCAGTTGAAGCTATCCAATGTTTTCGTCATTACATTTTGTTACGAAAAACAACTGTGATTTCTAATTGTAACCCGATGATGTATATTTTGACTAAAAAATTACTCGGGGGAAAATACTCGAAATGGATAGTTATCCTTCAAGAGTTTGATTTAGAATTTGAAAAATCTAAATCAAAGAAATCACTAGTGTTCGTGGAACTAATGTGTGACTTCCCAAATACTGAAACGGAAACTATGGTAGAGCATCTGATCGCTGATGAATCTCTATTTCTTATCAGTACATTAGATCCTTGGTATGAAGATATCATCATTTATCTCCAAACCCAAACTTTTCGGCTTGAACTTTTACGTTCACATCGATGAAAGACACGCTTTATCATCGTGGTGTGGATTCTGTATTTTGACGTTGTTTAACTCATGAAGAGGTTGAACGAGTTTTAAATGACTGTCATTCCAAAGCATGTGGCGGTCATATGCCTGGGTATGCCACAGCCCAAAATATATTGTGCGCTGGTTATTTTTGGCCTTCGTTATTTAAATATTGTATTCTTGCGGTCTGAAAATGCCACAATTGTCAAAAATTTTATCAGAAGATGCATGCACCACCCGCTCCTCTTCACCCCATAATTGTTGTCGATCCTTTTGCAAAATGGGGCATTGATTTCATTACATGTAACCCTCACTCGGCCGGGGGGCATGGGTATATTATTCTATCAGTAGATTATTTTACCAAATGGGTCGAGGCGATGCCTACATTTGCGGTAGATGGAAAAACTACAGCTAATTTTTTATTCAATCACGTGATTTCTCGATTCGATGTACCCCAAGCTATTGTTACTGATCATGGGAGCCATTTTCGAAACATTATGATAACTAAAATTTCTGACCAGCTTGGCCTACACCATGATAGTTCTACTCCATATTACCCGCAGGCTAACGGTCAGGTTGAAGCTGTCAATAAAGTTTCAACCACTATGATTAAACAGATAATCGGAATTCATAAATCGCATGGGCATATTGTTGGGGCCCTTGTTTTGAAAAACCTTGTTTTGAATGTTTTGAATTTGAGACAACAGCCAGATTTTGGGGTTGCGGAACGAGGACACACGGCAGCCGCAACCAAGTCGCAACCACATCAAACGACGGAGCTACCAAGGTTGCGACGGAACAGGCACATAGCGGAGGAAAATAGATGCATAAGTGAAGATAGGGAGAAGATACAGCAGAAAGAACGCAAGCAGAACACACAGATAATCAAAGAAAAGCTATAAGCAGTTGCAGAAGGACATAAGAAGAACTAACAGTCACGACAGCAGGTAAATAAATAGCAGTCACCCGGATGAAAGAGGGGATGATTCCACAGCAGAAGAGAGAAGAGAGCGACTAAAGGAGAGAAAATGCATGCTGCAGTAGGAATCCAGAGCATGGATGAGGTCTCTGTAGTTCCTAGGGTCTATTGATGTAGAATCTCTGTTCCGCAAGGCATATGTATCAGATCTGTAAGACCATTGCAAAGCTATGTAACCAGGAGTTGGCCAAGAGCTTAATACAATTGCAGGTTGCTGTCTATTTGTGTGATTCACATGCATGTGTGTTGGTTAAGATGCTTTAAAATTTTCATTTGCTTAATATCTGTATGTTCTCTGAATGATGTTGCGTGTGTGATTCTATCTATGTCATCTAACCACTGATGAGAATGAGTTGCGGATCTGTTCCTTGGCACTGGTCTATTCCCCTTCTGCATGTGGTCACGACACGCCTCGGGTGAGACTCTCTACTCTCCAGATTAGGGTGATAATTCCGGCGTGATCCTAGACTACAACGGATTCCTTTGTTAGCCACAATCCCTGAACCTGGGTCTTGCCCGCGAGACCTGATCACTCACCAACAAATGGTTCCGTTGCCGGGACCCACATGATATGAGGGGATCTAGACCATGGTATCGCGGATCTTCGAAGGGAATATACGGCGATGGTGGGATAATCATTTAGACCATTTCATTGCTCAGCAAGCGGAGTTGATTAAGAAAGGGGAGGGAGCGATCAAGGAACTCGTCCTCTTCTCAGATTTAGCTGGTGATACATACAAAATTTTCTGGGGAAAGTTCCCTAAAGACCTTTACAATTGGTTGCGGAGGTTACAGACGAAGGTTCCTAGAGATGGATCACGGAAGATAAACCGCAGGTGGGTGCACGGAGATCTGGTGGCTCTGCATCGGTTGAACACCGAGTTGACCCGCGCGGTGGATTTTTGGGTGGAGACCACGGTGGAAGGATACATTGTGGAGTTTTCTGCTGAGTGCTATCAGTCCTTCTCGAAGGCCGAGGCTACCTTCCGCTTCGGGCTCAGAGGGAAGCTGCTTAAGGAGATTCCGCTGTGGATTAAAGCTTTGATGGTGGACGAAGGGTTGATAGAATTCCACAAGACAAGTATGGAAGCGTAAACCACCAGTGCTGGGGGAAGGGTTGAAGGGATCGATGCTGCGTAGAGTGTGACGAGGGGAGTGGGGAATGGATGTTGAGGTCGCAAGGACGCTGAGGGAGCGACGTGCACATCGGCAGGCACAGATTGCCGATAGGTGGCAAAGAAGGGTGATGCGAGATTTGAAGAGATGAGAGATCGAGAGGAAGAATCAGAAGGAGGCGCCTCAGAGGGTAGGAATTATGAACGTGGATACCTAGGGACGAGAAGGGACCACTGTGGGAGTACGATGGGCGCATGGGAGCCCAACTAAGCGAGCACGCGAGACGGTGACTGACGAAGATGATGAAGGTGTGCAGCCCGAGGAAAGTTCCGATGGTGAATGGTACATTGTGATGCAGCAGCTGTTTCAAGAGCGGACGGCATTCAGTTCTCCAGCCTGCCATACTCCTCCCAATCTGCATGACCAAGATCCCTACCTTCCCCTGGTACTTTATCAACCTTTGAGTAATATTTTCATTAAATTTCAAGCATTGAGTCAATTGCACAGTAGTTCAGTGTCGACGGCGACACCCGTTAGTAGCAGCAGCACTAGTAGTGTTGTGTTCCCGAGTGGAACAGTCACGCAACCAGGACCCGAAGGATTTATCCTGTTCAACCCATCGCAAGTGAACATGGCTAGGTCTTTTACCCAATATCCCGAGTTCTCGAGCTGGGGTAATGATGATGTAGAGCAACACTGGTATCTGTGCGAAGCCATTTGGAGGGCTCGGTAGACGCCGAACACAGGGAAACTAATAGAGTTCCAAACCACGCTGAGAGAGAGGGCTCTGCGATGGTTCATCAAGTGGTCCGAGGCCCACCCGAATCTCATCATCATGGATGTGAAGCGGGATTTTGTCCGAGAATTTAAGCTTCCCCAGACGGACCAACAGGGTCTGTCCGAGCTCTGGGAAATTAAACAGAAGGAAGGAGAAACCGCATGGGAGCTAATGCGGCGATTCAAGGATGCGATTGGGAAACTCAGTTACCCGATCGATCCGAACCATCAGAGGGAGCAATGCTGGGCTCTCGATGCACTCGCGGACCGGTTGGATCGACCCTCCTATAGGGTGAATGAGGCTCCTAGAGGAAGAGGGGGCGGGGCACGCGGAGGCCGCGCTGGGGGCCGCAGGCCGGTGAAATGCTATAACTGTGACCAGGAGGGCCATGTGGCTCGCGAATGTCCCCTCCCTCACCGTTAGTGGTGTTCCCAGTGCCGAGTAAACACCCATGCGACAGAAGACTGTCCTGAGCTCATCAAAAAGTGGGAAGAACGTGCACAGCAGAGGGGCACGAACTTGGTAAACGCCGAGCCATGGGTGGCCGCAACTCTGGCCATGCCGAACATCGCTATTGTGACGAGGAGCAGTAAGAAAATGGGGGAGGACGCTCGCGGAAAGGAGCCAGCACCAGTTGTCAGGCCAGCCTCCCTGCACCGGGTAATCAGACCAGAGGAACAGAGGAAGCATTTTCAGGAGGCGGTTGAGGCATTTTCTCAGCTGCGTGAAGCGAAAGGCCTGGAGGCACCCCTGTCGACAGATCCTGGGCCGCAGCATGCCCCAAGAACCCTGATTGAAGAATGGCTCCAGCTATTCCTCAATATTGCTGACAGTGCTGCTCTGCAGTAGCAGCTCAAGTGTACTTTGGAAGGGGCACTGCAGGGGAGGACAGGACTGGGGGAACCGGTGGACCCAGCCCCCTAGTTGGTGCAGTGCATCAAGCGAAATAAGCGACGAACAGGTAAAGAGTTCCAGCTCAATACGCAGGTTGGGGGATTCCAAATCAGCGACACCATGCTTGATTTAGGGTCTGACGTCAACATCCTGCTGCGCAAGACGTGGGAGGCTCTCGAAAAGCCACGGCTGGCCTACTCGCCCATCCAACTCAGGATGGCGAACCAGTACTACATTCTGCCGATTGGCCGACTCGAAGGTGTCGAGGTCGACATTGCGGGGGTAAAGACTTGCACCGATTTTGAGGTCATTGATATTATGGGAGACAAGGATCCTTACCCCACCCTGTTAGGCATTGATTGGGCCTTTGAGAATTATGCTATCATCGACCTCAAAAAGGATCTGATGATCTTTGAAGATGAGGAGGTCCGGATCACTCAGCCTCTCGACCCATATCAAGGCCCGAGGTATACCGAAACGGTGGATAACAGGGAGGATGCTCGGATGATGGACCACCTCTACAAGATGACTGTAGGGAAGCGGGAAGACTATATTAACCCGACCGCGACTGGCTCTATCAGTTGGCGAAGTTTCCAGAGCTCGGAGCTGGGATCCGAACTCGCGTGGGAAGACTGGCAGCAGGAGGGGTACGAGACCAGCACGCGGAGATGTGCCCATGTTGGCCGCGTCAATTGGATTGGCGCTGAGTTTAGAGAATACCCCACCCTGTCAAACATGCAAGCTATCAATACCTTTATTACCAAGGTTGAGGACATCATTCCGGAAGGGAGCAGACTACCCCTTTTGGACGTTGCACTACAGTCTACAGCAGCCCGGTGGTGGAAAAATCACCGCAATACCTTGTCGCGGTGGAGTAGTGTGGCAGACGTGTTGCGGACACGGTTCAAAGAAGATGAAGGCCCTCGAAGCAGACAGCGGTACTCTGGGACTTCCAATCTGCAGGACCACTTGCGAACTTGTGAGGAGCAGTGGCGAAGTATAGGATACCTAGAAGAGTTGTGGGTTCATCGGTTTGTCCACTCTTTAGACACCATCCCCCACGCATGGTACTTGGAGGAAGAACGGAAACGAGGGACTAGTTCTTGGGTGGAAGTCGCGTGCAAATTTGTGCAATGTTTCTCTTTCGCGGGAGACACAGAGTTGCAATCTTAGGCATTGCATGCTATCAGGGCGGTACTATTTTTCGTGATCCGCAGACCGACTACTGCACGCTGCCCGCCCGTCCCGAGGCCGTGCGAGAGCTGGTTTGCCAAAGGATTGACGGCGATCCGGAGGACGATGGTCTAGGAGACCTGAGGCACCTGTATTTCGAAGAGAAGGAAGGCGAGCGGAACGTTAACGAAGAGTCGGCCACCGAAGGGGTCCATTTACGACCGTTGAAGACAAAGAAGCTAAACATTGGTATGGAGGAGAAGCCTAAGTTGGCTACAGTGGGAGATTACTGGGATGAAGAGATGACCAAAGAGATTTTCAGCCTCCTCCAGGAATATGAGGACTTGTTCCCTTCATCAGTAGCAGATCTGAAGGGCATCAAAGGTGACCTTGGCGAAATGTGCATCATGCTGAAACTAGATGCCAGGCCTGTGAAGCACCGGCCCTACCGGTTGAACCCGCGAGTTAAAGAGAAGGTTAAGATGGAAATCGACAAGATGCTAGCCGCGGGTATAATCTTTCCCATGGAGGAAGCAGAGTGGGTGAGCCCTATCATCATCCAGAATAAGAAGGAAAAGGTAGAGATATGGGTTTGTGTCGATTATCACAGTCTGAACAATGCCTGCATTCATGATCCGTTTCCCACCCCTTTCAGCGACGAAGTGTTGGACCATGTTGTGGGGAACGAAGCCTACTCTCTCACTGATGGCTTTTCAGGCTACCATCAGGTGCGTATCGCAAAAGAAGATAAGTCAAAGACAACCTTCACTACCGAATGGGGGTCGTTCGCATACCACGTCATGCCGTTTGGCTTGAAGAACGCTCCGGCCGTGTTTTCTCGGATTGTCATCGCCGCCTTCCGAGAGTACCTTCACAAGTTCCTGGAAGTCTACATTGACAACTGGACTGTCTATAGTTTATTGAAGAAACACGCTATCCTGTTGCGGGTCATGTTTGATCGGTGCCGCCAGCTGCAGATTTCTCTGAACTTAAAGAAATGTATTTTTTCTGTTCCGTTCGGCACGTTGTTGGGACATGTGGTATGCAAGTAAGGAGTCTGCGTCGACCCCGCCAAGGTTGTGGTGATCGTACACATGGAAGCCCCCGAGACGGTGAAATAGTTGCGGGCATTGCTCGGGCACACGAGATACTACAGGAGGTTTATCCGCAACTATGCCAAGATCACTACTCCGTTAGAACAACTTCTGCGGAAGTCCACAATCTTTCAGTGGACAAAGGAGTGTCAGGTAGCCCTGGATACCCTGAAGGAAAAGCTGGTGTCGCTGCCTATTATAGTTCATCCCGATTGGGATAAGTAGTTCCATGTGCATATCGATGCTTCCAGTATTGCGCTTGGGGCTGTCTTGGCACAACCTGGCGATACAACAGTTGACCACCCGGTATACTTCGCCAACCACAAATTGTCCAATGCGGAGAAGAATTACACCACGACCGAAAGGGAGGCGCTGGCGATGGTGTACTCTCTTTAGAAGTTCCGCCACTATCTTCTAGGGGGCAAGTTCAATTTCTTCACGGACCACTCTGCCCTGAAGTACCTGGTCAATAAGCCTGTTCTGGAAGGACGGATTTTCCGTTGGCTTCTGCTATTTCAAGAATTCACGTTCGAGGTAATCGTCAAGCCCGGGAGGTTGAATGTTGGGCCCGATCACCTATCGAGGTTGGAGACGGGGGAGAATGATGGCTCCCTTGATGATCAGCTACCAGACACTGACCTCTTCCAAGTCGAAGCTGTACCAGATTACTTGGCCGACATTGCCGCCTATATGACCACGGGGCAATGCCCTCAAGATTACACCCCGCTGCAGAAATGGCATTTGGTTGTCCGTGCCGCCGACTACCAATTGATCGCAGGGCAGCTATACAAAATGGGCCTCGATGAGGTTCTGCGCAGATGCATCCTTGACCACGAACGGGAAGCGGTAATGTGGGAATGCCACAGCGGTGTTGCGGGAGGGCATGTGGGTGCGAAACCCACCGCAAGAAAGGGGCTCCAAGCTGGCCTGTGGTGGTCGATAGTACATACTGATTGTAAGGCCTATGTTAAGCGGTGCGACGTCTGCCAGTGGACGGGCAGGCCCTCTCACCGGGACGAGCTTCCGTTGCACCCAGTGCATGTGTTGCGGTCGTTCGAGAAGCGGGCTGTCAATTTTGTGGGGCCCATAGCTCTGGTCGCCAGACAATCCAACGTCCGGTACATCATTACCGCCACGGATTACCTCACTAGGTGGGCTGAGGCAGCCGCGGTATGCAACTTCACAGCGGATACCGCCGCCCAGTTCATTTTTGAGCAGATCATTTGCCGGTTTGGCTGCCCGCGAAGTTTAACCAGTGATCAGGGTACGCACTTCATTAATGACATGGTCAAGACACTGCTGGACACCTTCATGGTTCAGCATCACAAGAGTAGCCCATATCACCCGCAGGCTAATGGTACGATGGAAGCCTTCAATAAGATTCTCGAGAAAGGCTTGACTAAGATTTGCAATGCCCAGCATGATGATTGGGACGAGCGCCTATCAGCAGCCTTATGGGCCTATCGGACTACGGTGAAGTTCTTGACCAATCAAATGCCGTTCCAGCTCGTGTACGGCTGGGAGGCTGTGATCCCCGCCGATTTTATTGTACCAAGCCTATTGATTGCCACGTCTCTGAAGGTTTCAGAAGAGGCCTCCCTCCAAGAGCGCCTCCATGAATCACAGGAACTGGATGAGGTCCGCTTCCTGGCCGAATTCCACCAGAAGATTCAGAAGGACCGGCGGAAAGCGTGGCACGACCGCCACATTAAGAACAAAACCTTCCAAGTTGGCAGCAAAGTTCTTTTATACGACAGCAGGTTCCAGAAGTTCCCGGGAAAGCTACAGATGCACTGGTTGGGACCCTACTTCGTTATCGAGATTTGTGATTCCGGAGCCGTTCAGTTGGCACAGCTGGACGGTACGGTTCTGCCTGGGTGGGTGAATGGCACACGCCTCAAACCCTACCAGGAGTAAGTACCTTTCATTTCTCATCAATAACTCTCGCACCCGAGAGCACCCGTAGCATAGCATAGTTTAATAACTCTCCCGCAACCGGGATGAGCGTAGGAGGTATTCTCTGTTCATAGGTAGTGTGTCAATAACCGCTCAGTTGCGAGGTCCGCACCGCAATCG
Source organism: Pinus albicaulis (assembly GCA_034641835.2). Lineage (NCBI taxonomy): Eukaryota > Viridiplantae > Streptophyta > Pinopsida > Pinales > Pinaceae > Pinus > Pinus albicaulis. The sequence goes on along the minus strand of CM076574.1, from coordinate 128,517,510 downwards.
ACTATGGTCGGGGCGGCGCCAGTCCAACGTGTCATCCCTGTAGGATCCATCCCAATCTCCACATCAGTCCAGCTCAGTCCACCCACGTACTTGTGTCAGTCCATAGGATCGCCTAGATCTGCATCATTAATTACCATATTTGACAGTAACCGCGCCGTCATCATTCGGCCATCACCCGCAGTAACCTCAGCCGTCGCGTCCGCCCATTTCCCCATGCCACCATCAGCAACTATCACAGCACTCATTGGCATGCGATTGATCGCACGATTATCGTAGACAGAATGCCAGCAAGAATTAATTCGTTAGGGGGTCTCATCAACTCCACTCGTGCCAGGTGCTGACATAACTTGCATGGATGCCAAAAGCATGAGAATGCCGGACCCGTTCGAATTCGCAATTGCAGCTGCACCAGAGCCGTTGAATTCTCAGAACGCATTGCACCAGGAAAGGCACCCAAGGAAAATTTTACAGGTCTATCAGCGCCGGGCCAAAATGCCGAAGGCCGTTCCAGCCGTCGTTGAACCAGAGCTTGACACTCAGATTCACAAGACCGAGTCCCTGGTGGGAAAATATGATAATGCAGCCTTGATTGATGCCAACCTCTCAAATGCTGCCGAATTTCCATCCCTCCAGTGGCAGGCCTACATGGAGCACTACTGCACTGTAGCCGGCAACCCCGCCAGCCGCCTGTTTCCTGAGTCCAGGGGCCTTCAGACCTTGTCCCTGATGAACTTGAGAAATCTTTCGGTCTTTGGCACCACCGGACCAGTTCTGCAGTGTACACGCTTCCTCCTCAGCCGAATTCAGAATGGGTCCCTGTGGCTGACCCAGGAAATTCCCATTCATGCTGAAGATATTCATTGCCTCACAGGGCTTTCGCAGACAGGTGTAGACGTCTCAACAGCCTGTCAGACCTCCTCCAAGTGCGCACGGAAGTCGGGCGATGCGGACCTCTATACCAAATATGGCACTCACAGGGGGGGGAAAGGAGCCAAGATCGACCTCATTAACAAGCCCGAGATTCAATTCGCCTGTTACCTCATTGCCAGTAAGACAATGAGGCATTACACGAAGGGCGAATGCACTCTTGATACTATTTCTGTTGCTGAACATTGTGTCCAAGGCACCAGACTGAATTGGTGTTCTTTCTTGTTAAAGGATTTGTTTGATGCGTGTGAGGAGAATTATAAGCGCGCAACTACTTTTATTTATGGCTATTTGATTATTTCTTTTGCCATGTGGAAATGGCACACTCCACACATCCGGTTCCCAGCAGAGATCCCTGAGGGCCAGCCCCTCGCGATGAAATTCACTCCATGGCAGGTCTCAAATGACCCCAGTACCAAACTGGTGAATGTAGATGCGTTTCGATCGTGGTACTGGCAAATGAAGAATGTGGTGGCATGTCAGCAACGGGTGCCCAGGAACCTGTTGGACGACTATAGTGAGCAAGTATGGTTCGGGGTAAGTCACAAGCACACTTACCTCCGACCCACTTGCGTTCCGGCAGATACCTTCCGAATGACGCCACTAAAATTTCAGTTGGACGATGCTACCTTCCATCGTGAAGTCTTCTCATGGCCGGGGGTCACGAAGCACATGCGGGACGGGCTCCCCAGATACAATTTTGATAGGATGGCACCAGTGCAACAGCCTGTTAAGACGGCGGGGGCAGCGCCATCACAAGAACTCCCCGAACTGCTCATCCCCGTCATCCACCACTTCAACAACCAGGTACGAAATTTCAATGTGGCAGCCCAGGTTATTTCTAGCGGTGCTACCCCATTTCCTTTATTTTCTGAATTTCAGCTCACTCGCTCCACTTCACACCCCCGTACCACTCCGCTCACCTCCCCCATCCCCACTATCTTGTTTACCTCTGCTGATCCACTCACGACCACGATGGGCGAGACGAGCGGGCCTAGAGATTCACCCGAGGCCCCCCAAGCTAAGAGGGCTCGCACCACCGAGGCAAATCCGGTGGTGGACCTCACTGCTAATGATCCACCACTGCCCCCAAGCACAGGGGTGCTGATTACCGAAGAACCCCTCATCAACCCATCCGAATTCATCAATATGCACTTTCCACACACCCCCACCACACTATCCACTGCTCCATCCACCGTTCCTCCACCTGCCACTCCATTCGCCCCGTCTAATTCCTCGGCTACGGTGTCTGACCCCATTATCCAGGAACTCATGGGTGGGGACCGCGAGGCTGAGGTTGACTCTGGTGCTACCACAGTCATACCATCGATTGACCCAGTGGTCGAACTCCACCCTCCTTTCACTGATATATTCACACAGCAGCTGCGCACCGGGTCTGATTCTGTCGAGGTCCCGCCGGAGGCCACTGTCCCTCCACAACCGAACCACATTGATCAGCAAGAACCACCAGATCTAAATATGGTTGACTCTGCACATCCAGAGGCCATGCCCTTCTCACCTCCTGAGCATGTCACTCGAAGAGTTGTCGGTGGGCAACCGTTGCCGGAGAAAATGCCGGCGCAGAGCGTTTCTGGGACCGCCCCCTTCCAGCCTGACAATCCAGCTCAGCTGTACCTACTGATTCAATGGGCGGCCCACCAAGCCGAGAGATTACATTTGGGACTTCATCAGCAGTATGCCGAGCAGAAACACCAAATTACCGCACTTACTGAACAGCGAGACCACCTCCGAACAACACGGGAGCAGATGGAAGCAATGATCACCAATGTCACCCGGATGTTCTCCGAGTTCTGGCCCTCCCTCGAGCCTCATTACCCCCTGCTGCCTCCCGAAATCGCTGCGGCCAGCCTCTCTAAGCAAGCTATCCACCTCTGCATCGTTGTTCAGGAATTACACCGGGAGAATCATGAGCTTCGTGCAACGTTAGCAGCCCGTTCAGAGCCGGCCAAGCCCGAGGTCGACTATTCAGCCCAGGTGGCCGCCAAGCAAAGCCAGGCAGCTCAGATGCAGGAAGCACTTAAATCCACGGCACGAGAGGCCCGTCACCTCCTGAAGGGCCTTCAGGAATGCTCCCTGGCCCTCACTGTCAAGACCCAGCCAATTTCAGCCCAACTCCAGCAGGTTTCAAGGGAAATTCAAGAGGCTACTGACCCCGCTAGGCTGGATCAATTATACGCCCAGGCTGATGAACTTGAGGCACAGCTCCAACACACAGAGGCTTGTTTGGCGGAGGCCAAACGTGTCATTCATGAGCTCCGGCCGCCCCTTCAATCTAGTGCCCGGGCCATACAACAGCTCGCAGCAGCAGCCGAGACCCAGATCAGCACAATGTTTGGAGCTGTCCCAATGCCCATTGAGGAAGCTACTGTCACCAAGCTCGCTGAGGACATGGACTCGCTCATCTAGGGGTGGCAGCAAGTCGTGTCAGCTTTTACTGAGCTCCGAGCTACAGCGTTCCAAAGGGTCCCTGAGTTGGGGCCCTTGTTTGAACATTCGCCTGAAGATGCACAGCAAGGATAGGAACAAGCTGAAGGTGCACAGCGGGAACGAGCATAGGATGAAAGCACACAGGGCGGACAGGGCACAGGGTTAAGCAGGACAATGGAGGTAGAAACCATAATTTGTGATTGACTCGGGGACGAGTCAAGGAACTGTGGTCAGGGCCTGTTAGGGCCCTTGTTTTGAAAAACCTTGTTTTAAATGTTTTGAATTTGAGACAACGGCCAGATTTTGGGGTTGCGGAACGAGGACACACGGAAGCTGCAACCAAGTCACAACCACATCAAATGGTGGAGCTACCAAGGTTGTGACAGAACAGGAACATAGCGGAGGAAACTAGATGCATAAGTGCATATAAGGAGAATATATAGCAGAAAGAACACAAGCGGAACACACAGATAATCAGAGAAAAGCTAGAAGCAACTGCAGAAGGACATAAGAAGAACTAACAATCACGACAGCGGGTAAATAAATAGCAGTCACCTGGATGAAAGAGGGGATGATTCCACAGCAGAAGAGAGAAGAGAGCGACTAAAGGAGAGAAAACGCATGCTGCAGTAGGAATCCAGAGCATGGATGAGGTCTTTGTAGTTCCTAGGGTCTATTGATGTAGAATCTCTGTTTCGCAAGGCATATGTATCAGATCTGTAAGACCATTGCAAAGCTATGTAACTGGGAGTTGGCCAAGAGCTTAATACAATTGCAGGTTGCTGTCTATTTGTGTGATTCACATGCATGTGTGTTGGTTGAGATTCTTTAAAAATTTCATTTTCTTAATATCTGTATGTTCTCTGAATGATGTTGCGTGTGTGATTCTATCTATGTAATCTAACCACTGATGAGAATGAGTTGCGGATCTGTTCCTTGCCACTGGTCTATTCCCCTTCTGCATGTGGTCACAGCACGCCTTGAGTGAGACTCTCTACTCTCCAGAGTAGGGTGATAATGCCAGCGTGATCCTAGACTACAGCGGATTCCTTTGTTGGCCACAATCCCTGAACCTGGGTCTTGCCCGAGAGATCTGATCACTCGCCAACACATACTATGCTTTTCTTAGCACTTTTGGCATACCGAACCTCACCAAAAACCACAACAGGTTTCACTCCTTTTCAACTGGTCTATGGTTTAGAAGTTTTGTTACCGATTGAATGTGAAATACCGTCACTCCAATTAGCCATAAAGTTACTACCAGCTACCTCTGAGGAGGAAAAACTCTTTTTCTACCTGGCACAATTAGATGAGACTCGGCACACCAATGTATTGGCAGCCAAAGCTCATAAAAAATGCATTAAATCTCAGTACGATAAAAGTGTTTCACCTCGTATTTTTTCAGAAGTTGACCTAGTATTGGTATATGACCAAGCTAACGATAAACTAGGAGCTGGAAAATTTGAACCTATGTGGCAAGGTCCTTATATTGTCAAGTGAGTGCTTGAAAAAGGGGCTTATGAATTGATTGATTATGACGGGGTCTCTTTAGGTAAACCTAGAAATGGACTTTATCTAAAGAGATATTATGCTTGATTTTTTGCGAAGATCTTACATGTAGATTAGTTATTTTTTGTAGATTAGCTGCTTTAGATTAGATGGGTGTGTCTAGTTAAAAGTTTGCGTTGACTACTATTCCTACTTATCTTTATTACTCTTGATATTGAAAATGTCAACGTCCCTTCAAGCCTACATTGGTTTTGCTGATGGTTCCTATCGTAGTACATGGAATATTTCTTTTGCGGCCTGGGTCATCTATTCACCCACCGATGAGTTAGTTTCTATGCATGGGATAAGCCTCAGTCAAACAAATAATAATGTTGCAAAATATAGTGCAGTGATTGAGTTATTATCTTATGCCATTTCATTTGGAATTTGGCGTTTGATAGTTAGGCTAGATTCTGAACTCATTGTATTGCATTTAAGCAGAGTATACACAATTAAAAATCCAGTGTTACTAAGATTATTCTTGAAGGTTCGTCTCTTGGAAAGACAGTTTGATTACATTGAATATCAAAATATTCCGAGAAATTTAAATACATTGGTTGATGCATTAGCTAATAATGTTATAAATAGACATTTACGAAATTAAAACAGTAAGTTAAAAAAACATTCGATAAGTGTTGAACAAGATAGCTGTCGAAAGTAGTCATATCATAGATAGAGTTTGTGTTTCAAAAAATATTACATCGTCTAGGACCATAGGTTTAAAACACCTTATGATCTGAAAGGTAGTGATACAAAAAGAAAAAATGTAATGATCTGCGATGATCATCCACTATCCGTGGTGATGATCATGATAATACACTATCGCTCGTGCCACTCTACACACATATCTCTGAAACTGGCCAGGAACACCAACAACATGCCTCTAGAGGCGTAAAGGAATATCATCCATAGTAGTCTCTGGAATATCTCTAGTTAACCTCTCCAGGTTCTACTCTAAATCAGTGAGAATATTTGCTGCCTGATTCTCTGGCGGTGCAATAACGTCTATTCGCTTCCTCACGAAGTGGCGGAGATTGGCTGGTCTTTGTGGACCAACATCTGCATTTAAATTTTTGACGTCAGTACTAAGACGATTGAAAACAAAATAATAAAAAATTAGAATTAAAAACACATCAAAATGATTGATTTACCTAACTTGTCCCACTGTGTTCCTGGAGGAAGAGACATATCAGGGTCGCCACGGAAATCTATCCTAGCATACGGAAAATATTTAATGACGAAGATTTGGTTTTGTAGCCAATGAAAGTATGCAGGTGTAAATCGAACTATATCAAAACCCTCTCCATGAGGGCCATGACTTGTACCCAGCGGGCCATCCGAGGCTCTCTGACTCTACCAACATCAACCGAGATAAGCTGGGGGGAAAGAGATGGAATCCTCTCCAGAGCAAAAGAAACTACAATAGCTCCATATCCAAAGTTTTTCAACTTTGCATTCTTAGCTCTAGTCAATTGGCCTTTTACATTAGCCAATACTCCTTCACACCAGTTGAATATGGTTCCTCTGTAGCATTCAACCACTGTCTGCATCTGGGCTTTAGTAGCTACGTGTGGAGCTGCACTCCAACACAATCTAGCCAGTGTGAACACAACCACTTTGAGTTCAAGACGGATAATGGTTTTTATATCAATGCAGTTGTCTTTTGGATTAGCCTCTTCATTACAAAATTCTTGTTGGTAGCTAGCTATAGACTGGCCACCTTGCCTAGCCCCAAACAAGGAAATAGGTTCTCCTCTTTTCGACAAACCTGTAAGGAAGTATATATCCTCCAGCTCAATTTCGAGTCAGTGATCACCGATAATGAAACACTGTTCTTGAACATCCCACCTGCTCACCAACCATGTCAAGAGCTCTACTTGAGCCCTCATGCCCTGCATTGCCCAATATTTGTATAATCCACAATTTTTCAAAACATGCATTGTGGGTAAACTTCCCGTAGCTGCCTCATCTACTGCCTCATGTTCACGTTCTCTCTATTCAAATATTTTGGATACTCTGCAATAGAAATATTGAAAGATTAGATTCAATTAGAATGGAAAATTTTGGCTTAATTTGAGAGAAAACATATTTTTATTTTGTTCACGGCACCTCCCCACTTTTTGCATTAAGACAGTGTGAGCTATCGCACGCGTTATACACAAAAAGTGCGGGAGGGTCCATAGGTACTATGTGTTTTACCTGCGGTACCCCGAGAGCGATTTTTTGAACCTATTTTTCTCCTTAAAAATTATTCTGAAGCCTAAAAAGAGAATGTAAATAGACAAAAATGAAGAGAAATGAATTGTGGATTACCTGGAGTCGATGATTTTGGATTTGGACGGTCGGTTCTTCTGATATCTGCTTTGGAACGTTTTCTACCAAAAGCTCTCAACTTTCACTCTGGATGCAAATGGTAAAAATGAATTGGCTAAATTACTTTTTATAAAGATTTTTTGAATAAATAAAATAATATTTTGTTTATTTTCCACTTTGAAAGGTTGTTTTTCAAATAATTTTTACTTATCTAAAACAGGTATGTTTAATTTTTTGGGTTTTTGTGCAAAATACAAGATTTTCGGGTAAAATATTCATTTTGGCAAATATGTATGCTTTTTGTCACTTTTTTGAACTCATTAAAATTTACAGAAAAAGTGACATTATGTGAGCATGTTTTTATCACTTTTTTCGAACTCGTTAAAATTTACAGAAAAAATGACATTATATGAGTATGTTTTTATCACTTTTTCGAACTCGTTAAAAATTACAGAAAAAGTGACATTATATGAGTACATTTTTATCAGTTTTTCAAACTCTTTAAAACTTATAGAAAAAGCAAAACCATGGAGTCCTCTTTTAAGCCCTTTTCAGACTCTCTAAACATGAAAAGATTTTCGACTACTTGATTATTCGAACTCATTAAAGGAAATGAACAGTCGTCCCTTTAGTATAAGTTTACCCCTTTTCCAGAATGAAATGGACTATTTACGAAAAAGGTATATGTTGACTATCATGGTCAATAGAGTTCTCTCCTGCATTATTTATCCTTTTTCAGGCTTGAGAAACTAAATTTAGGAAAAAGTCCACCCACGGAGTTTTCTTAAGTTTTTATTCTGACTCCCTAAAATTGAAAAACACCGAGTTTCACCTATACTAGACTCGTTAAAACTTAACAGTAAAGGACCTGTAAATTATAAACAGGAATGAACCACTCCTTCGTAGGGTTCAATTTTAATACTAATTTGGACTCATCTAAAGGATGAGCTTATATAACAAGCAAATGTTATCCTCCTCAAGCTTGTCAAAAATAAAGAGGTAGTTGCCAAAAATGGTAGGGGAAAAGAGAGAAAATGAATCCAATTGTCATACTTCGTTTTAGAAAGTTTTATACCACTCTTGAACACGACACTTTTGTCACATTCATGTCTGGGTTGGGAAAATCCTTTGACCAAATAGTTAATCAAACCACATTGAAAGACTTCGGCCAGTTTCTGGGTATTAGCTTTAGGTCAATCGTCACCATCTACAGTGTCGTTATGTGTTCAAGAGATCAGTTTAATAAACCTTTCATTGCAAAAATTTGTCTCCATTTACGTTGACCATCCCTGAGCTAGTCCTTGCTAAAAATTTCTTCAAAAATTTACCTAATGGTTTTGTGTCGTGGACTTTCCTCCGATGGATCACTTTCTATCGATGACAGATCATCATCTAGAAAGTTGATCTAGAATCCTAACAATACCTTGGAATCTGCATGCCCTAATGGCAGGTTTCTCGCCTTCGACGACAGGTTGCATCATTGACCTTCAATTAAATGATTATGTGAAATGTTTGACTTCATATCACAAATTCACATTTCATAGATTGTACTGAGTAATTTGAGAACCATTTTCATTATTGGTGGTTTCTCTCACACTTGTTAACAGTTTACATCAGTGACTGGTAATCAAGTGGTTTCTACCATGTTCAACTCCGACAAAATCAATCGAATGGATAGAATCATACTAGTTCGAGAAGCAGGAAGCAAGACCCTGGATCTAGTTTCCACCATCCAAGTTGTGAGGAATTTTATTATTCATCATACAGTAGACTACTTCTAATAGATGGATGCGTCCATACTGTGTCTACTCTTCATGTAATTCTAAAATAATTTATGTATCAGAACATGTAGTTATTTTTTATCTGAGTATGGGAATGCCTACCTCAGGGATGATATACATATATATATGCTTGCATTGAATGTTTTTTCAGGGATTCAACTGGTGTGCCTGCAGCCCGATCCTCAAAATGATAAATCACTTCATTCTTCAAAATTATTCAGAACTCCTTAGACTTCACACTTTAGGGGGCAATCTGTTACACTAAAATTTGTCACCATGACATTTAGCTGTCTATATGGGTTCATCATTACCTATTTATTGCTCCCTCATAAGTCTTAAAACATAAAGTTCCCCAAATCAAGTCTTGGAAGTGGAAGAAGCTCTTAAAAATCCTAAAAAGCCTAGTCTTGCACTTTTCCTAGTCATTCCCTGCGGTACCGCGGCTAATTGCTATAAAAACTGTGGTACATCTCGCACGTAAAACTCATTAAAATTGTATTGATAACTTCTGGAGCAATTGGATTGAAGACCGAACAAGCGTTAGACTTTAGGTAGGAGTGTCTATCCCTATTTAATGAGAAATTCCTAAGCAAAATAGTCTAGATAAAATGGTCTACATCTGTCTGTTTGTTTCTAGATATCCTTAGGATACTAGGGAAATCACTCTTTTCTGCAAGAGGGATTTTTTTGTGCAACACTTCCAAATCGAAATACTTATCCATTGAACTGATCCAATCCCATCAGCTCATCCACATTAAGGTTCCCCTCGTATGAAGGAATATCCATTCTCGGTGTCCCACTAACCTTTTCCAATATCTTTAAAACTTTATTTTCCTCGTCTTCTGCTGCTTCTTATTCCTCTGAAGTTCCCTCTGCTGCACTAACATCTCCTTCTTCAGATGCTCTCCTATGAGCAACCTCTACTATCTCCATTCTTGTACAAAGATGTCGAATCTTGTTTAGAGAAATTGTATTAACTTCCAGCCTTCCCCAACCTATGTTGACTCCTCTCCTAGGTGGCATCTTTGCTCCAACTTTCAAGAACAGAACTCAAGTCTCGTCTGATACAAAATGATGCAGACTAGCTGCAAAAATATTAGAATACACCGCGAAACTATGGTTTATGGGTCCACACAACTCCCTTACTCGCAGCGGATTTCAAAATTTGCAGTTTCCAAACATATATACGCACGCTATCACATCAGTTACTTTACACAGACCACACATAAAACCCAAAACAAATGCATACATGTAGAACTTATTACCAGATCCCAGAACACTTCTGATCAATCGCAGGCAATCGCACTTCACACACTTTAAAATATAACTTAAGGGTTAAAACTTGTTTCTTGCGATATGTGATATTGCGCAGAGCTGACACGTGCCCTTCTCGAGTTCGCATCACACAAAGCATTTAACTTACCTTGCGACGACCTTAATGCTAACTTCTAAATGTTGCGATTTGTGAAACCGCTCCTGGTGCGCTTCAATCTCCGTCATTGGCCTTTGATGGATCTGACGGTCCACGTTATGTCTCTGCCGACTCACTTTGCATCTCAAGTTGAATGACTTAACTTGTGAATTCTTAACTGTAAACACTATACTTTGCAATGTGTGATGTCCTCCCGACTACGATGTGATTTCTCACCTTTGTTCGGTGTCAGATCTAACGTTCCTCATTATTCCTACAAATTTAATTGTCCCTCCTACTGTGCACTTAATGTAATATGTGATCCAACAGAGAAATAAAACAAATGGTTTAAAATAGAGAGGCCGATAAAAAATACAAAACACATGGAATTAATTTAGAAATTAAATATACAGAGGCGAGCCCTTGGATGGCTAGTTTTTACATTTATTCCTACTCTCTATTCACTCCTCTCTCGCACCTATTCCACACCTATTTAACTCTTATTCACACTTTTCTCTCACCCCTATTCATACATACATACATACATACATACATGTATATATATATATATATATATCTACTAAAGCAGTCCACTTCGTCTTTATTTATATTTCTACTGAACCACTCCAAAAAATTATTTCTATCCTATTTCTAAGCTCTATCCTACTTGGCTTAATCTCCTCGCAGGGAGAAACCAATTGTTATTTTATTCCTACCTAAGTTATTAAATCAAAACAACTAATTTTTCATTTAAAACTAAGTAAAATAGTGATAACCAATGTTTATCCACCTCATGTTAGCCACAACATGTGAACACACAATCACATTGATGGCTAAGTCTGGATGCTCCTGCATCAACAACCATAATGTTAAAAGCATAAAAATAATTCTCAATAATTTCCCACATAGGATTTTTTTATGAACTCATATGAGGGTGTTTAGTGGCATAGGTATTTATCACTTGTAAGACTACTAACTCTCAATCCAAAAATGTTACAAGTTTTATTACCGCCATTTGACAGGTCATCCCTTAGTCCTGGAATTAATTCTTCGTATTTAACAACATTGTTAGTGACATAAAATTATAGTTTATAGGATAATGAGATATTTTATTCTGTGAGTGGCATTAGAATCACTCTGACTCTTGTCCCTTCTTGGGAACATGCTCCGTCGAAGAACAATTTTTAGACTGAACCCAATCTGTATGGTGGTATATGATAGGTCCATTTAGAGAGTTCCTCCTAGTTTCTCGGTCAATGATATTAAAAGTAGCATGACATATGAGGAAGGGATATTGACCACCACTATATTAATGACTTGACTCTTTTTTGGTATCTAGGGAGGGAAACCACTAGATATTTGATAAGGCCAAGGAATTTCACTCTCCTAGAATCAAATGAGTTGAGACCACGGAATGGCTTGGAAATGTCTAATAAATGAGGAAGATATTCTTGTATGTTCAGAGTGTCAATATGGATGATCTATATGGAAGGGGTCACAATTTTCTATATCAACGAATGATATGTTAGGTTTTTCACTAATTTTAATAAAGGAACAAGAACTTTGATCATGCTCAACCCTTGCTTAAGATTGAAAAGATGGACTAAGCTTCGTTCTTCCTCTTTAGTTGGGTGGTCCATTAGTGGCAGAGGTACAAAATACTTCGGCTCCTTTAGCTCCTAAGTGGAGCTTTGTTTTTTATCTTGGGTATTATTTCTCTTCTTAACTGGGATTTCTTCCATTCTTTGAGGGATTGGGGGGTGGGAGACTGTCACTTCAAGTTGGTTCAATATCATATGATGACACTACAATATTTTTTGGTTTGCTATGATGAAGTGTACCAAGGGTCTTCCTACCTTGGGTCACAAGTCATAATTTATTTTGATTCCCACCATAACAAAGCCAGTAATATTCTAATATTGGGATGGTTGGATCTCATTGTCTTTGTACCCCTTAGAATCATATGGTGTATAATTTTTTTGCTCTGCAAGAGACTATATGTACTCATCTTCAGTGATGTAGAAGGTGGGATTTTAATCTCCTACCCAGATTATGTCCTCATCCCATGTATACTCATCAGGATATTCATTAGTTTGTAAGTTTACATCTCTCCTTACAGGAGATTTTATGGGTTGTCCTTCAAACCTTACATCCCTATTTATTGGTTGTGGGTTGAATGGATTATGAAATAAAGGGGGATTACAAGGATTTTTCTGAGGATTCTGGCTTGGTTCGTCAAATTTGAGCATGGAAATTTTTTTGATAGGTTTCTAATCAATCAAATTTTCATCTCCTTAATCATTTATTCATAAGGGTCCTTATGATAGGCAGGATGGTTAGGTTCTTCTGCTATTTTCTTCTTGGATTTGTCTCGGTTTCCTCCCCTGTCCATTTTCTCCCTTCTCAATTTTGTTGTTGTGGTTAGATTTCCTTATATCTATGTTGTGTTAGATTGCATGTTGGATAAGTACCCAGGTTGTCTTTCTTTGAGCATGACATAGAAATATGGCTTGAAATCAACTACATAGTTCATCATGGTAGAAATGGGAGTAGGTTTAATCTCATTGGGTATCTTGTTATACAGCTTATTAAATCTATTCATGATTTTCTCTACATTTTCGGACAACCCTTTCTTTACTGCCGATAACTCTATGAGATAGTATTGAAAATCCTTTTTTTCATGCCACTGGGCATGGAATGTCCTTTCCAAATCATCCCATGAGTGTAATGAGTTATCAAGAAGGCTATGGAATAATTTTCACACATCCCCCTCCAGGGCATGTACAAATAACGTCATAGAAACATCGTTATCTTCTACCATGAAATTTTCAATGCATAAATCCTGGATCGCTTTGATATGTTCTTCAACGGTTCCTCTTTTTTTGCCATTGAACATAGGAAGAAAATTTAACTAATTTTCAAGCATGGTGTGTAGCACTTGAGTAAAAGCTAATGGGGAATATCGTGCTAATGGAATATCGTGCTTATGTGCTTTAAAATCACGTCCCTAGTGGTGGATGATATCAAATTTCTAGATTTCTTAGTAGTTTGTGGAGTCTCATTTTCAAGTTTACCCCTTGGGCTAAGTGACTCGGGACGCCCAAGTACTATATGTAAAGTTATGGTATTTGTGTGAAAAATTTTAGAACAAGGTAGTTGGGCGATCATTTTCACCAAAGTTAGAGATTCGATACTGGTTCCTTGTATCCCTAATGGTTCTTCGTTAAATGTTTTATTACGTTGGTTCGCAGTGTACATGCAATGCTCGAGGTCGAAGACAAGAGGTTTAAATGTATGGTATGGATTACTCAGGGAATGTCTTCTTGATGAAGCTTGAGTTTGAATGTGTGTTGTGAGGAAGCACGCACTAAAATGATGGAAAGAAGATTGATACAAATTTGTACAGAAAATGAAGTATGTATAATGAGATTTGTGCTAGTGAGTTGGTCATTGTAGTGTTTGGTGAGTAGGATTACTGGAATGTGGTTAACATGAAATGAAGGATCTAGATAGTGGATTTTCTATGTGGAATGAAAAAATAATGAATTCAGACTTTTTCCACCATAAAGGCCTAAATAGATGTCATTCTTCCCAAGGAAAAATTCAAAACTTCCCTGGGAATGATGCCATGAGATGTTGGTCCCCTAGAGTCACACTAGGATGTGTTGTAGTCTAGAGCCTGGGAACATCTAAATGTGATCATATTTTTCACTGTGTTCTAAAAATATTATAGTTAAATTTGTGGGTATGGCCACCTATTTGGAGTCTTTTGGCTTCAATATCCTATTTCATGTTATTTGACATAACGATGGTCAGGAGGTAGGTTGGATCAAATGCAAGAAAATAAAATCATGTCTTTAAACTTGTTACTGTAAATATGTTGTTGTTAATGACTGTGTAATTCAAACCTGAAATCATTTATTATAATAGAATTTAATTTTATATTCAAGATGCATGGATTTGATTTTCCCCTATAAGTGTCACAATAAGATGAAAGTACATGAAGAATTTTATCACAAGCATTGAATTAAAATCCCTGTGGAGATGTAAATATTTATGTAGGCTAATGCGATCATATAAATCTAATAGATTAAAAATCACAGGTATTTCAAGAAATCAATTCATCATTCCTACTTAATATTCATGACATGTTCTTGGAAGAAAGTTCTTAAAATATGCTTAATTGTTCTTCAAATTTAGCTTGAGTTTTGTTAAATTTTTTAAATATGTTTGGGACTCAAGGTGGAGAGAAAAACAACTAGACATTAAATAAATTTTTTGGGCTGAATTTCCATTGGTCTTATGTAGGAGCATTCATTACTCTTGGGTTTGACATAAAAGGTTAGAAATATAAAATATGGATGAAATATGGAGAATCAGGCATTACCAAATTTAAAGGAGGAATTAAGAATTCCTTTAAATCAACTAAGACCTGGTGGGTAGCGGAGCAATTAAGAATTTATCCATTAGAACACACAAAATTTTAAAATTTATTATTTTCTTATAAAAATTTTGTAAGAAATATCAAGAAAGTCGAGATACTCTTCAAACTAACTTGATAGATCTTGCAAAACTGAAATAAACCATCATACTATTGCCAAAATTCATTCCAGTAATCAATTCTCACACAATTTACACAATTTATACAACAAATCAGGTTTACAACTCAAAGTTCCATGGAAATTGCTTAAAGTTGTATTTAATTGGTGGTAAACTTCAAAACATAATATGAGTATGAATCATACATGATAATAAAATACAGATATCCCAAGAGTTACTTTATAATTCTTCCCCAAGATTGCTTCAAGACCTCCCAACAATTCACCAAATATTTTGGCAGATTTTTTGCTACAACCAAGATTTCCCCCCCCCACCCTCTTTTACATTTGAAAACGAGGCCTATATTTAGGCACTAAAGAGTTTGGACCCTACCCTAAACCAATAGTGGTATTGAATAAACAGCCAAAATTTGTTACAAAATTTCCAATTCTACTCTAGCTAACTTCTTCTAGAAGTTTCTTGAAAGATATGCTGACTGTGGAATGGGCCCCTTCCGATTTGGATTTGATAGTTATTATCTCTCTCTTGGATGGGTGATTCCTTCTCTCTCGTGAATTATTCCTTGACCATGTTTTATAGCATGTCAGGTGCTATATTGGTTTCACTACTGTCAGTGTCAATGGGAGTGTCGACAGTGTCGCTACCCCTACTGATGATATAAACTATTGAGGTCAAAGTCGATGTTGCACTTAAATTTGAATTGGGGGTTCTAATATTTGTCCTTTCCTCCACATAAGTCTTCTTTATATTTGATGTAAACTCCCCTTGAATGGCTGACCTAAAAAATTCCATTATGTCGCTTGAATGTTCACTTGTTGGCACGTCACCTAACCATGTGTCTATTATCTCCATCTCCATAGGAATAATGTACCAATAGTTAGCTCTCCCTTGCCCTTTTACAAACTCCTTTAGCATGAACATACACTCAAAATGGTCTTTGTACAAGCTCACAATTCCTTTCTCAGTATTCCTCAAGCCATTTATAAAAGGATCCTTAGGGAACATGTTTCCTTGGTCATTTAAGAACAAAGGGAAATTCTTATTGCCCAATTTTCTAAATTTACCTTTAAACCTTTCTATCTCTTTCAACAAGTTTCCTTCTCTCTCTTCTATAGATAATATTCCCTTATTATTCTTCTCTTGTTGGCTTGCTTTGGCTACCAAACTGTAGCGGTCAAGGTTTGATTTCCTGACTTCTTCTTTGGTCATATGATTAATAAAATTTAAGACTACTATTGCTTTGTGCAAGGTCTTCCTAATGTGTTGTTTAAGAATTTCGACTTATTTATGAGCCACCTTGACCATATTTAATTTCTCCTATACTAAATCCAAGTGCTCCCATTTCTTATCTACCAACCTTGTGATCTTTTCCCAAACAAGCTTCTTGGTTATCTTGAAAGACATATTATTTTTATTCTCCCTCTCTTGAAGAAATGACTAGATTTATAACTTCCTAATATATTCTTTTTCCCAACAGAGCTTTACATCCTTTGCCACCAAATTTTTCATTAAATTTTGGGCCAAAGACTACATTCCTTAAAAATCATATGGTATGGTCCATGAATCTATTTGTTCGACTAAGCTATGGAAATTTTTTCTCAGTTTGAGAGCCAACATAGGAGGGCCTTGGGCACTAGTGCTTGGAAAAAGGTAGTGTACTTATTCACCTTTTTCTATCATGTCAGCACAATCCTTTGTAGAACAATAAGAAGACATTTGATAGGTCATACTTGGTGCCTCAGATGAGAAAATGAAACGGCGCCATGTGTCTCAGTGAAATGAGAATAGACAGTGACAAAAATTTCCAAACCTCACATCCAAAGGTGGTGCGACAAGTTTCAAGGGCATATGTCGAGTTTCAAGTCTTTAATGACACAATTCAATAGATATAGAGATCTTCCTAGCTTAATTTCACACCAAAGAAGTCTAATTCTCTAAGATTACAGGAATTTTACTGCTAAAGAGGAATTTCTCTTGAAAGGAATCACATTTTTCTTTACTAGGAGAAAACCAAGGTTTAAGATGATAGAATCTATTTGAATTTTGTGACATAAAATCCTGGGCAAGAGGAATTGTTGAACATATTTGGGTTTCCTCCTTAATTTGAAGGGATTATAATTAAATTTTACCAATTTAGGAAAATTTGGAGGTTACAAGCACGAGAGCTGGTCTATCTAATAATTTCCCAAAATGAGCCTCTAGTGTTCCTTTATAACCTACCATGTGTGTAAACATTCTTGGGTAGGAATGTCTCATGACGTCGCAGTTGCATCATTGGGGCATGGGGGTAGCCACATGGTCTATTGATGGAGCCTGTTAACTCATCTACAATATTTTTTGGTGACAACTAGTTAGGTGACAGGGGGGGCCTGACGTGGTGGTCATGTGGGATAAGTGGTTAACATTGAGGGCCATGTGGTATGCTTTCTCATGGCTAGGAAAACTAATTTTGAAAAACATAATTCTATGTGAGATGCTCGAGGGACAACATGTGGCATCAGTGGCATGGCCTTATGACATTATCTTACTCGCAGCTTCCTGGAGTGAGATCATCTCAGTTGTTGGATGAGAGGGGATATTTGGCGTTAGATATTTGTTGGGCTAGGGTTCCCTAGGTCGAGTCTTGAATCAATTTTGTTAATTTTTGTTAAAGCGCAATGCGTATGTCAAGGGGCTTTGGGGCTGGTCAAAGCTCATTCATATTGTAATGGGTAAAAGGGTAAAACATGGGGCTCAAACCATGGTTTGAGTCCATGGTTTTTTCCCATATAAGTCATATAAAAAGGCTTTTATGATTCAAGTCAAGTATATATTTGATAGATCATCTTATCTTTTACATATGTTATTTTGGGAAAGTTTCTGTGATAAGTCTGAGTAGATATAGGCTCATTTGGTTGTTTGAGTAGAGGCCTAAGTCTTGGGTTGTGTGCAAGGACTCTACGGTTGTGTGTGCAAGAGAAATAACAGTACTCATTGAAAATATACTTAATAAAAATAAGGTTTTGCAAAGTCTTTGGTTTACTTATCTGATTCTGCTCTATTTGTTAATGCTTTATGAGTTAAGGATTTTCTTATAGATCTGTGGTGTAATTTTTGGTAATTGATGCACATCTATCTGGGTTAATTACATAATAATAGATCTTTTTGTTTGTGCGAAAAGTATATTTGTATTAAGGGTTTCTTTTAAGTAAATCGGAACAATAGTAGATCTCTGTGTTTGCGCGATAACTGCATCTGTGATAAGGGTTTTGTTGAAGTTAGATCTCAATCGGGTTAAGATCCCTAACGCAACACAGTAGTGATTAGATCAGATCAGAAAGGGTTAGATCCACATCATATTCCTCCCTCACGGTGCAGAAACCTGGTTCCAGCACCCCCCCCCCCCCATTGCTACTTCTGGTGAGACTTTGGTTTGTGCAAGAAGATCATTGTCGAAAGGGCTAGTAGTTGGAGGGTTTTGTTGGTTGCACGAATGCACAACTTGGCAGCGGAGGGACCTACCATAGAAAAGCTAGTCGAAGAAGCACATAACACCGCAACACAGAGTGTCGAGGCCATCCAACCTCTGCACGAATCCATGTAGGCGCTTAAGGAAAAAATTCAAGAATCAAGAGCAAAGTGACTCAAGGACAAGTCATGAGTTTTTTTTGGGGCCTGTTGGGATAACGTCCCCTATGAAAATTATTGAGTTAATTTTGTTCATTTTTTTTAAAGCGTAGCGCACAGGTCAAGGGGCTTTAAGGTGGGTCAAATATCCTTCATATTTTAATGGGTTAAAGGGTAAAACATGGGGCTCAAACCATGGGTTGAGTCCATGGTTTTTGTGCATCTAAGTCATATAAAAAGGCATGTATGATTTAAGTCAAGCATATATCTGATAGATCATCTTATCTTTTGTATATGTGATTTTGGGAAAGTTTCTTTGATAAGTCTGAGTAGAGATAGGCTCCTGTGGATGTGTGCACTGAGACCTAAGTCCTGGGATGTGTCTGAGGACTTTGCAGCTGTGTGCACAAGAGAAAGAACTGTACTCATTTAAGATCTTCTTAATAAAAAGAAGTTTTTTCAAAGTCTCTGGTTTACTTATTTTATTTTGTTCTATGTGTTAATGATTTATGAGTTAAGGATTTGCTTATATATCTGTGGTGTAATTTCTGGTAATTGATGTACATATGTCTGGGTTAATTACAAAATAATAGTCTATGTGTTTGTGCAAAAATGATATATGTATTAAGGGTTTTTGTTAAGTAAATCAGAACAAGATTAGATATATGTGTTTGCGCGATAACTGCATTTGTGTTAAGGGTTTTGAGGAAGTTATATTTGAATCATGTTAAGAGACCTAGCACAACATAGTAGTGATTAGATCAGATCGGAAAGGATTAGATACACATAATATTCCTCCCTTAGGGTGCGGAAACCTGGTTCCAGCACCCCCCCCCCCCCAACATTGCAGAAAGGGCTAGTAGTAGGAGGGTTTTTTTGGTTGCGCGAATACACTTTGAACCTGGGTCTCGACCCCTCGAGCCAACATGACACTTTTTGTGCTTTTGAAGAGAATCTAAATGTTGAATATGTGGATGTTGTGATGATATTTTTTGTACAATCCCTAGATGGAGAGGCCAGAAAATGGTTCAAAACTCTCCCAACAAATTCAATCAATACCTGGTAAGAATTATAGAATGTTTTTATACATAGGTGGGGAGAGAAAAAATATCATGGTTATTTCCTAGCATAATTTAATGCCATTAAAAGGAAGTTAAATGAAGAATTTGCAGAGTTCATTAATAGGTTTAACAAAATTTATAATAGTCTTCCAATGGAAGCTAAACCTCCTCTTGCAACTGCTAAGGTGGTTTTTGCAGGAGATTTTGAACCAAATTTTGGTTTTAACATAAGGGAAAGAATATCTCCCACTTTGGACCGAATCCAAAGAGATGCCTTGGAAATTGAGGTAAATTTGTTTGTTGCTGGAAAACTGAAGTCAAAGGTTGATCATGCTAATAAGAGAAAGGGAAAGGAAGAGGTTGTATCTTTTAGTCAGCACAGATATTCACAAGAGTAGAAGCTAGATGATATGAGTAAGGTCATCAAGAATTTATCAAATAATTTGGTGAAAATGGAGTTAGAAAATAAAAATCCGCCTAGGTAGATTCAATAGACATCAAAAAAAAAATTGAATCCTCAGTTTATTATACCTCCTTTGCAAATTCTACAGATGGAAAGGAAGGATCAAAAATATCAAGTGCAGGCTCCTTTATGCCTTGAATATGAGACAAGGGAAGCAATAGAAGAGACTTTAAATTTTTAGGAAAACCATTATTCAACCTCATCAGAGGAGGAAGAAGGGGAAACAATGTGTGAGGAGAATGTTGATTTAGATCATCAGGTTACTCTAGATGAAGAAGAAATTGATAACTATTATATAATATTCGTAGATATGATACAAGATTAATTGCATAAGAAATATGGTATGAGATCAAGGAAGATATCTAGGAATCAATATCAAAATGAAGAGAAACTCCAACAAAATGTACAGACAGTTGATGATAAGGGGAAAGAACTAGCTCGAACTATTCCCATCCATCAATGGGAGCCATCCAAAAACTAGCAAGTCAAAATAAATCAAGAGAGGAAATCAAATCAAACTGCTAAATGTTAGCATAAGGTTCAGAAAGATGAAACAGTAGCAGAATAGCAAGAAAAAACAGATAAAAATGTGTAATATTTTAATTTTGAGAAGGAATTCGAGAAAGTGAAGATTCTAGTATCGTTGGTTGAGCTAGCAAAACATCCTGCTTATAGAAAGAATATTACATATTTCATCAATTTGTCACAAGTTTATGCTACCCCAGATAGAGTCAATCTGTAGGAAGAAAGGCCAGTGGTGATTTTTGGTCCTCATGTGGAGGAATTTGAATCAACCACACCCCATTTTTATATGATCAGAGGCTCAGTATTTATCTGAAAAATGAAAGTGCTCAGAATTGATTGGAAACTAAATGAAAGCGACTGGCCCATCGCCAGGAATCCAACGCAAATTGTTTCATTGAAAACCGAGTTCGGATGAAGAAGTTATAGCCTTCCAACCGCCGTTAAGAACATGCAATTTTTTAAAAACAAATTATAGAACAGTGATAGATTGATGACATGGCAGCCCAATCAGCATGCAAGGAATATTCTTCAGTTTTTTCCCAGTGGCACTGTGACAAGTGTCACAACTAGATTCACCAGTTTGGTTGAATGAGAAATTGTTTTAAGGATCTGCTCCTAAGGTTGAATTCAATTTTTTTTATGTGGGAGGACAACCCAACCAGGGGTCGCCATGTGTCCCCTTTCTTGGACCCTCTCTCCAAGCTCTGTTTCAAATTTCATTTTATGTGTTAAGTTCGAATTTAAATTTATTATGGTGGAGGAATTTAATATTTATGTAGTGGCTCAAATTTCCATGCATAGTTTAGGTTTAATATTTATATGGGTGCATATATTATATGAAAAGTTCGGGTTAATGTTTATGGTGGTTGAAATTTAATCCAAAGTCCGCATTATTCAACTGCCAAATATCTTCATTAACCATGGTACGAGTTTATTAAATGGTGGAGGTGCATATTATTTAAGCCAAAGTGCAATTAATGGTGGAGCACATTAGATTATACCATAGTTCGGTGGCAAATTAACTATATATATGGGGGTGCATATTTAAATACGATGGCACATATTAATGCATATTACTATAGTTGGAAAAATAGATATATGGGGGTGGAGGTCAGGGTCGAACCTGTGACCTCCCCCTAAAAATTACCACCGCTTACCAATAAGCCCAAGATGTGTTCCTTGTAAAGCTACGCGCCTAACTTATGTTTGAACCATTCGCAGATCATCGATAGCAAAAGAGAGGGGGTCAACCCTCCTCCTCACGTGACCTTGCACATAATCGACGACTAAGTGCCCAAACTAAATGTGCTTAGTGCGCATTTTAAACCGTTCTTATCACCTCTTAAACTGTTGTTAATTAATTTATACTCACAGTTAAAGATGGAGTGTTTTTCGGCGGTTCCTCTAGTTTCAGCAAACTGCCAATTTTGGTGGAGTTATCTCGAGTCTTCTCCATATTTGGAGGAGGAATCTAGGGAAAATTTGAATAGGCCATACCTTGAGAAATTTTCGACCAATTTTGGCTCATGAAGAGTCATTCATAGCAGATTCACATGCTATGAACACATTGGAACAGGTTGCAGAGGTACATGAGAAATTATACAGGTGTTTTTTTCACTTTGAATAATTTTGAAGCCCAAGGCCACAAAGAAGGAAGGCCATGCCTAGATCAACTAAAGGCCAAATTGAGTAAATGAATAGTCATTTATGATATCCCTCGACATTCTGAACTCATTGGAGTATGTTTTAGGAGCATTTGATGCATGTAAACATCAATTTTTGCACTACTGAGCTAATAAAGAGGCCCAAGCCATGGAAGTTGGACCAAGGAGATGTAACCTAGGAGGGGTGAACTCCTTTATCAAAACTCTGTTTTAATGGATCAATTGTGATGGTTTGTTGCTCTTTATGTTTCTATTGTTCAACATTTTAAATTCATACTTTGTGCTCTTGAATTCACTCATAAAAACTCAGTTAAATTATCTGTTTGACACACATAAGCAACAAGGAAACTTGTACATCAAGCATAAGATCAGTAAAAAAATTTAAATATGAAAATGAAATTAGCACAACAAAACTAACATTCAAATTCAGATCATTATATCACCCTATTAATTCGTGACCTCATGTTTCACAATTGCATGCTTGACTCAGGGGCCTCTCATAATATGATGCCCCTTTTTGTTATGAAGCATTTGAATTTATAGATCACTAAATCATATAAATATTTATATTCTTTCAACTCAAAGAGATTCAAGTGTGTTAGCTTGATAAAGGATCTGGTGGTCTCTTATTAGGGGAATTTTGAGGTCTAAAATGGGCCTCCTAAGGAAATTATAAAATAATAGTGGAAATAATAAAATAATATTTGATTACATCATCAAATTTTAGAGGGAAAAAATAAAAAACTACTTTTTCAACACGTATTTTAAACTTATCTCCCAAAGTTTTTACTCAAATTTTGAGTGGGAATACTCATTGGATGCAAAATTTAATTCCTCATCCAAGGAGTACCCATGTTGCATACTTTCCATGGATCCTGCTACATGAAAATGAGAAATACATGAAAAACGTGATTGCAATCACTTTTTTCATGTATTTCTAATTTTTCATGTAGCAGGGTCCATAAAATGTATGCAACATGGGTACTCCTTGGATGAGGAATTAAATTTTTCATCCAAAGAGTACTCCCGCTTGAAATTTGAGTAGAAATTTTGGGAGATGAGTTGAAAATATGAGTTGAAAAAACAGCTTTATTATTTTATTATTTTTTAATCTTTTTACCCTTTTACTTAAAAAATGGTGAATCATCCCCATGGTTGACATCATCATCTTGAATCCTATTAGTTCTTATAAATTTTATTTTTGTTGTACATTTTTCTTAGGAGGCCCATTTTAGACCTCAAAATTCCCCTAATGTTATCACAAAGCCCAAATAGGAGCATTGTGATGGATGTAGTAGTTGTAGACATCCAAGCAAGATTTGGAATGCTACTTTCTATATCTTGGGGCATGAAGTTGGGAGGAGTTATGAAGATGTATTTTACATATGCCATAATCCTAATATTTGGTGGAGAGGAGAGGAGGCTATATCAGGAACCATTATTTATTAAAACAATCACTAATGAGGGAAATTCAAATAATTCCCCAATATATAGCGAGGATAAATATTTTCGTGTTTTATGTTGGAAGTAAATTATGAAATTGCTTAAGACACTTAGGTTCAAATTCCTCCTACAATTCAAAAATAAGTAGTGTGGAATTCTATTTGGAAATTATTTTTTGATGGTGCATATTCCAAGGAGGGAAATCGCACGGGAGTTTTACTGCTTTCCCCAAAGGGTGAAATGATCCCTCTTTCATACAAATTGGAATTCGATTCCACCAATAATATCACAAAATATGAAGCTTTGATTCTTGGTTTATAGGTTGCAATGAATATGAAGATTAATTGTTTGTTTGTATTTTGAGATTCAGAATTAGTGGTGAAACAAATAATATCCCAATGCCAAACATGAAAACACCCAAGGCTCAGAGGCTATCAGAATGAAGTGTGGGAATTAATTGAAAACTTCTTCTTAGCATTCAATATTAAATTTTTTCCAAGAGAAAACAACAGATTTGTTCACTCACTAGCAGCATTATCCAATACTTTTAAGCCTTCACAAAATCCTAAATTGAGATATGAAGTTGAAATTAGATGTGGGCCTTCTATACCTGACGATGTAAAATATTGGCAGGTATTTGAGGATGAGGAGCATATTAAATTATTTATGGAGGTATTTGTTAGAGTTTTTTTCTTCAAAGATTGATCAGGAAGAAGAAGAAGAAGGTGAGAATGGCAAACAAGAAGAAGTTGTTGAAGAAGACTTACCTTGAAAGGACTCTACTGCAGACCATAAAATTGTGCAGCTCAAGGGAAACATGATTCCAAAGGGTTTGGTTCCTTTGGAGAGATTATTTTATGCTAATTATATTCCTGTGAATGTTACTAAGCAAATTTGGGAAGATAGCATTGAGGACTGTAATATTTCCACTGAGCTGCAACCTAAGATTATAAAACTAGCGAAGGGTATCTTAAAGGATTACAAACAAAGGTATGCTAATATGTTTAAAAAAAAAACTAATATCTTTTATTGGTCTTATGAAGATTTAAAAACATATAATAGACATATTATATAGCATAAAATTCCATTTAAATCATGAAACCATACAAACAAAATCTTAGGCAGATTAACCCTTTGTTTCTCCCTTCAATTGAAAAATAAGTTAAAAATTTGCTTCAAACTAAAATCATTGTGCCATTAAGATATTCATTTTGGGTAGAAAATATAGTGCCTGTGAGGAAACAGAATGGGGAAATAAGACTGTGCATTGATTTCTAGAATCTGAATAGGGCATATTTAAAGGATAACTAGCCTCTTCCCAAGATGGATCACATTTTGCATAAAGTTGTAGGATCTTCTAGGTTATCAATGATTGATGGGTTTTCTCGATATAACCAAATATTTATTCGTCGATATGATCAAATGAAGACAAACTTCACAACACCATGGGACACTTTTATGTATGCTAAGATGCCTTTTGGTTTGATGAATGTTGGAGCCACTTTCCAAAGGGATATGGATATAGCCTTTGTTGGAGAGAAAGTTAAGTTTGTAGTTATATATCTAGATTATATAACAATATTTTCAAAATTGGATGATTAGCATTTGGAATATTTACAGCATAATTTCAAGAAGTGCATAAATCATGGGTTATCCCTGAATCCTAAAAGGTCACATTTTCTCTTAGAAAAGGGAAATTATTGGTCCATATAGTATTAAAAGGAGTTAAAATCAATCCAAAATGTGTGGAGGCAATCAATAATATCCCTTTACCTAGAAACAAGAAGGAAATACATATTTTCCTGGGAAAAATAAATTTTCTCAAGAGATTTATTCCAAACTATGCATAAATTATAAAGGAAATTATTAATATGTTAAATAAATATGTGGATGTTAGGTGGACTCTAGCAGCCAGAGAATATTTTTCAAGGATTAGGAAGGATTTTGGAGAAGCTCCTATTTTGGTAAGTCCTAATTATGAAAATCATTTTCAGATTTTCTCTTTTTCATCTCCTACTACAATTGCAACAATGCTTTTTCAAAAGAATGAAGATAATAAATATAAACTTGTGGCATTATTTAGTCAGGTTTTGAGGGATGTAGATATAAATTGTAACATTTTAGAAAATCAAGCATATGCTCTTGTCAAAGCTTTGAAGGCATTTAGGACATATATTTTACAATCCAATATCGATGCATATGTACCTAATACAACTTTCAAAGATGTATTGACACAGGGGGACAATAGAGGAAGAAGAGGAAGATGGACAGAAAAGATACATTAGTATGATATGGATACTAAGGCAACTAGATTAATAAAGGTATAGGGTTAGCCAAGATATTGACAGAAGTTAATTAGCAAGCGATGGGAATAAACTTATTGGCTGACGTTTCTACACCAAATGCAGTTGGTGGAGAAGGCCAATCCAATGAATAGGATGATAGAATTTCTTATAAGTATATTTGTTCTTATTGGTATAAGAATATTGTCAATTATTTTTTATTTCTTAGTTGTCCAAAAAAATTTGATATAGAAAAATACAAGGCTCTGAGGATGAAGGTCCAAAATTATGTTATTACAAATGGTCAAATATATTGGAGGCATCTCGTTGGTGTTTTTTTGTTGTGTTTAATGGAGGAAATGACCGAAATCATAAATGAATATCATAGTTGCACATATGGGGTCATTATATTGGAGGGTTACAACACGCAAAATCTTTAAGTTTGTTTTCTACTGGCCTACCCCGTTTTCTGATCTGTATAGATTGGTGAAGTGTTGTAGAGAATGTCAAGTTTCTGCTGAAAAGAAAAATTTGGCACCATTACCATTAATTCCGGTATTTTTAGAAAATCCTTTTAGGCAGTGGGGGTTTGACTTTACAAGGGAAATCAAACTACCTTTTAGTGGATAAAACAAGTGGATCTTAACAGCCACTGATTACTTTACAAAGTGGGTGGAATCCATTCCAACCCGACCTACAACCCAGACCTTTTGATTTTTAATTTTTTTTTTTTTTTCTAGTAGGGTGAAGGGTTGGAAACAATGGAGCTTCCAATGGAATTCACCTCCCTATTTATTGAATTGATAAATTCAGCCTTAGACATGGGATTCTTGTACATTTTTAGCCTGTAACCATTGACAAGCAAATGGATCCCCTCATCATTCATGGTTCTGATCTGAACAGCCATATTTTCATGGAATTTCTCCACTTGATAAGGTCCTAGCCACCTAATCATTAGCTTGCCCTTGAATTCCTTGAATCTTGAGTCATAGAGCAGTGCCTATTATCCTTCCTGAAATTTTTGTTCTCTTATGTGCTTGTTATGCCAAAATTTTCTTTGTGGTTGGATTACCTCTGTGTGAAGGAGGGCTTGCATTCTAAATTCATCCAAACCATTTAGCTGCAAAAAACTTTCTTGTTGTGCCTTTTTAATTTCCAACTCCAGTCGAGCTCCCATCCTCAAGGTGTTATACTCAAACTCAATGGAAACTAGATCTTTCTTCCCATAAACTAGAACATATGGAGTAAACCTTGTATTTGTCTTCCAAGTGGTATTGTAAGCCCAAGTGGCTTCCACCAATATGTCTACCCAATATTTCCTGTTGTTTCTCACAACCTTGGTGAGGATGTTCTCCAAGGCTCTATTTGTCACTTCCACCTAACCATTTGCTTGAGGATGATAGGCAGTGGAAGTCTTGTGCTTTATCTTGTGCTATCTCATGAGGTTCTCAATGATATGAGATGTAAATTGAGCCCCGTGATCAATGACTACCTATCTGGGGTATCTAAACTTGTAGAACACATTATCTCTTAAAAACTTGCCTTCACAGCCCTTGTTTCGACCCACTTAGTCAAGTAATCCATGTAGACTATGATATACCTCTTTTTCCCGATTGGTGGATCAATGGGCCCAATGAAGTCCATGCCCCACTTGTCAAATGGCTCTAAGCCCACCTGAGGTTGCAAAGGAATTTCATCCCTCGGTGTAGTTCTTCCCATCCTTTGACACTAATCACATCTACTTGTATATCTCTTGGCATCTTGGTGGAGGGTAGGCCAATAGTAACCTACTTTTAAAGCTCTAAAGGTTTTCCTCTTAGTATAAAAGTGGCCCCCATAGGGAGCATCATGACATGTTGAGAGGATTTCAAAGACCTCCTCTTCCCTCACACATCTCCTGATAATTTTATCAAGCCATAATTTGAAGTGATTTCGACCAATCCAAGTGAAAGGGGCACTTTTTCTGATAATAATACTCTTTTCTTTGGATGAAAGGTTTGGAGGAAACCTCTCAGCAACCAAGTAGTTATGTATGTCAGAAAATCAAGGAGAGACTGCTGATATAGCGAATAGATGTTCAACTAGAAGTTGATCATCCACCATTCCTTCCTTGTCTATAGATAAAGTTAGTCTAGATAAAAAATATGCAACAACATTTTCCTTTCCTCGTTTATCAACAATTTTCAAATCCAACTATTGCAATAACAACAACCATCTAATGATTCTAGCATTAGCATTTTGTTTATTCATTAATTACTTGATGGTTTCATGGTCAGTATGTACAAAGGCCTGATAACTAGTAATATAATGCCTGAATTTTTTTAAGGAATGGACACTGTCTAAGAGCTCCTTTTCAATGAAATTATAGTTAAGTTCATCTTTGGACAGATTATTGCTAATGAAATAAATGGCATAGGGTAATTTGTCTTCCAATTTCCCCAAGGTTGCCCCGCAACTTTATCTGATGCATTTGTGTGGATGTGGAAGGGCAGAGCCCAATTGGGACCTCGAAGAATGGGGCAGTCGTTAGCTTTTCCTTAATGAGATCAAAAGCTTCCTAATAGAGAA
This sequence comes from Pinus albicaulis, assembly GCA_034641835.2. Taxonomy (NCBI): domain Eukaryota; kingdom Viridiplantae; phylum Streptophyta; class Pinopsida; order Pinales; family Pinaceae; genus Pinus; species Pinus albicaulis. The sequence goes on along the minus strand of CM076574.1, from coordinate 128,488,910 downwards.
TAGACCAGAAAAAATCATAATATTTGGCCAACAATGTGAATAATGGCGAGGCCACTTTGTTGAAGTTCTTAATGAACCTCTTATAGTAGCCAACCAAACCTAGGAAACTTCTGACATCTCTCTTATTTTGAGGAATAGGCACCCTTTTTATGATGGTGATTTTTTTGGGTCTACCTATATTCATGCTTGTGATATTGAGTGGCCTAGAACTATCCCTGCCCTTTTTAGAAATTCACACTTTTTCGGACTTAGGGAGGGATGCATTTCAATGCACATTCTCAACATGTTTCCTATATTGGAGAGAGCCTCCTGGAAATCATACCCATAAGGTGTGAAATCATCCATCTATATTTCTTTAGAGTCATGGACTATTTAAAAAAAAAGGCTCAGGACCGCTCTTTGCAAATTAGCAGGGGCATTTCACAACCCAAAGGGAAGGACTCTGTAAGTGAAACTGCCCCAGGGACATGTTAAAGTGGTCTTGTCCTCGTCCTCAAGGCTGATTTGGATCTGTTTATACCCACTCAACCCATCTAGGAAAGAGAAAAACTTCTTCCCTACAAGCAATCTAGGACTTGATCGATGAAGGGTAAGGAGAAATTGTCCTTCTTAGTGATTTTTTTATTTCTTGGTAGTCAACACAAATTTGTCACTTTCCATTTTTATTTGGGACTAGAACAAGAGAAGACACCCACTCACTATCTGATATTAGGTAGATGAAACCTACATCCATCAACTTTTGCAACTCATCCTTCACTATGTCTATTAGGGTTGGGTTCATCCTCCTCTGGGGTTGTCTCACAGGCTTGCATCCCTATTTATTATAAATATGGTGTGTGCACACTGATGGATGCACCCCTTGCATGTCTTTGTAGTCACAAGAAAAAGCATCTAGGTTTTCCTTCAAGGGATGGCATATTTTCTCTTCTTCTTTGGCTGAGAGGGATGAGTTAATATTCAGGGATTTTGATGGGCCAAATTCCACAACCTTGGTGGCTTCATAGGTTGAATCAACTGAGTGCAGCTTAATCTAAGGGCGATTTTCAGATTCTCTCACTAGGTCATCGAATGGAATGGAAGTGAGGGGTTGGATTTGAATGATGTGGTCAATGATATCATCCTCATCAAGTTTCTGCCCTCTAAGAACATTATATATGGTACAAATGGGGTAGGGTTGGTACTCTACACTTCATATTCTTCTTCTTCATCCTCCAACCACAAGGGCAGGTCATGGCTAATGGAAGGTTGGGCACGAGGATATAGTACCAGTTTTTTAGATAAGGGCCCATTCTTTATAGTCATGTTTTCGGCCCTACAACTAATATAAGCATCGGTAGTGGCCAACCAACGTCTTCCTAAAATAAGAGGATATCCATTAAACTTGGTTTTTTGTTGGAGGACCAGGAAATCTGTGGGATACTCCCAAGAGTTGATTGAGACCATAACATCCTCAAAAATTCCCTAAGGAGCTATTGTGGACCTATCTGCAAGTTTTAGAACAGTGGTGGTCTTTCTCAAGGCTCCTTGAAGGTTGAGTTTAAGCATAGTTTCCTTGGTCATCACATTGATGGTAGCCCCGAGATCAATCAAAGTGTGGGGGACTATGACACCATTGATGTGTAAATATACTACTAGATTTTCAAGGTCCAGGTACTTTGAGAACATCACCCTTCCCAACATTAAGTCAGAAATTTGTCCCACAACATTGATGGTGGGGGTGTATTTCTTCTTTCTCCCATGTTTATTAAAGCACTTTTCTTTGATGAGCCTATTATAAATAGGGACATCCTTAATGGCCTGGAGAAGGGGTATTTTCACACACAGATTTTTCAGTTCTCCCAGAAGTTCAGTCTCTTCTGGGGTGCGCTGACTAGGGTGGATTAGGCACTTAAGAAAATGAGTTTGATTGGTCTCAGTATTTCTCTCTTCCTTTTCCTCCTCAACCTCAACAAGTGGATATGGAGGATGATTGTCTGCGATTACTCTTCCATACCTAAGGTTAATCTCATGTATATCCACAACATAAGTTGGATAGGATGTTTCCCCATTGTAAACATGTTGTACCTGCTTGTTGTTCTGGTTAGGATTGGGCTGGGTAGGCATCAGAGGAAACTTAGGTGGAGAAGATTGGGTGAGATAAGGTTGAGGTTGGGGTGGAGGCAGTAAAGCAGGTGATTGGTTGTGTTGGGGCCTGAATCCTTGTGATCAGTTTCTCCACTGAGGTGGTTGAGGAAAAAATTGTTGGAATGGTTGGTTCATAGGCTAAGGGTGATATGGAGGGGTGTAAGTCCAAGTAGGAGGTGCTGGCCATGGTGGAGGAGTGGATGTGTACCAGGACTACATAGGTGCATTCTATTTTGGATGATAGTAAGATTAAGGTGCACGTTGCATGCCCTAATGATATGACTGAGGCACTTGAGGCCTTCTCTAATTTATGAAACAAATTTTCTCTGGTCCTCCTTCCCCACCTTTATATACAACTTTGATCCCAAGTAAGGAGGGACAGTTATCTGTGGCATGATTCTCTTCACAGACTAAGAAAAACTCTATAACATTTAGTGGACATCCATTTCGAGGGTGTTTTCTGGTACATATAGGGAATAAGATAGCCAAGGCCCTCTCTGCTTCCTCTTTCTTCCTCTTGATCTGTGTTGTGTCCATTTGTAAAGAAAAGGTGTGAAACATATAACTTTTGAAGTCCTCCAACATATTTCCAATCTCATGCTTGATGGAGGTGGAAGAGGAAGGGGTGTTGGTCATGCTTTGGCTAGCTCTACATTTCTTCCTAGCCACCCTAGAGTGGTTTCAAAAGAAAGTTTTGATGTCCTCATAAGGAATTTGGTAGATATCTCCTTCAGACATCATATTAAGGGTTTCTATCACCTCTTCTCTGATCCCTCGAAGAAGTACCAATTTGAGTGATCTGGGATCAAGGGTGCAGTTAGCTCTTTTATAGTTCAGTTGGAATATTTCTTCATAATCTTCGAGGTATTCATCAGGTTTGAGAGTCATCCTAAGTATTTCCTCTTTAGTTTCTTTGAATCTATAGTAGTCTCTATATTTGTTGTTGAAGTACTCTTGCATCTATGCTCAGGTAGTGATTTTCTTCCCAGGTAAACCCATGAACCAGCGCAAGGTTGCATCCTTGAGGGTGGATGGGAATATTTTTAGCTTCTAGTCCTATGAGGCATAGTCATAGGTCCTGCATACAACAAAAAACTTGAACATGAAGGTATAAATATCCTCAGAAGTAAGGCCATGGAAATGTGGAAGGGTTGAGGGACTGATGTTTTTCATTCTATTCTCTCCATCTATTTCTCTAATGGGAAAGACTCATTGGGTCCTAGTTTCAGCCATGGCTTGACTTGGTGAAGCAAGTTCCTCAGGTGAAGAAAGTTCCTCTTCTTCTCTAATAGGTTCTTCAACCGCACCGTCACTGAAGAAGAGTGAAGGGTAACTATGTGGCGATGTGGGGGTTTTTGGTAAGACTTTTCCTTGGTTATCCCTACTCCTACGAGGCATAAAATTCAAACTGTTTTTTATTTTTCAATATTTTGGAACTGAATGTAAAAGAAAAGAAAAAAATAATGCTAAAGAATAATCAAAACATCTACTTAGACACCTCTCTGGCAATGACACCTAAAAGTGGTGAGCCCTAGTATTGCACAGAGAGTGTTGCAACTCCCAGATGCTACTAAACTTTACTTTATCAACACATGTTTCATAAAAACTTGGAGGTGACAGTGTTATATGCAAAACAGATGAGTTCTACTCATTCCATCCTCTTCTTAGTTCTATAATGAGGTGTTACTACTAAGGTTACTTCTATGAAAGAATATATGTCACACTTTTGAATGAAATCTAAGACTGGAAATAAATCATGACCGTTACTCTATCAACAGGGAAAGAAACTATTCTATATCATAATGATTCATCTAGTTATCTATAAGAAAGTGAAATTCACACTTAAGCTAGTGCAAGAAAGGAAATTAAACTTAGAGAAACTCATAATTTACATTTTTGAATTGAACTTGTAGAAAGGGAAAATAATCTAGGCACACATTCTGAACCAAATAACTAATTGAGTTCTATTTATCTTATGCTTAACTAATATGCTTAATAATGCATCTATCAATGAGCTAATCACACTTTTAAATGACTCTATCTTGTATAAAAAGAAGGAGGCACTGAGGTGACCTAAGAGGGTACTTGACTCAAGGTTCAAGAGTTGAAGGTGTGTTGGCAGCTGGGTTGGGCCTAGATGAGGTGAAATAGTGATTTGGGGATGAATAAGTGAGTGGTTGGCACTACTACAAGATCTGCTACTATATTTCCTATAGTGCTACAGTATGTCCTAAAACAATACAAGAAACAGACTGAGGGTAGGTTGAGGCCAGAAATGGTGAGAAAAAGGGTTAGGAGTGTTGTAATGAAGGTGGATATAGGTAGATCAATGGTATCCAACCCCTTGATAAAGCTTATAACTCTTCACAAATCTTTTCTTGCACCTCCAAGGTGGCTCTCGCTGTTGTGGTGGAGATTTCCAAAACAAGGTTGAATGTGACTTGGATAGAATTTGGTTGATGAAGGGTGAAGACTGAAGCTAATGGTGCTGGGTAATTCCTCCCCTACTGCTATATTAAAACATGCAAGCAAACTACATGTTCATGCATTCATCATTAACAAATATATCATAAAAATGGTGGAAAAGATGAGTTGAATTTAAATAAACCTACCTATACATTTGAAACAGAAATATACCTCTGCATCTACAACATGTCTATGATAAGAAAACAAAACTATCTAAATTTTCCAAGAAATAATAAATTAAAATCAATTTTTTTTTGTGGTGAAGGTCTTCCCTCCTCAAGCTCCAATGAAAGAGATGAGAGAGGGAGGATTTAGCACAGAGTTTTGAGATTTTATAAGCTATTTAACATGAAATGGAAATAGATTAACTACTGCAACATGAAAGAAAATGCACGTACATAAGAGAGACTGAGACCAATGGATTGGGCCCTAAATTCCAAGCTCATCTCCCTGAAACTAACTCAGTGGAGAAGAAAACAAATGTTCATTTTATAATAACTCGTCATGTACATAACATATGAAAGTCTGTAATATGTAATACAAGAGCTAAGAGTGCTCTAGCTACATCCAAAAATCGAATCCTAGTGACCTCTTGCTTTGGTATATTTCTCCTAGAGGGTAGATACCAACAACTCCCTAAAAGGTAGGTGCTTGTCCCCTTGGGACTCGAGAGAAGTGGAGCTTGGCTCCCCTTGATCTTCCACTTGCTTGGTTGTCTCTGATTTCAAGTTGTTGGAGGAGAATCTTGAGGTGATATTGGCTACCCTTAGGATTTAAGGAGGTGGTCAACCCTCCTATAATCACTCTTTGTTGTATACTTTGAGCCCTGATTGTGCAATCTTCCTCAAAAATGGCATATTCTCTTGATTTTCCTGCATTTAAACCATATTAGGCCTCGAAGCGTGACAACCCTTAATACACCATCTTCACTAAGCAACATATGACAATAATGCAATTAAATGTGAGAAAGAGAGAATAATTAGGCTAAAAAGGTGATAATTAACCCCTTAGAATGTACCTAATGCTGGTGCTCATCATCCACCCCCTACCAAATGGTTGATCATCCTCTTACGAAATTTTTCCTCTTTCTTCATTTCTTTTAGTGCCCTTGTGGCCTCTTTGACATCTCAAGGAATCATGGAAGGAGTTCCCTTGAGAGCTTATATTACTGCATTCTTTTTTGCTTCCTCCCATTCCTTGTTCTCTTCATCTTGATCTTTTCCTTCACCCAGTCCCACTAGCAAAGGTGGACTAAGTTTTAAGCCAATCCATTGGATCTCCATTGTCTGCATGGCCCTCTTGTACAAAGGTGCCCTTTCTAGGGAAACTCTCAATCTTTCTAGAGTATGATAATCCATGTTTCTTATGCTAAGTGGGAGGCCATTCCATCTTCGCTGACATGCCATCACACACTCTTCTTCCAATAGTCAATAAATGTAAACATGGTGTGCAATTTCTTGTGCTTCGGTGTTGAGGTATTTATCTACAAGGCTGGCATAATTGGATATCATTAAATGATTGTTTATGACCCCTCTAGGACTGAATAGATATTCCCTTATATGTAGAGGCTCCTTTCCTTCCCTCCTCGTCACCTTTTTTACCTCCTCTGCCTTGGCCTCTTCATTGGTCATTTGAGAGGCTAGGTCCATCAGTTTCATATCCCCCAACATAGAGTTAGGGTCCCAATTTTTTAGATCAGTCAAGACAATATAATGCATATAAAATTCTTCCAATTTGGCGTTATCCTCTATGTTGGACTAATTGCAAAAATCAATAAATTGCATGTAATTTTGGAAAGGTAATGACCCATATGAGGTTGGTGTTTTTATCTAAAATTGCAGCCATTGTTCCTTCTGGTAGATGGCATAAGAGTTGGAGGGATGCCTGTGTTGTATTTCCTCCATGCACAAGTCTGCCCTGGTGGAAATATGCTTTTCCTTCTACTGCAGTTGGCCTTTTAATCTTGCATTCTCTACTTGTGCCTCTTATAGCTTCTCCTTTAGCATTGCCTCCCTATGTCTAACATCATCCAAATCTCTCCCAATCTCATTGAGTTTATCCTCCATGATCCCTACATCTTGCACATTTTTATTTTTGGAAATTTGCATCCTGTGGTGTGTACATGCACTCTCTTTTTCTAGCTCAAAGAACAGGGGAACGAAGATATTTTAAGAGATCTTCCTTCCTCCTTCAGTGAATGTGTAATAGGAGCTCAAGTTTGGTTGTGGGCTAGGATGTGGAACTTTTGTAATGTACTTTGGGGAATTTTTTGGAGAGGCAAACTCTTCCTTTGGTTCCTCCTCTTTCTTTCCTTTGGCATCCTGCCCCTCAATTTTTGCCTCTTTTTCATCATCTTCGGCCTCTTTCCCTTCCAAGGGTGCCCTATTCTCTTCCCTCATGACTTTCTTCTCTTTATGTAGCACATTTTTTGTTTCTTTTAGCACTGTCTGAGTTTCCTATAGAAAACTATGTTTTTCCTGTAGCAAACCCTCCTTTCCTTGTTGCCCCTTCTTTTCTTCCTCTTGAATGTCTGTGGGGGTTGGTACTTGTTTGAGGGATTATATCCTTGAGGAGTGTCTTCTTATATTGGTCACATGTGTCTTTTTAGGTGAAGTGACCTCTTGAACATTTCCCTCCTCTGGCCCTATTTCTTCTTTCTTATTGGGTGATTCTTCAATTGTGATTTGGTTCTTGGTTAGAGTTTGAGGTCTCCCTTGTTTCACCCTGGCACTCTTTATGGTCTTGAAGTTCATGGGGATCTGTATTTTTCTCTTTTATTTCACAGGTGTGCTTAGAGTGGCTAAGGTGGCAACCACTTCCATTTTAGTTTTCCCTGGTGAAATGCTGGTTTGTTGAGGGGAGATATCAGTGGTAAGCTTGGGGTCACTAGTATCTCCTCCTATTATGTATTTGCTTCCTTCTCTTATTCTTTCTCTTCCTCCATTTTTTCATCTTCCTCTCCTTTTTCATCTTTCATTTCCTCCTCCTCTCTTCCTTCATGTTCTCCTATATTTTTTTTGGGTTCTGCCTCTGTTTCCACTTCCTTTACTTCATCTTTCATTTCAATATCTTCCTATTATTCTTTGATACCCCTTTCTCCAAGGCTAGAGGTAGGGGTTTGTCCATGAGTGATATATTTTGTCCCAATCAATGCTTCTATTTCCATGTCTATGAAGGTGGACCAAGGTACAGGGATGCTGAGTCTTTTGAGAGCATCTCCCACTATGAGTTTAATTATACCATGGTGAGCTAGGTGTTGATACTTTCTCCCCCTTACCCTTTGGCTCATATCTCTGATTGAATGCAGGAGGAAGTATGGGATGTTTAGTCTCTATTCTAAGGGAATATCTCCTTTGAATATAAGCTCATGCAATAATCTGAAATGGTATTAATAGACCACACTTAGTCTTCCCTCACAGGAAATATATTTAATGATATGATATGCTACCTCATCCCATGGGTAAGGGAGACTTTCCCTTCTCACCCCATTATCATCTTCAATGTATTCTTCATTAGGCAAGAAGGAATTTTTTCCTCTTTGTTCCACTTAACTCATATAGGTAAGGTTGTGACTCTTCTAATAAGCTCAGTGGTTATGGTAATGGATAGCCCTCTAACCACTGTGGTGGCCCTATCATCTTCTTGGGAGTGAAAGGCTACTGCAAATTCTTGAGCCACTTCATCATCAAAGCCTTTAGGAGCTCTAAGAAACCCATCCAATGGTGATTTCTAAAGATGTCAACCACAGGAGGGTGCAGTATAATTATTTTTATGTTTGTGATTGTGTTAGAGAGATTGTTGTCTAGCTTGTTTTCAAAAACACCTATCATATGGGACCCCAAAGGCTTAAACTTAACACAAATTTTGATTTTCATACTTCTCTGAAAAACTTCTTAAAATTTTAAATTATGGCTTGACTGTGTGTAAAATTCCATGAAAAAGTTTTACAACTTGGTGCGGTGATGTCCACTTACCTCTACAACTCTAATGTTTTCTTTCTTTAAGGATGGTGTTGGGGTGTCAATACACTCTGAGGGTGGATTTCATGACACTTTCTAGCATTGTGTGGCCTTCTAGGAAACTTCCTGTAGCACCGACAGACTTTCTTGTAGCACGAGCTTGCATGCACAACTCAACCATGGATCAAAGCTCCTCAGTGGCTCCTGTCTCTTTCCTAATCTATCTAATAATTTAATTCACAATAGAATGAGGTAGAATGATCCAAAGTACACCTTTTATTCCAAATCAAGTGGACTTGGAGTGTAGTGGTGATGTGGATTTGGCACGAGGTTTCCTCATTTGGACCCTTGGTCCCACTAGATCCAATCATTCCCATCTACCTTGGAATCACCTCCAACTCCTCGTGATATTTCTCTTAACTTATGTGACAGCCTCATGTGGCATGCAAAACCCACTAACTCTTTACTTTAACTCTTCGAGGGTGGGAAAGTTAATTGGCCACCTTTTTGCCTATTAAACTCTCTATTCTCGACATTAACTCATTTTAGTCAAATGATGCATAGCGAGAGGGTGAGGGAGCCATACTTGAGTCTATCTGTTGTTGATGAGTGGCAGGGTTCTTTGATACAGGGAGTTGGAGCATGGTGATGGACATCAATGATTTGTTTCCTTTACTATGTTTTTTATTTATTTAATTTTTTTATTTTCTTAGTGAGAAGCTTATTTTTCTGAGTGAGCTTCTTATTGCCTTTGCTTGCTGATTCTTTTGCAGGTGCCTCATAGAGACCCTAAAGTACTACTGATGGTCTGGCTTCCCTTCTGGAGTCCTTTGGTGATCATCTCAAGCCATCTTGATCAACTACCTCATGCTTATTTGATGTGTTGGTTGCATGTACATAATTGCTACAGGAAGTGATCATCTTCCTGTAGCAGTCCCCTTATTGCAGTTTTGGAGCTGCACTGAGCTGAGGAATGGAGAGAAGTAGTGCGGGGATGCTAGGGATGGTGTTAGGAATTGAATGAAGTGGTGAAGTGGAGGAGGATATGAGAGGAGACGCCTTGTGTGAAGATTTAGCTAAACTAGCTCACAATGGTGAAATATAGGGTTTAGTGAGTGAATATTTATGCATGGAGTGGAGTGATGGTTAGGAGTGATAGATATAGGTAAAAAATAAGTTTTCATGTCTTCTTGAGGGTTAGGTCACCTCGCATTAGCTTTTTCCTCCTCGGATTACTTTCTTGTAGCATTACAACGTTTCCTGTAGCACTATAGTAAATCTTGTAGCAACCTAGGACATCAGATAGCACTGCAGAGATTAATAAAAGCATGGAATTTTTTCTCACCTAGAGGGAGAAATGGATGAATGGATGCATAATGGTATTGGACATGGAGTGGATATTTAGAGGAGACATAGAAAGAGAGAGGGGATGTTTCTCCTCTTTTCCAAATTTTCCTTGATCAACAACCTATAAAACATAAGCAGGTTAGTGCATAGGTATTGTTTCATTCCTTTTTCTTTTCCTCTTTTTTTTTAAATATAGCTGAGCTTCATTAGTAGAGTTTTTTAACCCACAAGCCTACCTTGGGTGCCTCAAAGAGGATTTCACCCAAGGATATTTTGTTTCTCAGTTTTTTCTTGTTTCCTCTTTCTTTCTTTTTTGGCTCCAGAATCACCTCATGGAGGTTTTCAACCCACGAGTTGGCCTTGGATGCCTCAGAAAGGTTTTCACCCAGACCTATTTATGTTTTATTTTTTATTTTCTAGGAAAATGAGGAGCTGGAAACTATGGAGCTTCCAATGACATTCACCTCCATGTTTACTAAATTGATAAATTCAACCTTAGACAAGGGCTTCTTGTACATTTTTAGCTTGTAACCATTGACAAGAAGAGGGATCCCTTACTTGTTGATGGTTCTGATATGAATAGCCCCATTTTCATTGAATTTCTCCACTTGATAAGGTACTAGCCACTTGGTCATTATCCATGAAATTTCTTTTCTCTGATGTCCTTGTCATGCAAAAATTTCCTTTGCACCTGGATTACCACTGTGTGAAGGAGGTTCTGCATTTTGAATTCATCCAAACCATTTAGTTGTAACAACCTTTCTTGGTGTGCCTTTGTAATGTCCAATTCCAACTGAGCTTCCATCCTCAAGGTGTTATACTCAAACTCAATGGAAAGAAAATTTTTCTTCCCATAAACTAGATAATATGCATTAAATCATGTAGTTGTATTCCAGGTGGTATTGTAAGCCCAAGTGCACTCGACCAATATGTCTTCCCAATATTTCCTTCTACTGCTCACAACCTTGGTGAGGATGTTCTCTAAGGCTCTATTTGTCACTTCCACCTGACCATTTTCTTTAGGATGATAGGCAATGGAAGTCTTGGGCTTTATCTTGTGCTGCCTCATGAGGTTCTCAATGAGATGAGATGTAAATTGAGCCCCCTGATAAGTGACTACCTCTATGGAGTATCCAATCTTGTATAACACATTATTTCTAAAAAACTCAGCTACCTTCTCTTCTGTTTTTTCCTTCACAACCCCTGTTTTAGCCCACTTGGTCAAGTTATCAGTGCAGACTATAATATACCTCTTCTACCCAGAATTCCATGCCCCACTTTTCAAATGGCTCTAAAGCCACCTGAGGTTTCAAAGGAATTTCATCCCTCGGTGTAGGTCTCCCCATCCTGTGACACTGATCACATCTACTGGTGTATCTCTTAGCATATTGGTGGAGGGTATGCCAATGGTAGCCTTCTTGCAAAGCTTTGAAGGTTGTCCTCTTAGTAGCAAAGTGGCCCCCACAAGGACCATTCCATCCTCATCTACAAATAAATTTATTCTAGATAAAAAATCTACAACAACATTTTTCTTTTGTGGTTTATCAACAATTCTCAGATCAAATTGTTGCAATAACAACAACCATATAATGATTCTAGTATTAACATCTGGTTTATTCATTAATTACTTGATGGATGCATGGTCAATATGTACAAAGGCCTAATAACTAGTAATATAATTCCTGATTTTTTTTAAGGAATGGACATTGGCTAAGACCTCCTTTTCAATCACAGTATAGTTAAGTTCAAATTTTGACAGATTCTTGCTAATGAAATAAATGGCATAGGGTAATTTGTATTTCAATTGCTGCAAGGATGCCCCCATAACTTTGTCTAATGCATATGTGTGGATGTGGAAGGGAAGAGCCCAATTGGGACCTCGAAGTATGGGGGTAGTCGTTAGCTTTTCCTTAATGAGATCAAAAGCGTCATGATAGAGAATAGACTAGAAAAACATAGAATCTTTGGCCAAAAATATAAATAATGGTGAGGCCACTTTGCTGAAGTCCTTAATGAACCTCCTATAGTAGTCGGACAAACCTAGGAAACTTCCGATATCTCTATGTTTTTGAGGAATAGGCACCCTTTTTATGATGGTGATTTTTTTTGGGTCTACTTTTATTCCTGCTTGTGATATTGAGTGGCCTAGGACTATCCTTGCCCTTTTTAGAAATTAACACTTTTCTGGACTTAGGGAGCGATGCATTTCAATCCACTTTCTCAACAATTTTTCTGGATTGGACAGAGCCTCCTGAAAATAATACCCATAAGGTGTGAAATCATCCATGTATATTTCTATAGAGTTATGGACTAGCTCAGAAAAAATGCTCAGGACTTCTCTCTGGAAAGTAGCAGGGGCATTGCACAACCCAAAGGTAAGGACTTTGTAAGAGAATATGCCCCAAGGACATGTGAAAGTGGTCTTGTCCTAGTCCTGGGGGGTGATTTGGATCTGGTTATACCCATTGAACCCATGTAGGAAAGAGAGAAACTTATTCTCTGTAAGACCATATAGGACTTGATCAATGGAGGGAAAGGGGAAGTGGTCCTTCATAGTGGCATTGTTTAGTTCTTGGTAGTCATCACAGATTCAACATTTTCCATTTTTCTTTGGGACTAGAATAAGAGGAGACACCCACTCACCGTCTGATATGGGGTAGATGAATCCTACATGCAACAAATTTTGCAGTCCATCCTTCACTATGTCCTTTAGAGATGGGTTCATCCTCCTTTGGGGCTGGTGCACAGGCTTGCATCCCTCTTTAATATAAATATGATGTGTGCACACTAATGGATGCACCCATTTCATGTCTTTTCAATCCCAAGCAAAAGCATCTAGGTTTTCCTTCAAGGGTTAGCATGGTTTCTCTTCTTCTTTGGCTGAGAGGGATGAGATAATATTCAGGGATTTTACTGGGCCAAATTCCAAAACCTTGGTGTCTTCAAAGGTTGATCAACTGAGTGCAACCCAATCTAAAGGTGGCTTTCAGATTATCTCACTAGGTCATCGATTGTAATGACAATGGGGGGTTGGCTTTGAATGATGTGGTTGATGAGATCATCCTCATTAGGTTTCCGCCCTCTAAGAACAATATCTATGGTAAAAATGGGGTAGGGTGCGGTATTGTACACTTCATACTCTTCTTCTTCATCCTCCAACCACAAGGATAGGTCATGGACAATGGAAGGCTAAGCAAGAGGATATAATACCAACTATTTAGACAAAGGCCCATTCTTTATAGCCATTTTTCTGGCCCTGCAACTGATATAAGCATCGATAGTGGCCAACCAAGGTATTCCTAAAATGAGAGGATATCCATTAAACTTGGTTTTTGGCTAGAGGACCAAGAAGTCTATGGGGTACTCCCAGAAGTTGATTGATACCATAACATCCTCAAAAATTCCTTTTGGAGCTATTATGTACCTGACTGCAAGTTGCATAATAGTGGTGGTCTTTCTCAAGGCTCCTTGGAGGTTGAGTTTAAGAATATTTTCCTTTGTCATCACATTGATGGTAGCCCCAATATCAATCAGAGTGAGGGGTACTATGACACCATCAATGTGTACATCTAATACTGGAATTCTGGGGTCCAAGTACTTCGGGAATATCACCCTTCCCAAAATTAAGTTGAACAGTTGTCCCACAACAATGATGGTGGGGCTATCTTCCTTATTTCTCTGAGGTTTCTTAAATCACTTTTCTTTGATGAGCCTATTGTAAATAGGGACATCCTTAATGTCCTAGAGAAGGAGTATTTTCACACACATATTTTTTAGTTCTCCCAGAAGTTCAATCTCTTCTGGGTTGTGTTGACTAGGTTGGATTAAGCACTCAGGAAAAGGAGGTTGGTTGGTCTAAGTATTTCTCTCTTCATTTTCCTCTATAGGTGGATATAGAGGATGATTTTCTGGAAGTACTCTTCCAGACCCTAGGTTGATTTCATGTATCTCCACAGCATAAGTTGGATAGGATGTTTCCCCACTGTAAACTATTGTGCCTGCTTGTTGTTCAGGTTCGGGGTGGGCTGGGAAGGCATCTGAGGCAACTTAGGTGAAGAAAATTTGGTGAGATGAGGTTGATTTTTGGGTGGAGGCAGTAAAGCAAGTGGTTGGTTGTGTTGGGGCCTCCACCCTTGGGATGGGTTTCTCTACTGAGGTGGTTGAGGAACATACTGTTAGAATGGTTGCTTCATAGGCTGAGGATGATATGGAGGGGTGTAAGGCCAAGTAGGAGGTGTAGGCCATGATGGAGGAGTGTATGTGTACCAAGAATGAATAGGTGCATTCTATTTTAGATGATAGTAGGAGTAAGGTGCACCTTACACGCCCTACTAATATGACTAAGGCCCTTGAGGCCTTCTCTGATTTATGAAACAAAGTTTTTATTGTCCTTCTTCCCCACCTTGATATACTGCTTTGAGCACAGGTAAGGAGGGGCACTTATCTATGGCATGATTCTCTTCACATACTAAGAAAACATCTCTGACATTTAGTGGAGATTCATTTCGAGGATGTTTTCTGGTACATCTAGGGTAGAAGATAGCTAAGGCCCTCTCTTCTTCCTCTTTCTTCCTCTTGATCAGTATTTTTTCCATTTACAAAGTAAAGTTTTGCAACATCTCACTTTTTAAGTCCTTCAGCATATTTTCAATCTCATGCTTGATGGAGGTGGAAGAGGAAGGGATGTTGTTCATGATTTGGCTAGCTCTACCTTTCTTCCTACCCACCCTAGAGTGGTTCCTAAAGACAGTTTTGATGTCCTCATAAGGTAGCTGGTAGATGTCTCCTCCAGAAAGCATATTAAGGGTTTCTATCACCTCTTCCCTGATCCCTTGGAGAAGTAACAATTTGAGTGATGTGGGATCAAGGGTGCGGTTGGCTCTTTTATAGTTCAACTAGAATATTTCTTCATAATCTTCTAGGGATTTATCAGGTCCCAGAGTCATCCTAAATATCTCCTCTTTGGTTTCTTTGGATCTTCAGTAGTCTCTATATTTGTTGTTAAAGGACTCTTGCATTTGTTCTCAGGTAGTGATGTTTTTCCTAGGCAAACCCATGAACCATCACAAGGTTGCATCCTTGAGGATGGATGGGAATTGTTTTAGCTTCTGGTCATCTAGGGCATAGTCATAGGTCTTGTAGACAATAAAAAACTTGCACATGAAGGTGTCAAGATCCTAAGAAGTAAGGCCATGGAAAAGTGGAAGGGTTGAGATACTGATGTTTTTAATTTTAGTTTCTCCATTTGTTTCTCTAATGAGAAATACTCCTTGGGTCCTAGTTTCAGCCATGGCTTGAGTTGGTGGATTAGGTTCCTTAGGTGAAGCAAGTTTCTCTTCTTCTCCAATCAGTTCTTCAATTTTTTCAAGTGGTTCAACTATGGTGTGTTCAACCTCACAGTCATTGAAGAAGAGTGAATGGTGACTGTGTGGGGATGTGGGGGTTTTTGGTAAGAATTTTCCTCAGTTACCCCTACTCCTACAAGGCATGAAAGTCAAATTGTTTTTGTATTTTCAATATTTTGGAACTGAATGTAAAATAAAAGTAGAAAATAATGCTAAATCATAATCAAAACATCTACTTAGACACCTCCCCTGCAACGATGCAAAAAAGTGGTGAGCCCTGGTATTGCACCAAGAGTGTCGCAACTCTCAAAGGCTACTCAAATTTACCTTATCAACCGGGGGTTCATACAAACTTGGAGGTGATAGTGCTATGTGCACAACAGATGAGTTCTACT
This sequence comes from Pinus albicaulis, assembly GCA_034641835.2. Lineage (NCBI taxonomy): Eukaryota > Viridiplantae > Streptophyta > Pinopsida > Pinales > Pinaceae > Pinus > Pinus albicaulis. The sequence goes on along the minus strand of CM076574.1, from coordinate 128,473,274 downwards.
CATGCCATCCTATTCTCAGTTCTAAAATAAGGTGTTACTAATAGGATTACTTCTAGGAAAGGAAGTATGTCACACTCATGAATAAAATCTAAGAATGGAAATAAATCATGACCATTTCTATATCAACAGGGAAAGAAACTATTATAGATCATAATGATTCATCTAGCTATCTGTAAGAAAGAGAAATTCACATTTACGCTAATGAGAGAAAGGAACTTAAACCAAGTGGAATTCATAATTTAGATTGTTGAAGTGAACTTGTAGAAAGAGAAACTAATCTAGGCACACATCTTGAACCAAATGACTCTTGCATGTTATGCTTAACTACACTGCTTAATAATGCATCTATCAATGAGCTAATCACACTTTTAAAGACTCAATTTTGCAGCAAAAGAAGGAGGTGCTGAGGTGACCTATGAGGGTCCCTAACTCAAGGTTTTGGAGCTGAAAGTGTATTAGAGGACAAGCTAGGCCTAAATGAGGTGACATAGAGATTTTGGGTTGAAGGAGTGAGTGGTTGGCGCTGCTAAAGGTTCTGCTACTATTACTGTAGTACTACAAGATGTCCTGAAATGTTACGAGAAACAAGTCGAGGGTAATTTCAGGCTAAAAATGGTGATCAAAGGGTTAGGAGAGGTGGAATGAAGGTGGATATAGGTAGATGAAGGGTATCCAACACCTTTTTCAAGCTCGATAATCTTCACAAAGCCTGTCTTTCACCTCCAAGGTGGCTCTCGGTGTTGTGGTGGAGATTTCCAAAAACAGGGTTGAATATGACTTGGATGGAAGTTGGTTGATGAAGAGTGGAGACTGAAGCTAATGATGCTGGGGAGGTCCTCCTCTACTGATTTATTCAAACCTGCAAACAAACTACCTGTTCATGCATTAATCATTGAAAAGTATATCATAACAATGGTGGAAAAGATGAGTTGAATTTAAATAAATCTACCTATGCATTTGAAACAGAAATATACCTCTGCATCTACAACATGTCCATGATAATAAAAATAACCTATCTAAATTTTCCAAGAAATAATAAACTAAAAATAATTTTGGTCTGTGGTGAAGGTCTTCCCTCCTCAATCTCCAATGGAAGAGGTGAGAGAGGGAGGATTTAACACACAATTTTGAGATTTTATAAGCTATTGTACATGAAATGTAAATATATTAATTACTGCAACATGAAATAACACATAAGTACATAAGAGAGACTGAGGCCAATGGATTGGGTCCTAACCCATAAGCTCAACTCCCTCAAACTAGCTCAATGGAGAAAAAACAAAATGCTCATTTTATTTCATAACCAGTCTTGTACATAACATATGAAAGTTAGAAATGTGTAATGCAATAGCTAAGAGTGCTCTAGCTACATCCAAAATTCCAATCCTAGTGATCTCTTACTCCGGCCTATTTCTCCTAGAGGGTAGCTACTAACATCTCCCTAAAAAGTAGTTTTTTTCCCCTTTGGACTTGAGAAAAGTAGAGATTATCTCCCCTTGATCTTCCACTTTCTTGGTTGTCTCTGATTTTGAGCTTTTGGAGGAGAATCTCGAGGAGATATTGGTTGCCTTTAGGAGTTAAGGAGGTGGTCAACCCTCCTACAATCACTCTTTGTTGTCTACTTCGAGCCTTGATTGTGAAATCTTCCTAAAAATTCCATATTCTCCTTATTTTCCTACATTTAAACAACATTAGACCTTGAACCATGACAACCCTTAATACACCATCTTCACTAAGAAACATATGACAATGATTCAATTAAATGTGAGAAAGAGAGAATAATTAGGCTAAAAAGGTGACAATAAACCCCTTGAAATGTATGTAATGATGGTTCTCATCAGTGCATTGTCGTTTCATGAATCTAGGGCATCCACATAACAAACCCAACATCAGAATATGCTTGAAGTTTACATGGTAGGGTGACCCCAAGCATGGTTTTAAAAATAATTCATCGAGGTTATTGACAACTATGATCAACCTCGATGACACACATAGGTGAAAACCACTTACCACATAAGGTGCCCCCGAGGGTGGTAAAAGGTTTATGTCAATTCAACAAAGCTATGAGAAGCAAGTGAGATAAATTGAGCGGGCTTCCACATCAGCACCTCTATGTCACCCCTCCTCTCTCCACCTTACCCACCCTATTTCTATGCCAACTTCCACACTAGCCACCATGTCACCTTTCCGTACTATTTTATCTCCATTGTTTTAAATACAATTCTCGTGCCATTATATTTATAAAAACCCTGATTTCACTCATTTATTTTGTTTTCTGACATTTTCGCTCTATTTTTCGCTCTTGACGACAATTGACTCTGTCATCGTCTTGCTTTATAAGTTCGAAGTATTTAAAGACCAAAATTGCCTCGTCTTTTGAAATTAAATCTAAAAATGACCAAGAATGTCGTTTTAACTGGTTCTTCCATATATATACCCATAATGGACATGGAACATGATATTTTTTACCATGCTTTTCTATTAAATATAATGGAAGTTCATCAAAATATCCTTTCCAATCAGGTTGATTTGAATATGTCCCCGAGAATAGTTAAATCATGTTTATTTCCTGAAATTATCCCACAAATTTATTTTTTCCAGAATTCATGAACTGTTTAACTTCATATTTATGCCCACATAGATGTTATGTAGTGAATTCCATAGGTGAAAACATTCTCCAAGTCTCTTCCTTGTTAATTCGACAAGCCCTAGATTTTTCCCAATCAAATAATTACACTACATTTTCCTATGAAACCTGTATGTTTGTATATCAAAGTCTGTCAACAGAGGTTAGAAGTAAATTGTATAGCTTTGTTTTGACTAAAAATGTATTTATTCCATCAGAGTCAACAAAATTTCCCATATTTTTTTTCTCTAAACGTGTCAGACCTATTTTACATGTAATTATGAGAATTTTGGGAAGAGATGAGACCCTAGTAGTTGATTGTCAATATTTAGGAATTTTTTATTTAATGATGCAACTTGATGTTGTATTGTACATACCCACTTTTTGGGAACATTCCATCAACTCACATATCCTCAATTTCAATATTGTTGGGTGTTTTAGGTTTCCTTCCTTGTTGGTATACCGCTTTGTATATGTTCATGTTTACCAATTCATGGATTTGGGTTCGAATGTTATGGATGTTAATAAGTAGAAGCAAGCAGTGGTAAATTGGACTGATATAGTCAAGTGAAAACAAAAAAAATGTTGAGATTCAACAAGATGATGAGCTTAGTGAAAAGAGTCACCTTCACTAAGTGGGCCCGCAGGTTATTTTTGGTGCAAGTCTATTTTTAGACTATGTCTATTTTTAGACATGATGATCATATTTCAGAAGTTGCAGGATGCTATTTGTGGATGGTTGATCAAGTTAGAAAAATAGATGAAATTCTATTTTTAGAATATTGGGCGAAGTCTATTTATAGATCGTCAATCTAAAAATAGATGCATGTCGATTATTATTAGCTCTTAATAATAATCAGACTCTAAACAACAACTTATTCTCTTGGAGCACTTCAGTTCAGTGCACAGATATGGCATGGAAGCTGACAGAAGGAATTACACTATTCCTAAGGGTTTACTGGAGCTAATGCACGGAGGAATCAGTTAGAACTCAAGTGGAAGAGTTATGACACAATTGGAAGAAGTAGTTATGGAGTTGTATTCAATTTAACTCAGTTAGACTCAGTTGAGCTAGTTGTATATAGTCTAACTGATTGATACACTAGTGAGAGTGAAGTGAATTAATTAGTTAATTAATTCATAAATAATAACTTATTAATCAACTGAACAATACATCATTTAACTACAGTGCATGGCAGTTTCAGTGGAGACCAGTGGAGAGATAGGTGAAAGGGTAAGATAGACTATCTGTTGTGACTATAGTGATGCATTAATTGCATCACACACTCAGTGGAGATGCAAATGAGGATTGCACAGTCAAGGATGGATTAATTCGAATTCATTCAGAGCTATTCCTCAACAGAGATTGCGTAGTGGAGGCAGGCTAGTAGGTGGCAAAGATCGGTGCATGGATTTGCAAGATTAGGCCTGATTAGTGTATGACGATTGTACTGTACTGAGAGCTTGTGATAAGATTTGTATGTTTGTATGAGATTTTCATATGATCTCCATGTTACATAATATATAGCTGGGGTTTTCAACTTCAGGCTTTCCTGGTTAAAAACTGTGTTATGTGCAATTGAATATTTTTGTTTATGCTTCACATCTGTGTGCAATTAATTTTTCCGCAAAAGATTAACAAGTGGAATAGATCGATTATCTTGCATAAATTTAAATAGTGTGAGATCAAGTGGATCTTGGACATATGCATGCTTAGTGCATATAATTTCTACATGGTATCAGAGCATTTTTTATTGAAGATCGCAATTGTGAAGTGAGTTTGTGCTGGTGGACAATTCGAATTTGCTATAGAAGATTCTTGGTGCAGAAATCGAGTATACATTGAAATGTCTTTCAACGGGTTAAGATTGGAGTATGCCCTTGACGGGAGCTCTAATTACATAGCCTGGAAGGACAGGATGGAGGTGGTGTTGGAGGATAATGGGCTGAAGGAGTTCATCGATAGCGATGTTCCTAAGCCGGGATCTAGCGATGTTGCATTACTTGATGCATGTCAAAAGAAGACTACAAAGACAAGGAGAATTATGTTGGAAGGTGTGAAGGACCATATTGTGTCTAGCCTTCATGGGAAAGCCACTCCATTCTTAATGTGAAATGCTTTGATATAATTGTTCCAAAGCAGAAGTGACAAGATGAAGTTGGCGCTTAAAGACAAGCTCAGAAAAATAAAAATGGAGAAAGGTGACAGTATTCCAAAATACCTCACGAAGTTTGTCCACTGCAAGGATGAGCTGGGAAGTGTGGGGGTTACTATTGATGAAGAAGACTTGGTGATCTTGGCTCTCCTTGGGCTTCCGAAGAGTTGGCATAGCTACGAAGACTCTGTCAATGGATGGGAGAAACTGCCAGGATGGGAGTGACTTTGGTCGGATCTTGTGCAGGAGGAGATAAGGTAGGGTACCAGGGATGGATCTTCATCGAAGAATGAAGATGAAGAGATTTTCGCTTTGGATGCCAAAGCAAGGAAAAGGAAGGGGAATAAAAATCATTCTAAATCCGGTGCGAAAGGCAAGAAGCAGGACTTGTCCAAAGTGAAGTGTTTTCACTGACACGAGCATGGAAATTTCACCACTAACTGTCCATAGAAGAATAAGAATAAGCAAGTTGCTGGATCTGCAGCTGGAGAGGCCTTAGCCTCACAATTTGAGCTATATTTTTCCTTGATCGCATGCTTGGTTTCAAGCTACATGGGATCGGTGTGGTATCTTGGCAGTGGTGCATCTTTCCATATGACGGGAGACAAAGAGTTGTTTAGTGACTTGGAGGAGAAGGACCTCCAGATGCATATAGAGATGGGCGATGATGGTCGGTATAGTGCAACAGGCATTGGGACCATTACCTTTGAGAGGGAGTCCATTAATCCATTCTTGTTGAAGAATGTCATGCATGTTCCAGGTCTGAAGAAGAACTTGGTCTCAGTCGCAATGCTGGAAGACAAGGGTTGTGATGTTGTTTTTAGTGAGGGAAAATCCTTCCTTCGACATAAAACAACGGGTCAAACCAAGAATATAGGGGTTCGAATTAAGAATCTCTACTAGCTAGAGGTAGATGGCTGCGCTACAATGGTGGGCAAAGCAGAAGAAGTGGTGAGCTGGGATGAGGGCGAGTTATGGCACAGGAGACTGGGCCATCTTCACCATGGCGCTTTGAAAATTTTGCAGCAAATTTCTATTGGACTTCCCAAGGGTACTCTTGCGAAATCAGATCAGTGCAAAGGATGTACAATGGGTAAGTTTGTGAAGGCCACCTTTCATGAGAAGGAGAACCATGCTTCAGTGATCCTGGAGAGAATTCACATAGATGTGTGTGGATCATTCTCAGTTGCTTCAAAAGTGAAACACAGGTATTATGTGATATTTGTTGATGACTCTTCTCGTAGATGCTGGATCTTCTTCATGCAGAAGAAGAATGAAACATTCTCAAAGTTCTGTGAGTTCAAGGCATTGGTGGAGAAGGAGTCGGGGAAGCAGGTGAAAGCTCTAAGGAGCAATAATGGTGGTGAATAAATCACTGGAGAATTCAAATACTTATGTAGCAAAGAAGGAATTCGAAGAGAACTCATAGCGCCTCATAACCCACAGCAGAATGGGGTCGCGGAGAGAAAGAACAAAACGATCGTGGGTGCTACACGAGTGATGCTGCATGACCAGGGCCTACCGATGCACTTGTGGGTGGAAGCATGCAACACTACGGTTTATGTGCAAAACTGTTGTCTTCATAGAGTACTTGGCATGAGTACACCCGAGGAAGATTTTACTGGTAAGAAGCCTGATATTTCTCATTTGAAGATTTTTGGCTCACCTATTTACATTCATGTGACAAAGGATGCCAGGAAGAATTTGGAGCCGACTGCAGAATTTGGGATATTTATGGGGTATACAGAAACACCCCATAAATATCGTGTGTATTTTCCAAACAGTCGGATGACTGTTATGCGACGGGATATAAAATTCAATGAGGTGAAAGCCATGAAGTTGTCACTTCAGAGGGAGCTACACTTGCATGCGGAGGAGGAACTTCTTGTTCCCAAAGATGAGCCTGTGGATGTGGATCAGCCACAGGAGGAGATTCATGGAGTGGAGGAGTCCACTCATGCAGAACCAAACATCAGACAAGGCAGAAAGCATACCACAGAAGTTGAGAGACTAAAGGTGGATGCGGCACAGAATGTAGGAGTTCCTACATCACAATGCAAATAGAGACAGTCACCTGATCGATATACTGGATACATGGCTCTTATGATAAAGTGTATTATGACAGAGCCATATTCTTTTGAAGAAGCAGTGCAGGAGCCCACATGGGTAGATGCCATGGTGGAGGAGTATGACTCCATTGTCAGAAACAGTGCTTGGGAGATTGTTCCAAGGCCAGTGGGAAAATCAGTCGTAGGATCAAGATGGATCTATAAGGTAAAGCAAGCTGCTGATGGGAGTGTCGAGAATTATAAGGCAAGATTTGTTGCCCGGGGCTTCTCACAACTTGAGGGGATTGACTATGAAGAAACCTTTGCACATGTCGCACGGTATTCTTCCATACAGACCATCCTTGCTCTCTTAGTGCAGATGGGTTGGCACATTCATCAGATGGATGTGAAGATTGTGTTCCTTAATGGGATCATTGAGGAGGAGGTGTACATTGAGCAGCATGAAGGATTTGAGATCTTCAGCAGAGAGTCACATGTGTGCAGGCTCAAAAGAGCGTTGTATGAGCTGAAACAAGCACCCCGTGCTTGGTACACTCAGATCAAAAGCTATTTCACTGGACTTGGCTTCACCAAGAGTGAGGCGGATGAAAACCTGTACCAGATTGTGGTTGAGGGTAAGCTTTTAATCATTTTACTTTATGTTGATGATTTAATACTAACAGGTGATGAGCAGTTGATACACTCATGCAAGGAAAATATTGCAAAGGAGTTTGAGATGAAGGATTTGGGCCTCCTTCATTATTTCCTTGGATTGGAAATATGGCAGCGGGAAGGTGAACTGTTTGTGTCTCAAGGCAAGTATGCCTGGGAGATACTGGAGAAGTTTCACATGCAAGGCTGCAAGCCTATCGACACTCCTCTTCCAGGAATTTTGAAGAAAGAGGATGCTACATCGACAGAGGTATTGGATGCCACTATTTATCAATAGTTGGTGGGTTCGCTCATGTATTTAGTCAATACAAGACCGGACATATGCTATGTGGTGAACCATCTTTCATAAGTGATGGTTAAGCCTACCAAGCTCTTTTGGAAGGCAGGCAAGCATGTACTAAGATATCTTAGGGGCACATCTAAGTATGGTTTATGGTACAGACATATGGATGAGGTGAAGTTGCATGGCTTCACGGATGCAGATTGGGCAGGAAGCCCAACAGAAAAAAAGAGCACATCAGGAGGGATTTTCAATATCGGATCTACGACATTTTCTTGGTACAACAGGAAACAAATATCTGTGGCACTCAGTTCAGTGGAAGCAGAATACATGGCAGCAAGTTTAGCTGCATGTGAGGCTATCTGGATGAGGAATATTCTGGTTGGTTTGTTCAGTTCACATTTAGATCCCACGGTGAATCATTGTGATAATCAGAGTTGCATTAAACTCTCGGTTAATACTGTGTTTCATGATATATCTAAACATATTGATATATGGTATCATCATATCAGAGATTGTGTGCAATGGAAGATCATGTTGCTTCAGTACATTCCCACGGAGGATCAGGATGCAGATATTCTGATGAAGGCGCTCACTAGGAGAAAATTCGAATACCATAGAGGCAGGATCGGGGTGAAGGGTAATCCCTATCTTGTTTAGAGGGAGTGTTGAGATTCAACAAGATGAAGAGCTTAGTGAAAAGAGTCACCTTCACTAAGTGGGCCCGCAGGCTATTTTTGGTGCAAGTCTATTTTTAGACTATGTCTATTTTTAGACATGATGATCATATTTCAGAAGTTGCAGGATACTATTTGTGGATGGTTGATCAAGTTGGAAAAATAGATGAAATTATATTTTTAGAATATTGGGTGAAGTCTATTTATAGATCGTCAATCTAAAAATAGATGCATGTCGATTATTATTAGCTCTTAATAATAATCAGACTCTAAACAACAACTTATTCTCTTGGAGCACTTCAGTTCAGTGCACAGATGTGGAACAGCAGTTGACAGAAGGAATTATGCTATTCATAATGGTTTACTGGAGCTAATTCATGGAGGACTCAGTTAGAACTAAAGTGGCAGAGTTATGACACAGTTGGAAGAAGTAGTTATAGAGTTGTATTCAGTTTAACTCAGTTAGACAGTTGAGCTAGTTGTATCTAGTCTAACTGCTTGATACACTAGTGAGAGCGGAGTGAATTAATTATTTAATTAATTCATAAATAATAACTCATTAATCAACTAAACAATACATCAGTTAACTTCAGTGCATGGTAGTTTCAGTGGAGACCAATGAAGAGATAGGTGAAAGGGCAAGATAGACTCTTTGTTGTGACTATAGTGATGCATTGATTGCATCACACACTCAGTGGAGATTCCAATGAGGATTGCACAGTAAAGGATGAAGTAATTCAAATTCATTCAGAGCTATTCTTCAGCAGAGATTGCGCAGTGGAGGCAGGCTAGCAGGTGGCAAAGATCGGTACATGGATTTGCAAGATTAGGCCTGATTAGTGTATGACGATTGTACTATACTGAGAGCTTGTGATAAGATTTGTATGTTTGTATGAGATTTTCATATGATCTCCATGTTACATAATATATAGTTGGGGTTTTCAGCTTCAAGCTTTCCCGGTTAAAAATTGTGTTATGTGCGATTGAATATTTTTGTTTATGCTTCACATGTGTGTGCAATTAATTTTTCCGCAAAATATTAACAAGTGGAATAGATTCAGTATCTTGCATAAAGTTAAATAGTGTGAGATCAGGTGGATTTTGGACATATGCATGCTTAGTGCATATAATTTCTACAACAAACAAGGGTCATCTTATTATATTTCCTCTTTCATGTCAATTGTATATAAAATTATCAATAATTGTACCCCTCCAATAATTTTACCAAAGGTTCAATCTCTTTTACAAATGAGAAAATATTAGAAAATTGGATATTAGTTATTGTTCGAAGAATATCTAGAAATCAAATTATATGGATCAGAAATCCCACCATATAGACTTCCTTATTTTGTGTCTATGAGGATATTTGCATTATAATTTATCATAAGAATATTGAATGAGGATCAAATACACTTTTTCCCAACTAGGAAATGATTTTTGTTCAAATTACCAAGGATTGTTGGCCCATTTATTGTAAATAATCGACAGGCAACAGAGCAGACTGAGAAAATGATGCAAGCAATGAATTTTCAACAAGGAGAAAAATGGTACTATGATTCACACCAGGTCATTTCAAAGAGGAGGTTAGAAATATTTTATGCCCTTATATCCATGAACCGAATCTAGAACTTGGGAAATTAGAAAATGCTGGCCTGGTAGAAACATAAGAAAACATGGAGGTAGAAACCCCTCTCCCCACTAAAAAGGGGCTAAAAATAATTTTTGTTGATGTCATATATCTTGATGGAGAAATTTATTCAGGCAGTAATAAAGCAAGAAAAAAAGGAGGTGTGAAAGAATCTTAACAATTCATAGAAAGACCTTCCAGTGAAGTTGGTTTTGAATTGCGACTAGGAGGAATGAAGTGTGCACCATCATCTCCAGTTCTAGATGAACAAGGGCATAGTTACTTGAATGTATTAAAAGATACTTATCAGCTAATTGAAGAGAGTAATAAGAAGATAAAGACCAATACCATAACTCAATTGGAGGCTCAATCCATTTCTCGTTATCAAACCAGACTTCTTTCAACAATGGATTTTGAAAGAAACCAATTAAGATTGTATTTTAATCACCTTGTTTCCCAATCATTTTCTTCTTGAACATATTTTCGAATAGTCATTTTATTTATAAACACTAAATATATTCCATTTCCAGACAATATAAACTTTCACAAGCAAATAGGGGAGTTGATATATAATGATCTCAATAAACATCACTGATAGCAAGAAATATAGAGGCTTTACTGGGAAAGGCGATAAATCAATAAAGCTAGAAACATACAACTTCTAAGCTCTTCATACCCAAAATAACGAGTTTAAAAAGTTGATAATTAAGCTTGGGGTGAATCTAGAGGATAAGGAAGTTGTTCAGTCCTTGATCCAAAAGTGAAAAATATTAAATCTAGTCTTTATGGAGGAAATTTAAGCTACCTACAAAAAAGCATGTCCAAGATCCAGAGTTGGCTCAAGTTGAGAAAGAGAAAGAGATGTTAACTCATGAGCTTGTGGAAATAAATAAGGAGGTATAAATTCTCAAGGAACTCAATGAAGATTTGCAAAAAAAAATAGATAAACATGTATGTTCAATTATAGGGCAACGTCTATATTTAGAAGACCGAATTGAAAAACTTACCAGAGTCATAACAGAGATGAATATTTCAAAAGATGAATTGAAAAAACTACAAAATAATCTAGATGATACAAAATGGAAATTGAAGAAGGAGAGATAACTAAACATGACTTGAGAAAATGCAACTTGGCACAACAATAAGTACGAGTGAGCATGTGATGAAATTAAGTAATTGAAAGAAAGATAAAGGGGAATATGTCTTTAATTCAAGCAAGAGAGATCATTTGAAATGACATTATTCAAGAAGTCAAAGTAGTATGGGATAATATGGTGGTCATAGTTTAAGAAAAGGAAATGAATAGGGCCACTGAAACCATTATTTACACCAAGAAATTTCAATCATAGGAAAGTTCACAGCTAGCTAAAAATATCATTGATTATCTAAATGCTAAATATTCTCAAGAATTGAGGGAAGTAGATATTGTAGACAGAACAAATGTGGTGTCAAAGATAAGAAAGATGGTGCAAAAAAACATGTACAGGAAGCATGCAGAGAGTAGGTTATCGGAGGTCAGAGAATCAGTGGCAGTTTTTAACTCCAATTTTAAAAAGAGACTTTAAGCAAGTCTACCTTCATGTTGGGATAAGAAAGGAAGCCTCTTTCCTTAGGAACAATATGAAAATTTTTTGGAGGAGGAAAATAGTAAGATCAATTCTTCTCATGAGAGAACACCAATTCTAAAAGGAGAAACAATTATAAATTACTTGCAAAGGGATTTTCAGTTGTTATGGTTAATTAAAACTTTGTTCACTGAGAAGCTAACATACACCAAGGAAACCAATTTAAGAGTGGCCTACAATAGGATGATGCAGTGTTGAGTTCTTGACTTGGCCTAGTGGAGGAAATTATAGAGTTTAATTTCACCACTAAAGGTTCAATTTGTGGAACCTAAAGTTTCATCATGCAAGAGTGAAGTTGCACAAGGGTCCCAAGTTCTCGAATGGGTATTTTCACTTATTTTTAATTTCTAGAAAATGTCTCATTTTGTAATTGAAGAGTTATAAAAAGTTTATTATTTTAAATTTCATGAGGACCAAATAGTTAAGAAGTAGTTTTGATATTTGAAAATTTTAATAATTGTTTATTTAAAATAACATCAAGGGACCAGTTTTGGGGTTCTGAAATTTGGCCTAAGAGACACAACTTTGTTGTGTAATGTACAAGATTTACTTAGAGAAGTAATGACATTTCAAGATGATTCCAACTGTGTGTTTATTATGACATGTTTTCATCTCTCTTTCTGTAAGTAATTTATGTGTTGTTCTTCTTTGGAAAATGTGTAATGAAGTTGTTGGTTCTTTTTAATTTAACAGATTTACTTCTGCTTTAAATAGTTGAAAATACCTGTGCATATTTATCGAAATTAACCTTAAATTGTGCTCCACCTTTTCTATCATTTCACTTCTTCAGTATTCCATGATTTCGACTAATATTTGGTGTGAAATTTTTTGTTCTTGTGGCCTTATCCATTAAATCTTCCTCTTTATTCTCTTTCTAGCCATAGTGCAACTTCAGTAAGTAATTTCACATATAGCTTGGCCATCTTGGGAGGGTTTTTTCTTTTCTCCAAGAGCTACAAATATGTTACATTTTCAATAAATATCTCTAGGAAACCATGTATAAAATGATAAAACAAAGTCTTTTTACTTATTCTGCATAGAAGTCCTAAGCACTAGCCTCCTATCGGCCAGAGGTTTTCCCTAGGTTAACAACAGTTTTATTATTTCCCAAAAATGGAGATGCATTGTTCTATGTTTATACTATTTGTCTGAGCTTGGAGGGGCCATGTTCAATCATTAGAGCTAGTAATCATATGATTACAATGATTTATTATCGTCGTTGGTCACTATAAAATTTCCTGTGATATTTGAGATTTACACCTGAATATAAGATGAAGAGTAAAATATAGACCACTACTCTTGAAAACTTTGGTTTCATTCCACAAGTATTCAATTTTAGAGAACTTGTTTCCTAGTGTGCTCACCATTCTAACTCCACCATTCAAATGATTTGGGTGGATTTCTACACAATGAAGCCAATTCTCTCGATACACAAGTTCTTTAAAATAATTATAATGATTCCTGACCTAAATAGTCAACTCACGGTACGTGAAGTAGACTTATTCCTAAACTCCTATTATGGTGGTTTAAATGTACTCAACAAATACATGGCTTAACTTGTCAGCAAATCTCTAGTACATTTATGTCTGAGAGAAAGTAAATCCTTCTTGTGACTTTTCCCATCTTTTGTCATGGATAATGAGATCAAAAAGAACATCTCATATACTTATGTCAATCTTTTACATTCTACACTTCACATCCCAAAAAAAAAATTATGTTTGACTGGGATAATTTATTTCCAAAGAAATTTCAGTCCAATTAGAAAAATATTGAAAGATTTAGAGATTTTTCATGATGGTTAATCTAGTATGAGAAATAGCATATTTTAATTTATTCAATGAACTTCCTTTCAGGAATAATTTGAATAAGGATGTTGAACATGTTAGATTCTAGTATAATCTTCTATGGACACATAAGGTAATTTTCCATTTTTTCGTCCTTGAAGAAAAAATTGTTATGGAATTTAGAAATATATTGGTAGGAGTTAAAAAAATAGAGTTTAACTCAAGAATTGCAAGATTTGTGGAAGTATAAATTGTTTTCGTAGAGGAAGAGACACTTACATATATATTATACCCTAGATATAACCTAATTCACTTATTTATTCCTATATTTATTTTCAATATATACTTTCTATTACCTCATTACACACATTAGTACAAATTCATAGAAATAGGGGACGACAAGAGAAAGAGGGAAAATCCCATTAATGTACAATCTTCATTAAGAACACCAACATAAAGGATATCATCATCTACTCATAAAATATATGAAGGAAGGATATCCAAGAGAGAGTAATGTTATACATTCTCGAAGAGATGATGGTGAAGAGCCACCATTGCATATAGATTTGGAAAATTCTCATGCTATTCCATTATCAAAAACTTAGAGAAGCTCTAGCAAGAAAGGATCCTCGCAATTAGAAGGCACCATGGGTACAAAGATAGATAGTTACAAAGTGCCAAACTAGGCTGCATAAATATTATAAAGTAAATGATGCAGGGGCATTTAGACCAGCCAGCAATGTGATGGGTTGATCACATGTTGTGGTTGAATAAGGGTTGAAAGACAAATGTTTAAGTTAAATTTTAATTAATCAAATGTATATGTGTAATTAATTATTGTCAAATTTTGAGTTGAAAAAGGGAAATGTGGCAAGTAATCCTCCCTGCGTGGAGATCAAGCCATAGATTTAGACTATTTGGTTATAATAGGATTGAGAGATTGAACAGAAATTTAATCTGAGTTTCTGTTGAGTGAAGAGAGGAGTTGAATAGGTAATCTAGGGGATAGTGAGAGATTTTTGGGATTTGAACTAATTTAGTTCATAAATCCTTTCTTATATAAATTGTAAGCTTTTGGGAAATTAGAAAAGAGAGAAATGAGAGTTAATTAGATGATAGAAGAATTTTGGGTTTAAGCCTGTGGGCTTTAATGGAATAGAGGAAGAAGGCCATGTAGGCACATGAGGCCAATTTCCAATTGTAAGAAAGGTTTGACTTTGTTTGTATAGTTTCCAGTTAATGAAGATTTGATTCCGATGTATTTTGTTCCTTTTTTGTTATGTCATGAAAATCTGTGAATGACTCTTTGAAGTAATGCTAAAGAAATCCCCAATCGAAAGACAGATGAGTGAATATTGATATAGTGATGGAATTGTAAAGGCTGTAATTATTTAGATTCTGTGTGGAATCTGCTTATTCCTTAAGCTTCTGTAGTCATGAATTGGATTTGCATTGAGTTTTGATATGCTATTAAGAAATTATGGAGCGTTGACTATGCGTTGATGAGAGTAGGGTTGATAGAGCTGACCTGTTCAAATTTGGGAACGAACAAAGGCATCGTGAAATAAAAGGAACATTGTTTAAAGAGAGGCGGAATCCTATGATAGGACTGCGAAATGGCTGTGAAATTCCGTAAGGAATGGCCATAGTTTCACACTAGATCCGAGTCAATTAATTGATGCGATGAAGTATCAAAGACTGCTTGAATTTTAAGTGAACGGAGGTAGCATCTTTGAATAATATGACGAGGTTTTAAACCAAAAACTCCAATGAAAATGCCGGATGTATAGGATGGAATTGAATTCAGAATGGAGTCTTGGCGCGATGGAACCAGAATTGAGGAAAACAGTGAAAGCGGGTTTGATAAATAAACCAGCGGTCTCACGCAAATTAAACACTAGTAAGTTGTAATTCTGAAATCAACGCGATAGCCTTCAGCGTTAGACACGTGGGTTTTAGTGGTATTTAAATACCAGCTATTTCGCATTATTTTGGCAAGTTAATGTATAGAGTTAAAGTGAACTTGATATTCTTCTGATTGGGATCAGTTGAGATCCAACGACTCTTACATCATGAAGCTGCACAGATGATAAACCGGGTATGTACATCTTATGGATTTTGAAAACGTTATGGCATATGGTTCGATATGTGTGGACTGGACCCCCACATCATATGAATTGTTTTCAAATTATAAATGAAGTTAAAGTTCCGTGGACGTATCATTGGTAAGTGTTGTGACCAAAATGTTATTATGGGTGCTTGACTTTCTAACCAAGGTCGAAGTTTTGTTGTGTTGTGATTCGCACATATGAAGAGAGAGTTTATTGAGCTGCGAGCCATCTTATTTCTGGTTTAATTCAAATTCGAACTTTGAATAAATGAAACATCTGCATTGGTTTTAAAACCTTAAATGTGTGATTAATGCCTCGGGTTTTAACGAAGTCCAGTTGTGGTTAAACGAGGTTTATTTCTACCTCAAAAGCATATCAAAGGTATTAAAATAATGTATGTGTTGGCAAAGATTTACTTTGGTTTTTAACCAACATGGATTCGATATACTTATGAAGTGGGTTTGTGGTACGGTTTCAACCATAGCAATATATAAAAACAAAAAACAAAAAACAAAAAAAATTAATAAAAAATTAATAATAATAATGCTTTTGCCTACAAAGGTTTGTTGATTGGACTTTGCAACAAAGTCAAAGTCAGAATAGAAAATGTTAAAGTGGATTTTTAGACCTTAAGGCATGAAATAGAGATAATACCAGAGTTATAACTATTTCATATTGAGATTTAAAGTTGAAGAGCATTTGATATGCAAGATCATGGGTTTTGGCAGCTTGGGCTGCCATCAGGTGGTATCAGAGCTAGACTAATGCTCTGTGGAATTGATTGACAAAATTGTATTTTGTTCACAGCATGTTTATGATTGACATTGGGATGAATCCAATACAGAGGAAGCACAGGATACAAGATATTATATGCAAAGAGGGATTCTGAAGTATCGCAGAACAGGAGAACTTCAGCAAGGCAGATCGTGGAAAAGACTTGAGGAAGACAGGTTCAGGTAAAAACTTTGCAAAATTTTAATGATATGTGATGAATGCAGCAGCAAAATTTTCAGCTAAAGTAGCTGTGACAAAGAAATGAATAAAGAAGTTGTAGCATAGATACTGAATGTATTCAACAAAAAGGGAAATTCAGTTGACAGAAGAATTGAAGTACAGACAGTGGAAAGAAAAGCTACATGTGTATGGTCCAAACCAGGGGAAGCTCAAAGAGATCAATCATTTGGAGATCTCTCAGGTATGATCCATATTCGATTTTGGTTTCATTTGAATTGTTTTTGTAGTAGTAGCAGCAACACACAGTAGAAGACTGTGTAAAGAGAGAGAAGAATTGTGTTGGTGGCAGTGAACCTAAGTATTCCAGCTAAAAGTTGGACAGGGAGAATAGTTGCAGTGTTTTCAAAGAGAAGGTGAGCAGAGGATGTAAGCCTAAGAAGAGCAGAAGAATGCTCAAGAGGTTCCTGAGTTAGAGAACCAGAGCTTACCAAAAGCCAAATCCAGAGAGGGGATTGGTGAGGTAAGTGGCAGTAAGGAGGACTTGCTGTTGCAGAGGCTTAGTGTAGCTCATAATGAGTGAGGAGATCATAGAGATGGAGAAGAAAGTGACTATTTACAGTCATAGTAGGGGTTCAGAGAGAAGCCACAACAGAAGAAAGAAAGGTGCCAAGGAAAATGGCAGAGGTAAGGGAATGAGTCAAGAAGTGTTTGACAGAGAAATTGCAGAATTGAAGGCAAGTGTTAATGCAATAATAATGCTGCTTGAGAAGAGTATGAAGGACCAAAGTTATGGTTGGACTATGAGGAAACAGAAGATAAAGTGGAAGCTGTTGCAAAACCAAACAAACAGAAGAATGTATCTCAGATTAAGAGAGGAACTAAAAATAGTTGAGTTAGAAATGGAAGGTGACTATTATAGAGCTGAGAAAGAAGATTTCCTTGCTAAGGAAGGAATCATTGATGAATTTCTGAACTGTTGGACAAGTTCAGATCAACAGAGAGATGTGATGATTGAGACATCAAAGAAAGAGGAGCCTAGTATTTTTGAAACTGATGATTTTTGTATGTATGCAGGTGATGAACAATCTTTACAAGATGTGTTTATGCAGGTTACCGAAGAAATGAAGATGTTGGAAGAAGTGACTGTCATGGAACAGTTCTTGATTGAACATGTGTTCAAGGATACTAAAGAAAGGAAAATGTTGACAGCTATCATGGAAGCTGGAGGTGATGAATCTAGTGAGATCTGGAAAAAGAATAACAACCAGTCTGAAGACAAAAGGAGATTGCAAATTGCAAAAGAAGAAGCTGAAGAGAGGTATGAAGATAGCCTTCTGATAGAAACAACCAAAAGTATGTGTACAGTGAAGCCATTTGAGGTAATGGAATTATCTCTTTCATTTTTTCTCAAACATTATGGACTTGTGTTGATAGCTAATGGGCAAGAAATTTTCTTGAAAGAACATAATGGAATATTAATGGCAAAGGATTTTTCTAAATATTATACTGTGGAAGATGGTATAACAGAGATTTATAAAAATAATTCAGGCCAAGGAGATATAGCCAGTCCAGAATAGGCTATGAAGAGGAGAGGAAAAGAAGATAGTCAAGAACATAAGGATCAGTTGGCAAAGGTTGAAGGACAACAGAAATTTGAAGACAGTCTTACATGTACAAATTGCAAAAAGAACGAAGGTAATTGTAATCTACAAACTGGTAAGAGACATGCAATCTCAGAAGATGAAGGTAAGGATGCTTTCCAGAATGATGCATCTACAGTGAGTATCAAAGGGTTTCAATGGAAACTGATATTGATGATGTTAGCAATGATTTTTATTTTAAAAGAAACTTTATCGGGAGAGGAAAACTCTGTTGTGTATGATTTTGTGTCATGTCCAAAAACAAAGAGGATGAGAGACTGGCAGATTTTGATTGATAAGGAAGAGGCATGGAAAAGGCAATTTAGTGACTTACAGATTTGTAAGGGAGAAGAAGGAAGAATGAGGAGAAGTGTGAAAGGAAGGAAAGCCAAAGAGAAAAACAAAGAACAGAATCGTGAAGTTAGATAGCATTCAAAGCAGAGTGAAGACAATGTAGACTTGTTCAGAACAAGAAAATATGGAGGAAGATATGACAATTTTGATATGTCATATGCACATCAAGAAGATGTCAATTCAAAGAAATTATGGAGTGGCATTGCTGGAAAATGTAATGAATTTCTTGATTTTGAATTATTAATTGTTGGATGTGTTTTCCAGGATGAAGGACAAAATGCCCTTGGGAATATGTTTGTTTATACAAACATGAAGGAATATGTAAATTCTGAAGATGCAGAAAGCCATTTTTCCTTGTGGAAACAAACAGGTAATAGTAAGCAGCTGATTGATTTAAAAGTTTAGGATGAAGGAAGGATAGTTGGCATAACTCTAGCTGATTCTTAGCGTGTTACGACACGCACTAAGACAGTTGGAGAGCAACTAAAGTTCCTCTCCCGGTCTAGCTCCTTGGTTATTATTCCGCCCAAGATGTCGCTAGCCGATCAATAGCCCATATATCCCAGTCACATTGTCAGAGGGTTCCCCCTTTCCATACACAGCCAATATGGATTCTCATTAAGTGTCCACCATAAGTTCATTGCTAGCCCCGGTCAGCCAATAATCTATCAGGACTAGAAAATGCTGGATCATCAGCTCCTCAGGAATGACTAGTAATACCACTTAGAGGCGGATAGACCGTCCACCCAGTGCCACTACCCACTTCTACCGAGGCTGGGCTTAATGGGAGCAACAGCGAAGGTGAAGCTTGCCTCTTCCCCAGAGTTTTCTTGGTCATCAATACAACCTGTCTCTAATAGAACCAATTTTATTATCTGAACAATCGGGATTCTCCACCTGTGCATGGAAGTATACCACCCCTATTAAGCTAATGTTGTTATTGAGCCTTCTCTTGATTCCTCAATGCTGGAATGTTCAACCTTTATTATTTTTTGTAATCACTCATGGTGTGGATAGACTGTAGCTAAACGGCCATAATTATGATTTAAATTTCATTACCTTTTTCTGTAAGGTGTATGTTGAATTTCTGGTAGTATGATATGCATTCGGTTGCTGCAGTTGTTATTGTTCCTGTGGATCCATCAATTTCATCCGTTGTAGCTGATTCTCCACCTGTTCATGGAAGTTTACCACCACTATTAAGCTTATGCGTTACTGAGCCTTCTCTTGATTCCTCAATGCTTGAATGTGCAACCTTTACTATTTTTTGTAATTGCTCATGGTGCGGATAGACTGTAGCTAAACGGCCATAATTAGGCATATGAGGGTGAAGGGAACTTTGTTTTACAATAAGAATGATAGAACTAGAATGATCTACTGCTGTAATGTCACTACATATTGTCTTTTTCGGATGTATTTATGTATGAGGAAGAATTTGATCTTTTATACTTGATAAACTATTATGGGTATATCAAGAGGATTTTGTATATGAATTGTTATCAATATATGAAAAAGGGTTTTTTCTCCTTTGAAAAAAGAGTTGAAATCATTCTAAATTCACATATGTTCAGTGGTGTCACTGTTTCACTTCCGATATTATGTTGCTTGCCTTGATGAACAGGTGGAACTCTGTTAGGAGGCCTCTCTGTTTTTTGACTCTTTGCTCATACTGTCAAAGGCTGTTATATGGGCTATACTGTATAGTTATTAGACTACATATCTTCATATAGAACTTGCAAATAGTATGATGGAAACCAAACATAATAATGTATTATGACATCACAACTTGCTAATTAGTTATTAGACTACATGTCTTCATATAGAACTTGCAAATAGCATGATGGAAATGTGAACTTGCAAATAGTATTTTGGAAATGTGGATGTCATGACTCTTCATGATTAATGCTTCTAGAAGCCAAACATAATAATGTATTAGGACATGCTCCTTTAACTTGCAAATAGTATGGTCGAAATTTGGATCTCATGACTCTTCATGATTAATGCTTCTAGAAACCAAACATAATTTAATGTATTAGGACATAATTTAATGTATTAGGAAATGCTCCTTTAGGCTTGGTGGAATTACCTTTGCTTTTTATTTCTCTCTTACACACATATATATATGAAGAGATGATCCCATTTTCTTTTTTATTCATAGATCAAATGTCATTTAAATACAAGATTTATCTTAATGTACAATGATTCATTCCATATTATTCATAGATCAAATGTCATTTAAATACAAGATTTATCATAATGTACAATGATTCATTCCATATTATTCATAGATAAAATGTCATTTAAATACAATATTTATAATAATGTACAATGATTCATTCCATATTCATTTTTAGATTCAGGAGGAGTCATCTAAATACAAGATTTATCATAATGTACAACGTTTCATTCCATATTATTCATAGATCAAATGTCATTTAAATACAAGATTTATAATAATGTACAATGATTCATTCCATATTCATTTATTCCATATTATTCATAGATCAAATGTCATTTAAATACAAGATTTATAATAATGTACAATGATTCATTCCATATTCATTTTTAGGATTCATTCCATATTCATTTTTAGATTCAGGAGGAGCTTTTGAGAATGTTATGATAATGCCAATAAAGAATGAGCTAGACTCATCTTCAACATCTATTAATTAGATATGAAAATTTATAATACTACCGTGTACATTTGAGAATATTTATTTACATGTTTATATAAATTATATATGTACATGTATGTACTTTTTTTTCATAAATTTTTTCATTAAAAAATGAACCCTTTAAATGATGAACCTAGTTAATGCTTCTTCTTCATGAAGAAGAATACTTGATCTTTCAATTTGAATTTGATGATGGTCCTTTGTTATCTTTCTTGACTGCTTTGTTATCTTTCTTGGCTACTTCAAATTATTGACACAATCATATGCTTCTTGTTATTATTTTTATTCCTTCCTTATATTGTATTCTCCCTCTTAGATATTGTGTACTCTCCCACATAGATATTGCACTCAATTTTGATGGTCCTTTGTTATCTTTCTTGACTACTTCAAATTATCAAATTATTGACACAATAATATAGATATTGCACTCAATTTTGATGGTCCTTTGTTATCTTTCTTTACTTCAAATTATTGACACTTGATCATATAGATATCATATAGATATTGCACTCAATTTTTTTTATCTTTCTTTACTTCAAATTATTGACACTTGATCATATAGATATCATATAGATATTGCACTCAATTTTGATGGTCCTTTGTTATATTTCTTGACTACTTCAAATTATTGACACTTGATCATATAGATATTGCACTCAATTTTGATGGTCCTTTGTTATCTTTCTTGACTACTTCAAATTATTGACACAATCATATGCTTTTTGTTACTCTTTTTATTCCTTCATTATATCTATTCTCCCCCTTAGATATTGTGTACTCTCCCACATAGATATTGCACTCAATTTCATAGGCTCTTCTTTTGAAATCAAATATATTGTATTCTCTCCCTTAGATATTGTGTACTCTCCCACATAGATATTGCACTCAATTTCATACGCTCTTCTTTTGAAGTCAAATAAGTGACAATAATTTACAAGAACTATCCCTAATTTGTTTCTCACATGTTCAAATGGTTCTCTAACAAGATAATTTACAAGAACTATTCCTAATTTTTTTCTCACATATTCAAATGCTTCTCTAACAAGAGGCTTTGTGGGTATGTATTCCATCTTCACTATTTTCTCAAAGACTTGGTGTGTGAGGAAGTGGTACTTTATGATGATATGTAAATAGTGATTGAAGGAAGTAGAATATTTTATTTTTGAAATTATTATTACACTTATATTGAAACACTTAATAGATATGTAGATTTACCTTAATATCTTGTAGAGCCCATTTCATCCAAAACACTCAAAAAGAAATTTACCTTACCTTAATATCTTGTAGAGGCCATTTCATCCAAAACACTCAAAAAATGTATTCCACTTCTACTCACTCAAAAAGAAATTTACCTTAATATCTTTTAGAGTCCATTTCATCCAAAACTCTCAAAAATAAGTAACTACTATGTATTCCACTTCTACTCTCGATAGAGAAAGTAACGACTCTTTCTTGCTTAACTATTAAACCAAAGACTCTTCTAAGTAGAATTATACATTGTCCACTTGTACTTTTCACAAGCCTAGTTGAATCTATATATGTTGTCAATGTAAATTTCTCACAAGTAAATTTGTCAATGTAAATTTCTTAACTTCTACAAGTTTTATAGGCAAAGTCTCTAAAGGGCCAGGTAGCCTCTATATCTCATCTTTTATGAAAGGTGACATATCTAGTAAATGCCCCTACAGTCAATCTCTGGAATAGATCTAAATAGAAGTTCTTCATTTTAATATCCATAAAACACAACCACTTTAAGGTAAATTGTGTACATGTGTCATTTCTCCCACAAACTAAACACTCCCTCCCATTAATTTTAGATGTGAATTCTAGACCATAAACTTTTTAAGTCAAACTTTAAGATAAACCATGCACATGTCATTTACCTCATGATCTTCTGTCATTTCTCCCATGCATTTGCAATAAATGTCAATTATTTTTTATTGAATTTGCTTTTTTTTTCAGGGATAAGAAAACCATTAAATATGGTTGAAAAATGGAAATTATGCATAGAATTTTCTTGCTATCCCAATCCAGGGAAAGCAGTGATTACATATGTGCTTTCCAATATTGTGACTAGCAAATTCGTCCAAAGGAAAATGAATATACCAGGAAGAACAAAAAACAACGAGGCATATTATATTGGATTGATAGAAGGCTTGGGAACAACGATGGAGTATGGATCAAATGGAAGTGTAGTTTTCACCAATTATAAACTTGTGTGCAACCAGATGAATGGCATGTGCCAAGTTAAAAAGGATTTTGTTTTCACACATATTGTTTTCACAAACGTCATTGGATTTTGTGTTGTCTATGCAAACATGACAAAAACAAGAGTATTTCCTTTTATCCAATGCAAACACATTTCTGGACAACTTTGTTTTAATTGAATGCAATTTTCGAGTCCCTTTTATTGTTTCAACGTCATTTCCAATTGATCTATCTACGTCTTCAATCCCAATATGCCAGAAAAACCTTTATATGGAAAAATCAAAGAAGAATGTAAATATGATATCAAAATACAATCAAAGATAATCATTTCACGATAAAATTGGATTTCCAAAAAAAAAAAATTGAATGTACCTTTGCACTTCCCTTGATGGGTTTGTCTCATGGCTTAGAGCAGTGATGCACCATTGAACAACTTCTTTCACGTCCACAAGTCGGCTTGCAGAGGGGTTCATTTGATATCTTTGAAGTGCTCATTTTATGCATGCCCCTGCACCGTCATGTTCTCCTTTTCCATGGCCAGTCTCAAATAAATTCCAACAATGTTTAATGCATGTTTTCTTATAAAGACAACACAACCAAAAGAATGATTGTGTAGATTTGAATTAACTTGCGCATCCGTCTGACCATATCCAATGTTCATTGAATGTTATTCCACAATTTTTCAAGGAATCATAAATTTTTCCAAAACAATGTTGTACAAAATATGTATCATGTGTACGATCGTCACTGATATAAAAATGATATTCTTTAATGATATGTAAATTTTCACTCATGCTTTCTATATGATCGACATTTTGTTCAGCATGTCTATATAGAATATGGACGATCATGGAGACTTGGTCAAAATGATAGTATTCACTTTGAATTTCTTTTTGTGGAACAAATGTGTAGTTTTCTGCAAAATCAATCACTGACAAAATTGTCCCTGGTGGAAAAAATTCAAGAGATTTTTGAATTGTAAGTCTTGCCATCGAGCTCTATGAGAAGGCTTGGTGTATTTGTAAATTTCTGCCTCAAACTTTCTCAAAAAGTCTATCACAAAAATTTTGTCTTCTCATAATTCAATTCTTTTAACACTATTTGCACCTTGAATCGATGTATGGATATATTCATATCTCTTCCATTTCACTTTCATGTTGGAAAATGATTGATCATTTATATCAGTACGATATTTGTTTTGAAATTTAGTCAAATTTCCACAATCATCGCATTTTTTACCACCAACACATTTCTTTTTGTAAAATAGTTCATCACTTTCTCGTTCACATAGAATTTGAGATATGAAATCATGGATAATGGAAGGAGGAGGTGAATCCTTCCATAATGTTCTACCAAAATCAAGGAATGTGTCATAATATAACTCAAATTCCACATGATAACGACAACAACAAGTGTCGCGTACGGTGATAGGTTTTACACATCATGGTTTTTGTTGAACAAAAGCACTGATTGAAACATGAATTTCACGATTCTCTTCTTTGAAATTGTTGAATAACTCTATCTGAGTGGTTTCCAAGAAATATTTTTCATGTTCTTCGTACTGATTTCGTGCTATTCTTCTTCACATCACATGCTTTGCAGTTGGCGAAGCACGCGAATTGTTCTTCCAATATTCATATATTATTTTTTTTATTTTTTTTTCTCCAAGTCTATATTTGTATGGTTGCCTACAAATAGCTCTCCAACAAGCGAGTTCATCATTTACATCTATTTGCAGCCGAAATTTCCAATGTTTGTGCAAAGTTTTTCATGACGTTCCTAATGCTCGTGCCATAGATGTTACCAAACGATTCTCTTTAGTACTTGATGAAACCACTGCCATATGTATTCCTCTACGTACAATTGAAACATTTTTCTGTCTAGATAGCCTAATTGAATTTATAGACTACTTATATTTTGTATCACATTTTCCTTCATTTTTTATCTTTGGTTGATTTTCGAATACCCAGTAGTGTCGTAGCTTCTTTTAATTTCCATAATGATAGGAGACCTTTCACCATTTGAGCTTGAACTGTCACCTGCTCATTTATGAAATACGTTTCAAAAATGTGGTTAACACGATATCGTATATAATGGTCAGGTTTTTTATCTCCATATGTGTGAGTGTCAACATTTTCTAACATCTCATCATCGACACTGATTTCATCTGTACATATTCGAATAAATAGTACATAATAAGTTTACATATTCAATAAATAACTAAATTAATGAATATATGTATAATTTCAATAATACGTGCATGTGTTCAATATATATATATATATATATATATATATATATATATACACACACCTTGTGATTCAATTTCTTCACTTGAATTTCTTTCAATATTTTCACCATCTTCAATCATTGGCTCAATATCTCTTGCACTTTCTCTTTCAAAATTTTGTATCTCATCATCAAAGTTTTGAGGAATATCTCTCTCTGTTTACATTGCAAAATATTTTTCAAATTAGTTCATTAAATAAAAATTAAGCTTCACATTTTACACTAGGAAAATTTTAAATATATCAATAGATCATAATATTTAAATTTACATACCTACTTCAATTTCTAGTTGAGGTTGATTTTCGCATTCAATATTTGAGAGTGCTTCTATCTTTATTTTGCGAGATTGTCTCGTCTCTTCTCTACATTCCTCAGGGTCTCTTTTTCAATCATATTTTCTCGCACAATTCCTTCGATTTTCCATGATAATAGAGTATGAAGTTCAAAAAATTTCCTTCAAAAATTTAGACAATAACTCAATTAGAAAAAACATTACAAAAGATTTAATTTAAAAAAAAAAAAACTCATTTTAAAAATTTTGCAAAAAATAGATACTCCAATCCAAAACACTTACTTTAAAAAATCTAAGAAAAAAATGTCTTATAAAAATGAAACGAAGCTCAAAAGATTTACTTCAACTCAAAAAACGTACTCTAAAAAAATTTCACTTCAAAAAATGTCTCCAACTTTTAAAAAAACGTCACTTTAAAAAATACTTCCAGAAAATGTCTTTTCGAAATTAAGCCCAAATCCATATTTAAAAAAAAAACGAAGCACAAAAAAATCCAAAAAAATGCATTACATACCTCCAAGAAATGTCCTTTGAATGTACGTCCAAGAAAATTCCTTAAACCCAAAACAATTCTTTGCAAAATCAGACCAAATCCAAGAATTCGAAATTAAGCCCAAATCTATACTTTAAGAAAAAATGAAGAAAAAAAAAACATCCAGAAAAATGTATCACATACCTCCAAGAAATTTCCTTTGAATGTACGTCCAAGAAAATTCCTTAAACCCAAAACAATACTTTGCAAAATCAGACCGCCTCCAAGAAATGTCTTCCAAGAAAAGTCCTTAAACCCAAAACAATTCTTTACAAAATCAGACCGCCTCCAAGAAATGTCCTTAAACCCAAATCTCCAAGAAAAGTCTTTAAACCCAAACCAAGACCTTTGTAAAATCAGACCAAACAAGGCAAGCAACGTATAAGTGGTTAGTCATTCCATTTGGCCTATGTAATGAACCAACTACATATATGATATTGATGAATGATGTACTGCGCCCTTTTATATATTCATTTGTTATTGTCTGTTTGGATGATATATTGGTATACAATGCTACTTGGGAGGAGCACATCTCACATTTGACGCATGTGTTGGAGACATTAAAGAAGCACCAACTGCTAGTAAATCTCAAGAAGTGTGAGTTTGCACAATATTATTTGATGTATTGGGGATATGTGATAGGTGGAGGAGAGTTGGAGATAGATCCTGCCAAGATGGAGGCCATCATCAAATGGTTGGTACCTACTGATGTTTCTCAGGTCAAGTGTTTCACCGGGGTAGCACAGTACCTAAGGAAATTCATAGCTTCATTTTCAGTGGTAGCAACATCACTCCATGCAATAACAATAAGTGGCAAGAGTTTACAGTGGGGAAAGGGCCAAAAAAGGGATTTGAAGGAGCTAGAGAAGAAGATCAGTCAAACACCAATTATGACATTACCAAAATTTTAGCATCCCTTTGAAGTGGAGACAAATTCGAGTGAGTATGCAATGGGAGAAATTTTGATGTAGGAAGGAAGGCTTGTATGCTACAATTCTGAAGTATTTCATGGGGCAGTTCTTAACTACACTACCTATGACAAGGAGCTTTGTGCCTCGTTGCAAGTTGTGAAGAAGTGGAAGCATTATATGATGGGAAAGGAGACAATAATCCACACATATGATCAACTGATACAATATATGTAGGGCCAGAGTAAGCTACAACAAAGAAATCATTACAAGTGGATGGGGTTTCTATAGAAATTTCAGTTGGTGATCAAGTACAAGAAGGGAAACATAAACATGGATGGAGGGGGAAGATAAAATGAGAGAGGGAGGGAGAAAGTGACAGAGTTTGAGGGTTGAGAGATAGAGAGAGGGAGATGGGAGAGAGAGGGAGAGAGAGAAAGGAAGAGAGAAAGGAGGGGAAATATAGAAGGAGAGAGGGAGGGAGTTAGATGGAGAGAGGGAGGGATGGAAGAACAAAGATATATATATATATAGAGAGAGAGAGAGAGAGAGAGAGAGATGGAGGGCTAGAGAGAGGGAGGGAATAATAAAGACATAGAGAGAGAGAAAGGTGTAGAGAGAGGGGGGGAGTGACAAGGGATAGCTTAATAGAGAGTGAGGGAGAGAGGAGAGTGAGAGGGAAGAGAGAGAGAATGAGAGAGAGAGGGAGAGAAGGGAAGAGAGGGGGAGGAAGAGGGAGGGATAAAGAGATAGATAGACATGGAGAGAGAGTGTTTATGTTTTGGGTATGAAATAGAAAGACAAAGAAGGAGGGATAGACGAAGATAAAACTACAGATGGAGGGGGAAGAGAAGGAAAAAGAGAGAGATGAAGAGAGGGAGGTGGGTATATATATATATATATATATATATGAAGGGAGAGAGAGCATGTGTGTTTTCGGGGGTGATATAGAGAGACATAGAAGGAGATATGGAAGGAGATATAGATATATATGGTGAGGGGAGAGAGATAGAAGAAGATATAAAGAGAAGGAGAGATGGAGATATAAACAAAGATGCGCGAGGGAGAGAAATGGAAGCTATGAAAGAGACACACAAAGACAAATATAAATTTTATATAGTATTATGTAATATTGAACATTATAAACCATAGAGGAAGATGAATTGAGGATTTTACAAGAGGTAAAAGAAGTTGGATTTAGAAAACCATGAATATTTTGGTTTTTCATTGAAATAGACGCACTGATTTCAATGTAGATGTTGATTCCTAATCCTATTTGACTGGTTCCATTGGATGCATTGGTTTCAGTGTAGTTGTTGATATCTAATCTTATTTGATTGATTACACTAGATGCATTGACCTTAGTGTAGATGTTGATTTCTAATCTTATTTGATTGCTTGCACTAGATGCATTGATTTAAGTGTAGATGTTGACTTTTAATCCTATTTGATTGCTTGCACTAGATGCATTGATTTAAGTGTAGATGTTTATTTCTCATTTGATGTTAACTAGATGTATGATATGCATTAATTTCAAAGTAATTAGATTAATAATGCACATTTTTTTCAATGTAAGCACACAAAAATTATTGATAATGTGCATTGATCTATGTCTTATAGTAACTCAACCATAAATACAATACTTGAATTTTCATCTTAAATAAAATGTTCACTTACCTAAAATGTTTGTTCATTGAAACTATAAACCATTTGTAATTGACTAAATTATTATTATTCCCATTTTCCATCATTTAACATTGTTAGTCACTGTTGCATTTAAACAAGGTAATAGAAAACAACTACTATTGAAAGTTACTTGGGTTTTACATTCCTTAAGTCAGAATGACTTTGGAGAAACCTACTATTAATATTGGTGATGACAATATAATGAAGATGAAGATTATTTGTAATTGATTGCATTCTTAATATTCAAATTTTCTATCATTACATTGTTTATTTGCATTAAAAAATGTTATTTCATCAAATTTTCATCATTCAAGTTATTAAAAGTCTTTATCTTAACAAATTGAGATAACTAAACAAATTTAAAATTTAAATAACTAGATTAATCTTAACTTTTTGGGTTTGCCTTTTTCCATATATATAACTTTTTTCTAATGTATATATATGTATATATTATTTTTAGTTTTCATTATTATTTTAATTTTTAGTTTTTGATAATAAATTTTTTTTTTAACTTTGTTTAATTATTATTAATATTAATTTTAAATTTGTTGACTTATGTGTTCATTAGTTTTGTTATTTTTATTATTATTATTATTTAATTTAGTTTTTATTTTGATTTTTGATTTTTTTTATTTTTTTTTCTGAGTTTATTTCTAATTTTGTGATTATAATTAATATTATTTTATTATATAGCTATAATGGGTAAAAAATTGTAATTATTAATAATAATTTCTTAACGTTCATTTTTATTATTTTAATGTTTTTGGTTTTGACAGTTGCCATCTCTGTATTATATATTTGTGTTTTTATTATTTTATTATTTTTTGTTACAGTTGCCATCTCTGCATTATATATTTGTGTATTTGATTGGCACAATCATCATTCTCCTAATGATGAACTATACTAATAAAATTTTTATTAATTTATTATTTTTGGTTTTTACAATTGTCATCTCTGTATTATATATTTGTATTTGATCGGCATAATCATCATTCTTCTAATTCGAAACTCGTAATTCTATATTTGCGTATTTGATCAGCAGAATCATCATTCTTCTAATCATGAACTATACTCAGTGGTTCGAAACTTGTCAACTCTATATTTGTGTATTTGATCAGCAGAATCATCATTCTCCTAATGATGAACATTACTCAGTAGTTCGAAACTAGTAAACTATATTATTTGTGATGTGATTTTCCAAAAGATTTTATTTGAATAATGGATATGGATCACAGAAGTTTGCACTATCAAATATTTACACCCTAAGGTGTCATTATTTGAAAACAAATCTCCTAGCTGCCACTGTGTCCATGTTTGAGCCATTGGATCAAATGTTAGACCATTGAAATGTTTTAGGCCATTAGATCAAGTAAATATTTTTATATATGTTTTTTACAATGTTAGCTTTTTTCTTTTTAATAAGTTACATTGAATTTAGGTTTTGGTGACTTTTAAGTTAAAATGTTGTTATTAAAAATTTGTTAGATTTTAACCTCAATTTTGTTAGTAAAATTTAAATTAATAACTTAATAAAACTAGATTTTACATAAATTAGTTTGATAAATAAAAAAAATTGTAAAGTACATAAACATTAAATTTTTGGGTACATAAGCATAAAAACTTTAGTTATAATAAAATTTATATCATAAAATTAAACTCCACACAAACCAATTAATTTATATTACATGACTAAAAAACAATATAAAAAAGGAAAATAACTATTTATATATTTAATTATTACATTTTTGTGCTACTATGCTTTCCAACAAAGTATGATAGAAATGTTGTAATGTCATGTTTAACATTTTGACCATGTCAAATTACACAAAATTAAAAATAAAAGCAAATTAAATAAAAAGATTGACATAATGTAATGAAATTTTTAACTAGGTCAAAATACAATAAAAAATAAAAATAATAAAATAAAATAATGATAAACTATAAAGACAGCCCATGGTATTGACCCATGGTATTCATGTGGAATTTAGTTTCTTTATAGGGGGGAATTAAGATGGCCTAAATCAATCTTAACTAGCAAGAGCCAAGATGGATCAAATGTCTTAACATGCAAACCTCTTTTAGAGTGAAAAGAGAATTGACCTCTCTAATAAATAATAATGATCTAAACTAATTATTTAATAAAATAATTTTTAAATGTTTATGACCATTATTCTTTTAAAATTTTACTTAATAAAATGTATCTAAATTTTCATACATCCAAATATACATAATTTTTCTTGTTCTGTATTATTTTTGTTACAACTATTTTATTATTCAAAAAATGCATGGTTTTTTTTGTTATATATTATTTATGTTACCACTGTTTTATAATTCATGAGTATTATTTCTTAATATATAAAATAAATTAATTAATAATGATTTTTTTAAAAATATGTTATCTTTTTTAAATTTCAAAATTATTTCAGAGGACATGATTTATCTTGAGCAATAATGATGAATGTTCATAATTCTTATTTCTTAAATAACACTAAATTTACCTTTAATTACTTAATTGTAATAGTTTGTAACTACATAACAATTTGTAACTAATTTAAATTAATAACTTAATAAAACTAGATTTTACATAAATTAGTTTAATGAATAAAAAAAAATTTGTAAAATACATAAACATTAAATTTTTGGGTACATAAGCATAAATTTTTTATTTATAATAAAATTTAAGTCATAAAATTAAACTCCACACAAACGAATTAATTTATATTACATGGATAAAAAACAAAAAAAAAGGAAAATAACTATTTATATATTTAAATATTACATTTTTGTGCTACTATGCTCTCCAACAAAATATAATAGAAATGTTGTGATGTCATGTTTAACATTTTGACTATGTCAAATTACACAAAATTAAAAATAAAAGTAAATTAAATAAAAATATTGACATAATGCAATGAACATTTCAACTAGGTCAAAATACAATAAAAAATAAAAATAATAAAATAAAATAATGATAAACTATAAATACAATCCATGGTAT
This sequence comes from Pinus albicaulis, assembly GCA_034641835.2. Lineage (NCBI taxonomy): Eukaryota > Viridiplantae > Streptophyta > Pinopsida > Pinales > Pinaceae > Pinus > Pinus albicaulis. The sequence goes on along the minus strand of CM076574.1, from coordinate 128,441,132 downwards.
TCATGTGGAATGTAGTTTCTTTATAGGGGGAATTAAGATGGCCTAAATCAATCTTAACTACCAAAAGCCAAGAGGGATATTATGCAAACCTCTTTTAGAGTGAAAAGAGAATTGATCCCTCTAATAAATGATAATGGTCTAAACTAATTATTTTATAAAATTATTTTAAATGTTTATAACCATTATTCTTTTAAAATTTTAGTTAATAAAATGTATCTAAATTTTCATACATCCAAATATACATAGTTTTTCTTGTTATTATTTTTGTTACAACTATTTTATTATTCCAAAAACGCATAGTTTTTTTTGTTATATATTATCTATGTTACAACTGTTTTATAATTCATGAATATTATTTCTTAATATATATATTAAAAAAAAAAAAAATTATAATGAATTTTTTTAAAATATGTGATCTTTTTTAAATTTCAAATTATTTCAGAGGACATGATTTATCTTGAGCAATAATGATGAATGTTCATAATTCCTATTTCTTAAATAACACTAAATTTACATTTAATTACTTAATTGTAATAGTTTGTAACTACATACATACTCTTTAGGATTTTTTTCTTGTTGTAGGTAAGATGTTGCCTCTACATAAAAAAAATATAATTTTTTTATTTTTAATTTAAATTTGACATGTATAATGAAAAATTTAAAATATTAAAATAATGACTTCATTTGTGTGGTCAAAATTCTCATTGACAAGTTCCTCTACATCTCTCATTTCCTCATCATTTCCAAGTACATCCACATCTCTTTCAATTTCTCTATTTCTCGAGCATTAAGGGATCCCTTGTCAAGAATTCTTGTGCTTCTTGATGAAAAGAGACATATGAAACAAAGCCCATCATATATGGAAGAGGTGTGGTGGAAACATACAATTGAATATGAAAAATCTATTTTTTCTAGTCAACATGACATAAATAGGGGAAAATTTATTAATTGTGCACATTTAAAGGGGTTGGTAACAATTTTTTGTATCAAAGTCAAGGATACATAAGAAAGGAGACATGGTGAAGAGAAGCTTCCAACCTTACAACAAGCCCTAAAAAGGCATAACGTTGAATGTATGGAATCCATTTTCCCTGATACACATGAGAAGTGCAATGAAAAATCTTGGAATTTGGAAAATGTCATCAAGCTTATCTCAAGTTCCATTCATTTAGATCTGAAGTATATGGAAGAAGAAAAGCAGGACAAATGATACTTATCATGAATGCATGATTTTTTAGAAGGAAACGACATTGACAAGGCTATGAAGGACCAAATAGCAAAATTAAAAACAGAAGATGACTCTTCAAAAAATGGGTTACTCAAGGATTTTGGAATCCGGATGAGTTACATTATCTCATTGACTCAAGAAAGTGCTAAAAAAGAGAGACAAACAATAGTGATATAGAGACAATTTATTCATAAACAAGAGAAAGCTAGAATTTTAACCCGAGATAGATTTATGGGAAGAGAAACATTCCAATTATAAGGAGTCGTCAAAATTACATGAGTAGTAGTTCACTCAACATAATTCTCCACCACTTATTCTGGAGGAGAAAGTTCCTACTACCTCATTAATTGAAGAAGGCCCACATGAGAAAATCAGAAGAGATTCCTCAATGTTATTTTCATTTGACATTCAATCACTCTGCTCTTTTTTGTCTAGTAGCCTCTTTACCTCTACCCTTAAATTTAATGACTCAGGAAATACTAGACAAAAGACACTTACCTATTGCAATCAGTTGAAAAAAAAGGTATCTCTAAAAGGTCACTTGGGGAGGAATCTATTATTTAAAAGATCGGGAAAATAATTTCATTTCAAAACAAAAATGTACTATCACTAGGGAAGGGAGTTATTACATTTAAAATTTGTTCCCAATCTTGTCACTACAAAATTTGATTGTTGCTTTTTATTTGATGGGAAAGAAAATGATCTTTAAATTGCACTAAAGTCTTGAATTATGATCCTTAAAGAAGTCACTAGATTCCCTGATTATGAGTTGATTTTTTCTTCTTACTTTTGGGTCTTCATGATGTTTGTTATTCTAACTAAGGTGAAAAGTTCCAAAGAAGTGGAATATTAGTCGTTCAAAGAGGAATTATGGAAATATGATTGTAGATAATTTATTAATATAAATTATCTGAACTGAGATTAATTAATCATCCCCAAGGGTTAAAAATGGCCCAAATGTCTCTTATCCATAAAATTGACAATTAAGATAAATCTATGCTCTATGTTCAAATGACAGGTGAAGGTGGATTTACCATACTTAAGCTTCTTAGTAGTCTCTTATGAAGTAAAACATGTCATAGTGATAAGTTTTTATTCCATTAAATAATTCTAGTTGTAGAGCAGAGTCAGAGTTCTAGGAGTAGTATCAGAGGAATTCAACATTGCGAATGTGATAGAAGCAAATAATTTCGTGGAAAGGTGAAGTCTACCCAACTTGGTCATAAAAACCAAGTGCATCCTTCATGCAGAAAAAATAAATAAACATGCAGATTTAGTCATATAGAGATCTTGAGTACTTTGGCCAAAATGTCTCATCCATTATGAAAAAACACATCTTACATGCAATTAATAACAAAGAAGTTGTCCCACATCAATTACCCAATATGGATATTTTGATTTGAGGTCCAGTAAACATAATTCTCCTCCCCTTATTCTGGAGGATCAATTGGAACCAAGAAAGTTCCTACTACCTCTTCTTTCTTATATGCTATTTTTTCCTATACCACAACCTTACGGTGTTTCCTTTGCAACATGTGGTGCAATTGCTAATTAAAATTATGAGAATAATTAAATATTCAACAAATTTTATGTGATGTCACACCAGTGAAATGTGATGGCACACAAGTGAAACCAACTTACAAATTTTATGTGATCGTACACAAGTAAACCATCTTAATCACATATCTCATTAATCTTACAAATATTTAAGATTTAACATATTTAAAATATCGAAATAATTTTTTTTCACAAAGGAAAAATTCATAACTTTTCATTAATAGATAAGTTACATGTTACATTTGCTAGTAGTTAAACTACTAAACTGTCTATCAATATAAACTGTATAGAACCAAGTTCTGGCTACCAAAATAAAACATACAATAATGGCGCTGATACAATCATAGATCTCTGCATATAACATCACCTGTAAGTTTGGTGCATAACTTACCGGATAATAGAAAAAACAAAAATAAGTATAATAGCTGATACATAGTCCATGGGAGATAATGCAAATCAAAATAACCTCCCAAATCAAGCTGTTTAATCAAACAGCCCGCTGATCTGGTGCCTCATCCATAAAAGGCCGATGAAAAAACCTGTACACCTGTTCGCCAATCTGCTCTGTAATGTGCCATGTACCCCAAATCAACTCCGAGGCTTCTTTGGACAGCTTATCAGCCACTTGGTTCCGAGACTTGTAGATATGAGCCACAGAGATGGAGTCAAATAATAACTTGAGATGATGAACCTCCCTTAGAAGTGTAGACAGTGTGTGCGAGTGACAATGTGCATGACTATTGAACCAGTTAATCACAAGAAGAGAGTCTCCAAATATTTGTATGGAATTGCAATGTTTTTCGCGCACAAAGATCAGAAGAAGTCTAAGGCATTGAAGTTCTGCATAGTTGTTTGATAGAGGGCCCAGTCCCATCTTTATTTGATAATGGTGATGATCGTTTACATGTAGAATAGCTCCCCCCCACAGCCTTGTGGATTTTCCGCACCATCAAAATAAGCCTAGGGTCGGCATCGGTCAATCAATTCAGGGACAACAATCTTAGGGGGTCCCTGGTGCTTGTCTTTAGGCAGGAGGTTGTAAGTTGCAATGATCGCAGCATAGATGCAATCCCCGTTGATCAGTTGGCCGTTGAATATGAATTTGTTGCGACCTATCCAAACTTCCCAAGCAAAGATCAACGGGAGGTTCCGCAGTTTTGGGAGGTTGTTGCTGCCACCATGACGTCCAAGCATCTTGTAGTGTGTTCCCCTGCCAAGGATGTTGGCATCCCAAGCAAACGACAACCTAGAGGGCCCATGGATGGCACGGCGGTGGAAAAAATCCATGGTGGGGATGCAGTGGTTTAAAATACACCAAAATAAGGTTATGTGTTTATGTGGAGCTTTCAGTTTCCATATGCTACGCCACCACCAGGATTTTTGAGGTGGTTCCTTGTGCTGAATAAGCGATAGGTAGCCAAGCTTGGGTGTATATTGGCCTTTTGGTGAGCAAGCCCAAATCAACTGATCTTCTTGATCCATGAGTCGAGTGTTTGAAGCTTTTAAAGCCCATATGTAATTGTTCCAATCCAGTAGCCCATCCCGTGGAATGTCAAGGTCTGCCGCAGTCAACCAACTTTGTCCCTACCAGGTAGTGTGAATCGGATCCGCGATCTGAGCAAGGAAGGTGATGCCTCTGTGAGCCAAGTGCTCCAATAAAGGATCAGGTAACAAATAAAATTCACCACTACCAGACCAAGAATCAGTACCAATTCGAACAGATTCCCCGGATCCAATTTGCCACGAAAGACCCCTCTGAATGATATGAGCCTCTTTTGTGATCGCTTTCCATATGATGGATGATCCAGAGGTCGGCCCGATTCTGTCCCTGATCCAATCAAGGATATACCTGGGCGCGATGTATTTTGCGACAATGACCTCCTTCCATAGACTATTTCCATTGATTAAATGCCAACACATTTTGGTAGCCAGAGCATTCGAAAAGAGATGGAGATCTTTGATCCCCCAACCACCCCATTGCTTGGGGATGTTGATGCGGTCCCATGCAATCCAGGGAAATGTTTTATCCTTTTCCTGGTTGTGCCATAAGAAATGTATGCAAATGCACTTAATACGGTTGGTAACACCAATCGGTAACCAAGCCAGGGTCATCCAATAGACTGGAATGGCCTCAAGTACTGATTTTATGAGGACTAAGCGACCAGCTCTGGATAGCCATCTATTGTACCAAACATTGATTCTGCGTTCAACTTTGGCAATGAGCTAGTTCCAATCTTTGATTTGGTAATTGTTTGGTTTGATGAGATACCCCAGGTATTTCAGTCCCTTGCTGATATCAATAGAGACATATGCAAATAGATGCATGGCGATGCCAAGTTCCTGAGCCGAACATCCAGTCATGATAATAGAAGACTTGAGGGAATTTGGGATCATTCCGGTAGCTCTGCAAAAACTTTGGAGGAGTATGTTAAATTGTACAACATCCTGTTTAGAGCCATCAAGAAAGAATCTTAGCACATCATCCACGAATTATAGATGAGTAAGATGTATTATGTCATTTCCCTGGAGACCATGGATGGTCCCTTGAGCCTTAGCATTTTTGATGAGAACAGAGAGACCCTCCATAACCAGGACAAATAATAATGGTAAAATAGGACATCCTTGGCGTAGGCCTCTTCCCGCATGAAATAAATCAGATGCAGTGCCATTAAGGAGGATGCTGAAAGTAGCATGACAAATGCATCCCATAATCCAGTTGATAAAAGTATGAGGAAAGCCAGTTTGAATAAGAATGAGGTGTAAATAGCTCCAATTCACCTGATCAAAAGCCTTTGCCAGGTCAATCTTGAGTATGGTGGATTTAAGATGTTTGGTTTTAATGGAATGGAAGGCTTCTTGGGCAGTGCCAATCACTTAGTGGATTTTCCTAGGCAAATTGTTCCTTAACTATGTGATTAGAAAGGAAAGGCTTAATGCAATTTGCAATGATCTTAGAGATAATCTTGTAAATGCAGTTACAGAGAGAGATTGGTTTGTAGTCTTGGTAGCTGGATGGATGGTCGGTTTTTGGAATGAGCGCAATGAAAGTTGAGTTAAAACCATCATAAATTTGACCCCTCACTCTATTGTCTTCTATCATAATCAGTAGGTCATTTGCCATCAACTCGAAGAAATGAATGAAAAACTCAATGTGCCAGCCATCAGGCCCAGGAATTTTGTCTCTTTTAAACCATTTCAATACCCTCTCCAGCTCCCCCTTGGAGACTGATGCATTGAGGTAATCCTCCTGCTCTAGTTCCACAAATCTATTGAAGGATTGAGAAATTTGCATAATATTCAGGAGATCAATGTGAAGAGGAGCTATGTAAAGGTTAGTGAAATACTGAGTACCCATGTCATGTAATTGTGATTGAGTAGGAGCCACGAACCCATGTTGACCAGTAAGTTCCCAAATAGAGTTTGCAGTCCTGCGACCATTAGCATGTTGTTGGAAAAACTTTGTATTTTCATCCCCTGTCTGAAGCCAAATAGCTCTACTCTTGAATCTCCAATCCTCTTCTTTTTGTCTCAGGAGCTTTGCCTTTGTAGTTTCAAGTGCTATAAGGTACTCTTTAGTGGCGCTTGACCGATATCCAGTAAGATCAGAGTTATTAAGGTGGGCAATTTCCAGTTCAATCCGGTTGAGCTCTTCACGTTCCAGACGCTTTTTGTTCTTAACCCATTTGATAGTCAGGCACTTAATGCGAGATAGGTTGTTGTTAATGATCCAGGCAGGGTCTGTGTCTGGATGTTGTTGACAACGCTGCCAGGCCTGAACCACCATTTCATGATATTCTGAGTCTTGTAGCCATCTGGAGTTAAATTTAAATAAAATATCAAAATAATAATTAAATATTCAACAAATTTTATATATCTCACATTAAACTATATTTTCACACAATTAAAACTATCTCAATCACAAATCTATAAAAATACAAAATAGATCAAATTTTTCAAAATGCAAACCTATATTTAAATTTTACATCCAAAAAAATTAACCTTCAAAAATTTAATCTAAAAACTTGATATATCTAACATTAAGATAGATCTAAACCTGTGAACCTAACTTTTCTTGTAAATGTGACGTGTGTCGTGTTTTCGACTCAAAACCAAGCGGAAACCACGATTTACGTAAAACCAAAATATAAACCATGATTATGCACTGTGTTGCACCAGAAGAAAAGTTCGTTTTCCATAAGTTTTGGATCTAACCGTAATTATTTGTACGACGCAGTGACTCAAGAATCCTCTGGCTGGGAGCTCAGTCAATTCCAATGGCATGGCATGGGAAGCAGTATGATGTCAACCCCTTCTATTGATTGCATTATGGGTAAAGTCTTAGAAATATTTATGAGTTTTGGGAAGTTAGCGGCCGATGTGAAAAACCAACGCCATTTAATTCCATGGAGGAAAAAATTTGTGCAGTACCACCAGAGGTATAGTGTCCTAACCCAGGCAGGAAACCTTGATTTTCGGGGGATAAGTTGGCAGGTGAAAGCACTGTGCGAGTCAAGACGACTGAAGGAGGCCATGGATCTGTTGCACACGATGAGCCAGCTAGGAATTAGAGCAGGTTTCTACGTATACGCTTCCCTGTTGCAGGGCTGTATCAATATGAAAGCTTTGGCACAAGGAAAGGCAGTTCACCTCCACATGATTGATTCTGGATACGATCCTGATACATATTTATTAACTAAATTAGTCATCATGTATGCCAGCTGTGGAGATATGGAGGATGCACGCCAAGTGTTCGACAAAATGTCTGAGAGGAATGTGGTCACATGGTCAAGCATGATTGCAGGGTATGCAGAATACGGTGATGCCGAGAAGGCTTTCTCGCTCTTCATCCAAATGCAACAGGGGAACATTCAAAAGGACTCCTTTGCCTTTTCTAGTGTGCTCAAAGATTGTGGTCTGGAGCGGGGAAAGCAGATCCATGCTTGTATATTTAGATCCGGATTTGAATCTGATATTGTTGTAAAGAGTGCCCTCGCTTCCATGTATGCCAAAGGCTGCAGCATTAAGGATTCGCGCCAAGTGTTTGACGAAATGCCTGAGAGAGATATTGTAGCATGGAATGGAATGGTTGCGGCATACAGTCACTGTGGAAAAGTAGAAGATGCATATAAGATCTTTGACAAAATGCCTTGCAGGAATACAGCTTCCTGGAATGCAATGATCGCAGGATATGCGCAACATGGTTATTGTGATAAAGCTTTGTCACTGTTGGGACAAATGCAGCAGGCAGGCATGAATCCGGACTTCATGACGTTCGTTAGTATTTGTTCAGCTTGCGCCGACTTAGCAGCGTTGGAACAGGGTAAACAGCTTCATGCCTCTGCTGTTAGGAGTGGATTTGAATCGTACATTACTTTGGGGAACGCACTGATTGACATGTATGCTAAATGTGGGAGCATGGACGATGCTTTTCAAGTGTTTGATAAAATGAACCAAAGGAATATAATCTCATGGACTGCTGTAATTATGGGATATGGAAAACATGGGTACAGCAGGGAAGCCCTTGATCTTTTTGAAAAAATGCATTGTGCAGGAATGAATCCAAACCATATCACGTTTCTCGGCGTTCTATCTGCCTGCAGCCATGCAGGACTAGTAGAAGAGGGCTGGCATCACTTCGATTGTATCAGTAGAAAGTTTGAGATGAAGCCTAGGATGGAGCATTATGCGTGCATGGTTGACCTCCTTGGCCGCTCGGGACGCTTGAATGAAGCATATGACTTGATCAATAAAATGCCATTCGAAGCTGATGCGGAGGTTTGGGGAGCCTTGCTTGGTGCCTGCAGAGTCCATCTCAATGTGGATCTTGGCCGATGTTCAGCAGAGCGCCTTTTTCAGTTGAAGCCACATGATTCTGGAGCATATGTGATTTTGTCGAACATCTATGCTGCTTCTGGCAAATGGGATGATGTAGCTAGTGTGAGAAAGCTGATGTTAGATAGGGGATTAAAAAAGGAACCTGGATGCAGTTGGATTGAGTGCAATAAAAAAGTGCATATATTCCATGCTAGGGATGCATTGAACCTTCAAACACAAGACAGCTATTCAGTATTACAACAGTTGGACGAGTAGATAAAAGAAACCGGATGTGCATACATTGCCCTCCATGATTTGGATTGGTAATTTGCAGAAAGAGCACATATATCACTTTGTTGCCTAACAAGCATGGAGTTATGCTTGGAGCGAGGGCTGTGCCTAAACATGGACATATGCGAGCCCAGAACTTTGCCAGCTCAAAAAAGGAAACAAAGCTTCTAGCAAAACTAAAAGTTGGCTAATGCATTATTATCGGTCCACCAACAAGAATGCAAACCCATACTGTTTTAAGTGCTACAGAAAACCAAATTTATTTCTAAAATTGTCAGAGGAGAAATTGCCGCACGCAATGCAGATCCCTTCCATCATTTTCAATTATTGGATTGCATATGACCTTATGGAAATGTCTGGATACTTTGATTATTGATATTGGACTTGAACTAGTAACTACATACTCGGTGCTACAAATTCTAATTCCAAATTCCAATCCCTGGTGGAAACGGAGATCTTTAAGATGGCAATCTTTTGAAAGTTTGACACTGCATTTATTTCCCAGCCAGGAACTCCATCAAACTATGGGATTTTCGCGTGGAAACGGAGATATTTAAGATGACAATCTTTTGAAAGTTTGACTCTAGATTTTATTCCCAGCAAGGAACTCCATTAAACTATGGGTTTTTTGGGTGGAAACGGAGATATCTTATGGGTTTTTTTGGGTGGAAACGGAAATATTTAAGATGGCAATCTTTGAAAGTACACTGGATTTTATTCCCAGCCAGGAACTCCATCAAACTATGGGATTTTCCATTCAAAACGCAGAAAATGTGTAATAGCTGCAAAGTTTGGCTTCCCACTCCTCAGTGATCAGGTCCATGGAAAATACAGAACGGCCTCGTGAATTTGCTATTTCTAGATAGTATTTTATTTTTTAACATATTCAACCGATGTCACTGAACATTACTCCCAGCTATATTATTATTTAATAACGAAATCAGTTGTCCACGTGAAAAGGAAAACTGGGGAGAGTCAGGTCAAGGAGCTCTTTTGTGACCAGGAGGGCAATATTTTTTTTTTTTTTTTTTTAGAGGATTGGGTTCAGATGCTAATATTTTTTCCGAGGCGTCAGCAATTATCAAAGCTTTACAATTAGTTAAAGCTAATGGGGTCAAGCCCTTATAATGTATTAAGAAATTCAGTGGAAATAATATGCATGATGAGTAATAATTATAAAATCAATTCAATCAAATTATGCAAGATCCTTAACAATAATGAAATCAGTTGTCCAAAAGAAAAGGAAATTCGGGAAAAGTCAGGGCATGGGGCCACCAGGAGGGAACTTTTTTCTTCTCCTTTGGGGATTGAGTTCAACTGCTATTATTTCTGAGGTGTCAGAAACTCTCAAAGCTTTACAAATTGAGTAAAGCTAATAGCATCAAGCCCTTGCAGTGCATTTACTGTTAAGAGATTCAGTGGTGATAATAGGCTTGATGTGTAATAATTATAATGTCAATTCAATAAAACTATGCAAGATCCTTAGCATGTTAAACTGATCAAGGACAATTTTGTCTAGATTAGTTGTTAGGCATAATATTAATAATGTACATTTATGGACTTTCTTGTACATAAATAATATATTTTAGACATGATTTTGCTTTGAGTACCAGTAAATATTTAGTTATACAGTTTCATGAAATACTAACTTATCCTTACATGCATTCGATATTTACTGATAATGGTGATGATTGAATCTTTGTTGCCTTTAAATTTTGTGCCTTTCGTGTTCTCTGTTTTCCTTAAACTTTACATGGTATCAGAGCCCGTGCCTTTCGTGTTCTCTGTTTTCCTTAAACTTTACATGGTATCAGAGCCCTTCTGGGAGGAGAATATTGTGCTGGTTTGTGCTCTAATAGTCTCAGAACTTGAAGGATAGCAAGACAGTGTACAATTTCATAAAATAGTAACTCAACTCTACATGTATTTGGTACTACAAATAATGGAGATGATTGGAGTTTAATTACTGTGTGTGTTGTGTTCTCTGTCTTTTGGATTTTCCTTGAGCTTTACATGGTACCAGAGCACTTCTGGGAGGAGAGGATTATGCTGGTTTCTTATAGTCTCCGAATTTGGAGTAGTAGCAGGAGAGGGCCCACATTGTTTGCTAAAGAAGAGGGTTGATTTTTTATGCCCGATTTCTACCAAGCAGTAGACAGTTCTTTGATGTCCAGAATTTCAGTTAAAGGTAAATCAATTTAATTTTTTGTTGTTTTCCAATCTGTCAAGTAATATAGATAGGCCTGACCAGACCAATTGAGTGGAGGGGTATTAGAGTTGAAGCCCAGAAGATGGCATCACAAACCATATTAATGACTGAAGGCATAAATGAAATGGGAAAAATTCTGTTGTATGGAAATCCTGTAAGATTCCAAACATCAAAAATTTTCACAGATCTAGCACACTTTAGTGTTCTAATTAGAATTGCTTGCAATAAAAAACACTGAACACAACAAGATCTGGAAATGCAGTTTTTATTTATATTATTCACTGAGGAAAATAGGACATGTCCATGCACGGTTGTTCATCAAAAGAGAAATCAAAATACTGAAGCACAATCGTGGACCCTAGATGGATCCACCAGACAAATTACACCTACGGGGTTTTCGTTCCCAGGATCAAACTAGAACTAGAAATGCCAAGTTCTCAACAAAGACAAAATAGATAGACAATTCCAGATGATCTCAATGCTTAGCTCCTATCCCTTTTTATAGGCTTGATGGACTCTCTAGAAACCTTATTTTATTGTTTTCCCTCAAAAAACAAAGGAAAATACCATGGGAAAATACCACAGTAAATACCATGGGTCGATTCCGTCCATTTTGACCATATAAAAAAAAGGGAATATTACAAATCCTCCCACCCAATGATTGTTTGCCATCAAGCAATCCACTTCTATCCATAGTAGAAGCATATGTACATTGATACTAGGATCCCATACAAACTAGTGTGCTATACCATGCCTCCATGCTAAATGATCTTGAATGGATCCATCAATATTTGGATCCCAAACAATCCTCCGGCCAATACTACCCTCAATAGATCCACTTGGATTCCAATGCCACCTAAGTCCTTGGACCTGTGGGTTATGATACCATATCGACTCTCCATCACTGTCCGTGCCTAAGAACCCAAGTTGCAGTATGCCCTTGGCTAAGATTATCCTCCTAGGAATCATCCCATCAATAGAGTTCCAAATCATAATCTCTCGCCAATCCATCTCGTGGGAAGGATCTAATGCGTGAATGTCTGCACATGGAATGAGTCTATTATGCTGATACTTCTCGATGCTCAACTCATGCTGCTCCACTCGGTCACCCAACATGATCCATTTGGAGAACTCTGCCTTGCTCGCCCCAATGTATAAAGGTTGGTTGGTAGTGTCACAATCCCTATCTATGTACTCCTGTAGAGGGTTGCCTTGTGAGGAACTCCCAATTGTACTCCTCTTGCTGCCTTGTGAGGGACTTGAGACGTTCCTCTACACTAGATAGCTTGATTGTTGACTTGGCACATTCCCCTATGAATTCCTCAATTTTTATGCTCAACTGTAAGACAATGTCCTAGGCTATCCAAACTATTTTCTTCAACATCGTAAGATCTGCCTTGAAATGCTTGATCTATTCCCGAAAGTCCTCTACTGGAAATTCCAGTGCTTTGTTGAATGTCTCTATATCTTTCTGCACTAGATGCCCCACTATCACAACTTCAACTTGAGTCTTTGACCGACTCTCTGGGAATGGTTCATCCCGCACACTATGTCTGTCATGCTCCCCATCATGATCATGTTCATCATGCTAGTTCACTACTGTTGGCTCCTCACTCAAGTCTACCTGACCTCCTACCCTGTGAAGACAATCTGTGGTTCATCCTCTCCGAGTGTCAAACATAGATGTACTAGTGGACTACTATCTATATTTGACTACTCATATTCTTTATGGACATCCTCATGGAGACCTACGGACTTAGTTGTATAGGAGTCTACCTCATCAACACTATTAGCTAGAATTTTCTCATGCACTTCTAAATGTGCGTCATCCCGCAAGTCTCTCTGAATAATATCATACTGTTTCTCACCATCCTAAAAATCAATAGACCCAGCTATAGAAGACTCCTCGTGATATGAGGGAATATCCTCTTGTTTTGTCTTTATTTCCTCCTCCCTATCACTTGGACATGAATGGTTAAATACCCAAGGTCCCTTGCAGATAAAGCATAGTCCTCTCCTTCTTAGTTCATTTCTACCACAAGTTTTATTTCCTTTGTTCTTTCTTCCTCCATCAATCCTCTTCAACTCCTTCTTATTTAACACTCTTCTAAGCAATTTTATGTTTTGCATGACCAACTTTTCAACTAGATCATAGGTAAATGGTGAAACAATTATTTCCTTTCTCCAGATGGTCAAGAATTTGGATCTTAGTATCTTGCAGATGTCAACATCTCCTTCTAAGAACAATGACACAATCTTTTGCATGCTTGTTTTGACTTGACTGGGATAAGCTGATGTAATGCCATTGTAAAAGGTTCAAAGCAACTGAAAGATTAAGTCATCACATTCCAAATCTAGCATAAAGGTGCCAAACCTGAACTTTGCCATTAGTTCTAAAAAATTTCGCCACTTTTGAAAGGCGGGAAACATCATGTTGTTCAAACCTTGAAGGTTTCCACTATCAACTGCAATATCTCCCTCATGAGATCATTATTGTAAGGCAGTAGAGGCGATGTTAAAGTTATGTCCTACTTATACAAGAGGCAGTTGTGAGCCTGACCACTTCGCAAGGATGTTCCCAAAATTTGGGTTGTACCAGAGCAAGCATGGATGGCTTGAGAGCCCAACTGAGCTTTTTCCATTCTAGCTGCCCCACTCCAATTATACAAGTGTCTATTTCCTCTAACTTATGAAGGTCTATGACTGGCTTCATTTGTTGTAGCCTCTCTTCCTTGTCCTTCCTTCACTTCCTATTGGCTTCACTTCCCATGGGCGCTTTTGCTGCGGAATCGCATAGACTCTTTTCGAGAAAGGCTTGTTGTTCTAGTCTAAAGTGGTATTGCTGCGAAAAGGCCCCCATGTTTCTTCTATTTCATTTAGAATTCTATCCAGAGTTTTATGGGCGTTTTTTGGGGAAGGTCCCATCTTCCCACATACCAAAGCAGTGATATCCGTTAGGCCAAATACACTAAGTCTTTGCCCAACAAATTAAATAAAATTCCCTAATACACACATCCTTTTTTTGTTGTTGGAAGAATTGGTTTTGGAACTAGTGATAATTTTCAGCTAAAATGAAAGGAAATTAACTAGAAATAAAAAGTCAACTAGGGTTTTGATTCCATCCCCATTTCTACCTTGCGCTAAAAAACCCCATATAAAGTCCACTGCAACCTGTAATTTGATTTTAGGGCTAGTTGGATTACTTGCAAGAGCGGTGTAGCATTCATTTCAATGCATGTCGTCTATCTTTTCATTTTCTGGCCTCTAAAGCCAAGAAGGATGTGTAATTTGCCCCCAATTCAATAGTGATTTCAATCAAACAGGTTCAATGATTTAAATATACCCTTAATCTTAGCTAAACTTATTGTCTAGCTACAAGTATGTCCTCTACTATGGGGCTATCCAAGAGTTCAAATAAGCTCTAGAAAGAAATATGCACTTCTCCAAGACGACAACGAGTGATTGGTAGATGATCAAGCCCTTAAGGAATCAGTGCTAGATCTACTGCGTTCACTCCAAGAAACTCAAACCTGTTTGTAATCCTGCCTACGTTCGGTGAATGTCTAGATTGATGTTCTTACTCAATACAGAGAGGGTTCCTCCATACATTGACCACAAGAAAATAATGAGGGTTGATGTTAACGCCATAATTGTTCTATCCTCATTCAATTTAGTTTCTTTTCACTACATGAAGGTTGCCCACTATAGAACTACTCCAAGCGCATCATACGAATTAAATCACCTGCTATAACATTAGCGTTTCCCAAATGCTAGGACCATCAGCGCTGTAATAATTATGGCATTGTTGTAGTGAAAGAGCGCTCCCCATATCTGAACTTTGCTATTGGTGCAATGACACGAGTCTTGCTCCCCCCCACGCCTATCCAATCATTGGGCAACGATTGGATCGACTGTGTACGAAAAGATCTTACTTTAGCTATCGAAGGTGTACGAAAAGATCCTACTTTAGCTATGAGTGACGAATAGCCCTAACAACATAAATGGTTGTGTAACTCTTTAGATCTGCAATAGAAAATGTGAATAAATCTTGCAAAAACCCAGAGCTATGCAACAAAAGCAGTTAAACAACAAAGTGAAATAGTAACTGATGAAAAAATAACTCCAGATAACCAATGGACAATACGAGTTTAAAGAATGATTTCTTATATTATAACCCCTGGTGAAGGAAACAAGTAAATGATACCAGTCCCCCTCAATGGGATGGGTTCTTGGTTGTCCTCAATGCTTTAGCTTTGCGAGTCTCCCTCTCTCAATGATATAGAAAACCCAAATATGTGACGAACTCAAGTGGGAGCTCAAATGACAAAAGAAAATGATATTGACAATGAGAATGATCAAAGTGAATAATGAATGGAAAAACCCTCTTATTTATAACAAAATATTGAGTTATCTTGCATAAAGGTGAATAATAAAATATTATTAACCAAAATTTAGATCTAACCGCTTGGAATATTTTATTATATTTTGTTGAAGGGAAAAAATGTTTAAATTGGTTAAATACCTTTATTTAGAAATAATAAACAAATAAATGATTTATTTATCATTTCAAGAATGTGGTTAAAGAATAAGAAACAAATAATGATTTATTTAATTATTCATATGTGATTTAGTCAAATTTAACAGGGAATAACAACTAAATAATGATTTACTATTAATTATTCTTAGAGAAAAATAAGAAAAATAATGATTTATCTAATTATTTCTCATAATTGGGTTAAATATGACCAGAAATATTATTTAAACAATGATTTAATTAATTATTCCTAGAGGAAAATCAAATAAATAAGGATTTATTTAATTATTCCTCATAGGGTTTCTTGTTTTAACCAGAAATAACTTAATAAAATATGGTTTATTAAATTATTTCTTATAGTGAAAGCAATTTTACCATGGTAAAATTGGTCTTACATGGTATACTTCGATCCATCTAATAGAAATGGTTAGATGATCAATTTTTGGTGATAACATCATGCATGCATGGAATTCGAATTGCTCAGTTGGAGTGGAGGAGACAAAGGGTAGTGTAACATGAGTTGTATACTAGTTGCGTGTACAGTTGTTGCATGGAGTTAGGAGATCAATTCCTTGGAAATTGGGAAAATAAATATAGACTTCCCTATTATTTAGGAGCTAGAATTAGGTCAAATTGGCGCAAGGAAATAAGAGGCTAGAGGAGGCAGAAATTGGCCAAGTGTTGGTCAAAAGTTATCATTCACAAGAGAGAACAATTTTACTTTTGCAGGTTGTTCTCACAACTGAAGCAAACACTTGTAATAGTTTCTCTATTCAAATGATTAATTGAAAGAGGCTTGAGAGGTTTTTTCCTATTTCGGTTCCCCTAGATCACTGTGTACTTGTGGTTTTTCTTGTTGCATGTTGTTCTAAATTATGATTTCCATTCCTTAGATTGGTAGAGTAGAATTTGTGTCTCTTGTTTTCAGTTCGAAATCTTGAGCATTTACAATTTATATCAAATTTATACATGGTATTAGAGCCCTAAAATCACATTAGAAACAATATTTCGATTTTTTCCCTTAGGAATTTCGAATTTGCAACTTTAGTGTAATAATTTTTTCTTTGGATTTGGGAGAATGTCTTTCAACGGACTAAGATTGGAGTATGCCCTTGAGGTTAGCTTGAATTTCATATCTTGGAAGGATGAAAATGAAGAATTGCTTGATGATAATGGTGTGTTATAATATGTTAAAATTGACATTGTGAAACCCCAATAGTTTGATGCACAACAATAAACCCAATGGAAGAAGGAAGTTGCAAAAGCTAGGACAATTATTCTGGAAGGTGTGAGAGACGATGTGGTATCAAATCTCCATGGAAAAGAGAAACCATTTGCTATGTGGAAGACACTGACTCGACTATTCAAAATAACAATGACCATAGAAAATTGTCCCTGAAAGACAATTCGAAACATTAGGATGCAAAAAAATCATACCATTCCACAATAGCACTCCAGATTCACTCATGTTCGAGATGAGCTTGGAGGAGTTAAGGTGAATGTTGTATAAGATGATCTAATGAGCCTAGCTCTTCTAGGCCTTATAACATCCAAACACAACTACTAAGACTCTGTGAATGGAAGGGAAAAATTACCAAACTGGGAAGGTTGTGGTCTGATTTTGTTCAAGAAGAGTTAAGGAGAAATACCAGAGTTGGAGTATCATCCAGAGTAGAGGATGAAGAGAATTTTTCCTTGGTTGGGAAGGGGAAGAAGGGAAAATTAAAGAATACCCAAAGAAAACCTAAATCCAACCAAAATAATGGCAAGAAGAAAGACTTGAGAAAGATAAAATGTTTCCACTACCACAAATATAGGAACTATGCAACAAAATGTTCACACAGGAAGTCTAATAAGAAGTATTCAGTGTGAAAATTGTTACACCAGAATCCTACTACAACAAATGTTGAGAATTATTCTATTTATTAATTCCTTGAACACATTATTTACTATGTTCTACGGTAAATATCGAAAACTCGCACTACAATCTTCACAAATTAAATTGCAGAAAATATATGTGCGGAAACAAGATCTGATCAAGCATAAATCATAGACACCTGACACTATTATTTTTGGACTAATTTCCCCAGAAAAACCCAATGCAGGAAAATTGGTGCAACAAGTGAGGGTTTATTTATTATGCAGTAATTATGAATACAATTTGGGATGCCTTGCTAGCCATCCAAACAGAGAATCTAATTGACAAAAAGTTTGTTAGTTTACCTCACACTGACACTTGAAACCCGAACTGGCAAAACTCTAAGCCGATGAGCCCTATGTTGCCTCTGCACAAAATTTCCATAGTCTCTACGTCACTCTGTGTGGGAATTGCGTGACCTCTGCTAGTTGGCTCTTCTGATGGATGGATCTGATCTTTTGGCCCCTTCTGGTCTCACATCCTGACTCTCTGGCATTGGATCTGACTGATCCTCAGTTGAATCACAGATCTCCTCAAGGCTATTGCATTGCCTCTATTGGATTTGTGTAGCTGCTATGCCGCCTCTCTGTGTACTACTCTCTATCTTCTCTGTGGTGTAATCTCGGCTCAGGGAAATCTCCAACTAGAAATTATCCCTGCCCCTCTCTGCGAGAATCCTCTTGATCGATCTTCTCCCTGAGCATTTCTCACTAAATAATTTCGATCTATGGATTCTTTCTCCGTCTCGATGTATTTTCCAAATGATCCATCAAGTCCTTCTTATAATCTTCTCATTGAGTCTTCAACGACCGATATTAAATCGTTAATCAATGACTAAGATTAACTTGACTTGATCTATGAATTTTCTAAAAGATTCACACTCTGTTTTAATTAATATCGATTAATTATTTTAATTGCCTAATTTTAGACTTAGGGTCTCATTAAAAATAGTTAATTATTTTCATAAAACATGATCTGAGTGGAATTTTCCAAAGTTCTTTCTAGGTTCTTTAGAATACATGTGCCTAATCCTCCCTGCAAATTTTGAGACTTAGAGCACATCTGATGCTTCCAGAAATAAACACTCCCTCTTAGCGTGGAACGTGTTCTACAAATACACCCAACTGGAGTATTGTTATGATTCTGCAACATCTCCCTCTGCGCTGCTGATGTCTAACACTACTCCCCACCAACATTGTGTTGTTACATCTATGGTAATGTTGACCGTGTGTATTGCTCCCAACTGCTACTGCACTGCAAATTTGTTTCTTATTGCAACAGAAAAGACATCCAAGTTCTGAACTAAGTGTTCAACATGATGCATATCGGTACTGAGTTTTGACTGCTACTAGTCTCTATGCTAACCCTCTGAAGCCTCTGTGTTGCTATTGACTCTGCATTGTGCCTCCCTGCATTGCTGCCAACTCTGCTCTGCGTTGCTTAGTGTTTGGCGCTCTCTAGCCACTACAAAATCACTTCTGCACCAACTAAAATTTTTCCATCCTGCTACTTCAGATTTGGGCTCCCATAGCAAGGTCATGATCTGTGAGGTGGACTCCTCAAGGACCCTGCCCAACTGCAGTTATGCTGAACTATAGCTCCATATCACCTTAATTCTCTCCAGCAGATATATGGGAAATCATAGCAAACTCCTCTTCTTCAATCTAGGGGGTTGTAGCCTATAAATCATGCTTCTCATATTTATCCTTCTTCTTGAGAGGACATCGTGAGGCATAATGTCCCATTTCGCCACACCGGAAGCATTTGATATTTGAGACGTCTTTCTTATGTCTCTACTGCTCCTGCTGCCCCTTTGATGCAAGGGATGCATTCTCCTCCTCCTCCTTGGGCTTCAACTCGCTTTTACTGTTGCTCTCAGGTTTACACTTGAGCATGTCTCGCCTCATCTCTTCCTGCTAAAGATAAGCCCACATTTTTTCCCAATCCGACTGTATTTCTCTTCCTAGGATGCTCTAGACGAAGACATGCCACTCATCTGACACTGAGTTTAATGAAAATCTAACCATCTTGGTGACTATGATCTTACAATTGCCATATGATCTCGGTTCTCTTGAAGTCTAGATAGGAATGGATCGATACGCTCACCCTTATGCATCCTTGTAGAACAATGGCTTCTCCTCCAAGAACATATTCTGCTGCTCGGAAGATCCCTAATATAGTGTCTCCAAGGCCTACCACATCTCTCTAGTTGTCTCTTTGCTAGCGATGTGACATACGACATGATCTCTTACTCCGTCGAGGATCAAACGTTTCGCCTTTGCCATATATTTCTTGCATTCTTTTAGTGGATCCGCGTCTATTGGTACAGCTACCATGATCTCTACAATTTGCATCTGATCCCAGTTCTCTTGAAGTCTAGATAAGAATGGATCGATGCGCTCACCCTTCTACATCCTTGTAGAACGTGGCTTCTCCTCCAATAAAATCTTCCGCTGCTCGGAAGATCCTTGATATAGTGTCTCCAAGGCCTACCACATCTCTTTAGTTGTCGCTTTGCTGGCGATGTGACATATGACATGATCTCTCACTCCGTCGAGGATCAAATGTTTCACCTTTGCCATATATTTCTTGCATTCTTTTAGTGGATTTGCATCTATTGATACAACGACCTCACAATCAATGAAATATTTGAGATCATGTTCATCTAACAGGCATCTGATCCCAGCCTGCCAATCACATAGTTAGAGGCTCCCTACAACCGATCTTGATCTCTCAGCCCGCTTACTGCCATTTCTGCAGACTAAAATAAATGTCGAACTAGATCCCTCTCTCTCCTCTGCGCAGCTGTTGGCCTGGCCTACGCACTCCCTATTGGAGATAGTATATCTACTAATCAATATTGCTGCTCAACTATCAAGAATTAGAATTCCCTAGCTAGGAATTCGTCGAGGAAGAAAATTCCCTCAAACATGTCTTTAATTATTCTCTTCTGACGTTTTCTGCACCAGCATTCACTGTTACATAGAAAATGCATCCTACCATCTTATTGATCTATGATGAATCCACTGCGCTTCTCCCTCTGCCTCTGAAAAACTGCAAATTGGAAAATCCTACCTCTTTGTCATCTTACTCAGAGAGAGAGTTCCTTGCATATCTAGATCTCTTGGGTCGTACTGCACAATCACTGGGGAGATTGATATGCTTCTTATGCAGCTCTATGATCCCTGAATTCTTCTTCATGTTGGATCTATTGGATCTGCTCTCTTTTTCCTCCTGCACTGCTAAACAAGCTCTAATACCATGTGAAAATTCCTATACCGGAATCCTACTACAACAACTGATGAGAATTCTTTTATTTTTTAATTCCATGAACAAATTATTTACTATGTTCTACGGAAAATATCGAAAACTCATACACTACAAACTTCAGAAATTAGACCGTGGAAAATAAATGTGTGGAAACAACTCTGAGCAAGCATAAATCATAGAGACATGACACCATTATTTTTCGACTAATGTCCCCAGAAAAACCCAATGTGGGAAAACCAGTGCAACAACTGATAGTTTATTTATTATGTAGTAATTCTGAATACAATCTGGGATGCCTTGTTGGCCATCCACAGAGAGAATATGACTGGAAAATTCTTTTACCTCACACTGACACTAGAAACCTGAAATGGCCAAACTCTAAGTTGATGATCCCTACGCTGCCTCTGTGCAATATTTGCGTCACTCTGCATGGGAATTGCATCACCTCTGCTATATGGATCTTTTGTTGGATGGATCTAATCTTTTGGTCCCTTCCGGTCTTACACATCGGCTCTCCGTCACTGGATCTAACTGATCCTCAACTGAATCACAGATATCCTCAAGGCTGTTGTGCTACCCCTATTGGCACCGCTACGCTGCTACGATGCCTCTCTGCGTAATGCTCTTTGTCTTATTTACAGTGTATTCCCATCTCAGGAAAATATCCAACCAGAAATTGTCCCTGCCCCTCTTTGCGAGAATTGTCTTGATCGATATTCTCCTTGAGCACTACTCACTAAAGAATTTTGATCTCTAGATTTTTTCTCCATCTTGATGTATTTTCCAAATGATCCATCAAGTCCTTCTTAAAATCTTCTCGTTGAGTCTTCAACGACCAAGATTAAATTGTTAATCAACAACTAAGATTAATTTGACTTGATCTCTGACTTTTCTAGAAGTTTCACACTTTGTTTTAATTAATATCCATTAATTATTTTAATTTCCTAAGTTTAGACTTAGGATCTCATTAAAAATAATTAATTATTTTCATAAAACATGATCTGAGTGGAATTTTCTAAAATCCTTTCTTGGTTCTTTGGAATACATGTGCCTAAGCCTCCCTGCAAATTTTGAGACTTAGAGCACATCCGATGCTACCAGAAATCAACTTTCAGGAGGATCAAGAGGTGAAGCATTGACTTTGCAATTCAAATTATATTTCACCCTAATAGTGTGCATGGCCAACATTGTAATGGGGAGTGTGTGGTACTTTGATTCAGGTGCCTCATTCCATATGACACGGTGCAAGGATTTTTTTAGTAACTTGGAGGAGAATGATCTCCATATGCATATTGAATTGGGGGATGATGGGAGGTACAATGCTACAGGAATTGGTATTGTCACCTTTGAAAGGGAGAAATCATCCCCTCTTCACCTCAAATATGTTATGTTTGTACTTAGGTTGAAGAAGAACTTGATCTTTGTAGTAGTATTGGAGGATAGAGTCTATGATGTTATTTTCAGTAAAGGGAAAGCCTTTCTAAGACACATAGCTACTTGGAAAGTGAAGTAGATTAGATTTTGAGTGAATAATCTATACAAACTTGAGGTGGGAGAGTGCACTACATTGAGCATCAAGGCTGAAATGTGCAGAGTTGAGATGTTGGAGAACTCTGACACGGGAGATTTGTTTGTCTACACCATGGTGCCTTGAAAATCATGCAGCAAATTACCATTGGTATCCTTAAAGGCTCCCTCAACCAACAAGATGTCTGCAAGGATTGCACATTGGGGAAATATGTCAAATCCACCTTCCATGGTCGAGACAACATAGAAATGCAATATTGGAGCGAGTCCACTATAATGTTTGTGGATCCTTTTATACAACCTCCACAACAAAACATAAGTACTATGTGATTTTTATTGATTATTTCTCTAGAAAATGTTGGATTTTCTTCATGAGGAAAAAGGACGAAGTGTTTTCCAAGTTTGTATAATTTAAGGCATTAGTTGAGGAGGAGTCTAGGAAGAAGGTGAAGGCTCTCAAGAAAGACAGTGGAAGTGAATTTTTTTTGAATGCTTTCAAGGATTTATGTGCCAAATAAGGTATTCGAAGAGAACTGATAACACCCCATAACCCACAACAAAAATGGTGTAGCTGAGAGGAATAATAGGAGCATAGTTAGATTTGCAAGAGTTATGCTACATGATCGGGTGTTTCCATTACATCTATGGGCATAATCATATAACACAACAATTTACTTGTAGAACATGAGTCCTCATAGAATACTTAGTATGATCACATTAGAGGAAGCTTTCTTTGGGGGAAAGCTTGATGTGTCTCATTTCAGAATTTTTGGAGCTTTAGTTTATTGTCATGTCTCCAAGGATTCGAGGAAGAAACTTGAGCCTACAACATATTTGGGAGTTTCTGTAGGATACCTGAAACTCCACACAATTACCCGGTGTATTTACCTTCACTGAGGATAACAATTATGAGGAGAGATGTCAGGTTCGATGAGGAGAAGGCTATGAGAAGCTCTATGGAAAATGATTTGAGTATCTTACCAGATTAGGAGATTCTAGATCTAAAGGAGGAGCCTTGGGATGAGTTTTAGGAAGTTGTGGAGAAACCACAAATGGAGGAGCAGAGAGGAGGCCGAGTGGAGACACCCACTCAAACAAAAACATCCAAAGAAGTGAGAAAGAGAACTAGAGAAGTTGATATATTGTTGCGGGATGCTAGGGAGAATGTGGGAGCCCCTACATCAGTACACAAGAAGAAGATGTCACCTGTGAGGTACACTAGTTACACGGCTCTCATGATAGAGCTCATTGATTCATAGCCTTCTTCATTTCAGGAAGAAATTTCTCAATCTTTTTGGGTTGATGCCATGGTGGAAGAATATGAATCTAACATGAAGAATAGTGTATGGAAGGTGGTGTCAAGACCATAAGGGAAATCAGTAGTTGGTTCCAGATGGATATACAAAGTGAAGCATGTAGATAATGGGAGCATCGAGAAACATAAGGCCATATTTGTGGCCAGAGGATTTTCTCAAGTAGAAGGAGATGACTATGAGGAAAAATTTTCCCATGTGGCAAGGTATTCCTCCATTAGATCAATTCTTGCATTGGTTGCATAGATGGGGTGGAAGATCCACCAGATGGATGTGAATACTGTCTTTCTCAATGGTGTTGTTGTAGAAATTATATAACACATGTGTTATATATCCAAGATTCTTCTGATCACACACTATTTGACTTCATGCACAATACAGAATCTATTCCACTATTGATCATCACATGTGGAAATTAAATCAATTACAATGCACACATGAAACCATAAAAATTCACACACATTAACATAGCTGTTTAACGGGAAAGCTTGAAGCTAAAAACCCCAACTATATGTATATAATATATGTCATAGAGATCATGTAACAATCCTCATACAAAGCTAATCATATCAAACTCTTAGTACAATACAATCGCTACACACTAATCAGGCCCAATCTTGCAAATCCATGCGCCGATCTCTACCACCTGCTAGCCTGCCTCTACTGCGCAATCCCTGCTGAAGAATGGCTCTGAATGAACTCGAATCCACCAAGATTGCACTATGCAATCCTCATTGGCATCTCCATTGAGTGTTGGATGCAATCAATGCATCACTATAGTCACAACTGATAGTCACACTTGTTCTTTCACCTACCTCTCCACTGCTCTCCACTGAAACTGTCCATCCTCTGTAGTTAACTGATGTATTCTTCAGTTGATTAATGAGTTATTATTTAGTGAATTAATTAACTAATTAATTCATACCACTCTCACTAGTGTATCAATCAGTTAGACTAGATACAACTAGTTCAATTGAGTCTAACTGAGTTAAACTAAATACAACTCCACCAACTAATTCTATAACTCCAAACTCTGTCACATGAGTTCTAACTGAAGTCTCCATGCATTAGCTCCAGTGAACCCTCAGGAATAGCGTAATTCCTTCTATCAGCTGTTGTGCCACATCTGTGCACTTAACTGAAGTGCTCTAAGAGAATAAGATAATGTTTAGAGTCCAAATATTATTAAGAGTTAATAATATTCGACATATCTATTTTTAGACTGGAAATCTAAAAATAGATTCTGCCCAATATGTCTAAAAATAGAAGTCCATCTATTTTTCCAACTTGACCAACCATCCACAAATAGCATCCTGCAACTCATAGAATATGATCGACATGTCTAAAAATAGACTTTGCGCCAAAAATAGCCTGCAGGCCCACTTAGTGAAGGCGACTATTTTCGCTAAGCTCATCATCTTGTTGAATCTCAACACTCCCTCTCAACAAGATAGGGATTATCTGCCACCCCGATCCTGTGTCTATGGTATTCGGATTTTCTCCTGGTGAGTGCCTTCGTCAAAATATCTGCATCCTGATCCTCCATAGGAATGTAAGATAATAACATGATCTTCTGCTGCACACAATCTCTGATATGATGATACCGGATGTCAATATGTTGAGATCTATCATGAAATACTAGATTAATCGAGAGTTTAATGCAACTCTAATTATCACAATATATCACAGTAGGATCTAAGTGTGAACCGAACAACCCGACCAAGATCTTCCTCATCCATATAGCCTCGCATGCAGCCAAACTTGCTGCCATGTACTCGGCCTCCGCTGAACTGAGTGCCACGGATCTCTGTTCCCTGCTGTACCAAGAAACTGTTGTAGACCCGATACTGAATATCCCTTCATATGTGCTCTTTCTGTTTGTTGGGCTCCCTGCCCAATCTGCATCTGTGAAGCCATGCAGCGTCAACTCATCCGACTGTCTGTACCACAATCCATATCCTGATGTGCCCCTGAGATATCTCAAGACATGCTTGCCTGCCTTCCAAAAGAGCTTGGTAGGCTTAACTATAGATTGTGAAAGCTGGTTAGCAACATAGCATATGTCCGGTCGTGTATTGAATATATACATGAGCGAACCAACCAACTATCGATAAACAGTGGCATCCACTACCTCTGCCGATGTAGCATCTTCTTTCCTCCAACCACTAGGAAGAGGAGTGTCGATAGGCTTGCAGTCTTGCATGTTGAACTTCTCCAGTATCTACCGGGCATACTTGCCTTAAGACACAAACAATCCACCCTTCCGCTGCCAAATTTCCAATCCCAGGAAATAATGAAGGATTCCCAAGTCCTTCATCTCAAACTCCTTTTCAAGATCTATCTCGCATGAGTGTATCAACAGTTCATCACCTGTTAGTATCAAATCATCTACATAAAGTACAATGATCAAAAACTTACCCTCCACCACAATCTGGTATAGGTTCGGATCCGCCTCACTCTTGGAGAATCCAAGTCCAGTGAAGTAACTGTCTATCCGTGTGTACTAAGCACGAGGTGCTTGTTTCAGCCCATACAACGCTCTTTTGAGCCTGCACACATGCGACTCGCTACTGAAGATTTCGAATCCTTCAGGCTGCTCTATGTACACCTCCTCCTCAATGACTCAGTTGAGGAATGCAGTCTTCACATCCATCTGATGAATGTGCCAACCCATCTACACTGAGAGAGCAAGGATGGTCTGTATGGAAGAATACCTTGCGACAAGTGCAAAGGTTTCTTCATAGTCGATCCCCTCGATCTGTAAGAAGCCTCGGGCAACAAATATTGCCTTGTACTTCTTGACGCTCCCGTCAACAGCTTGCTTCACTTTGTAGATCCATCTCGAACCGACCACTGATTTCCCTTCCAGCCTTGGGACAATCTCCCATGCACTGTTTTTGACAATCGAATCATACTCTTCCACCATGGCATCTACCCATGCGGGATCCTCCACAGCTTCCTAAAAAGAAGATGGTTCTGTCACGATACACTTCCTCATCAGAGCCATGTATCCAGTAAATCGGTCAGGTGACTGTCTCTGTCTGTGCTGTGATGTAGGTGCTCCTACATTTTGCACTGCATCAAGATTCAATCGCTCAGCTTCTGTAGTGCGCTTCCGCCCTCTGATGTTTGGCGCTGCATGAGTGGTTTCTTCCACTCCATGAACCTCCTCTTGTGGCTGATCCACATCCAGAGGCTCATCCTTAGGAACTAATAGCTCCTCATTTGCATGCAAGTGTAGCTCCCTCTCAAGCGACAACTTCATGGCTTTCTCCTCATGAAATTTGATATCCCGTCGCGCAACAGTGATTTGACTGTCTGGAAAATACACACGATAATTGTGGGGTGTTTCCGTGTACCCCACAAATATCCCAAGCTCTGCGGTTGGCTCCAGCGTCTTCCTGGCATCCTTCGTCACATGAATGTAAACAGGTGAGCCAAAAATTTTCAAATGAGAAATATTAGGCTTCTTACCAGAAAACGCCTCTTCGGGGGTACTCATGCCAAGTACTCTATGAGGACAATGGTTTTGCACATAAACTGCAGTGTTGCATGCTTCAGCCCACAAGTGTATGGGAAGGCCCTAATCATGCAACATTGCCCGTGCAGCACCCATGATCGTTCTGTTCTTTCTCTCCGCGACCCCATTCTGCTGTGGGTTATGAGGCGCTATGAGCTCTCTTCGAATTCCTTCTGCATTGCAAAAGTCTTTGAATTCACCAGAGATGTATTCACCACCATTATCACTCCTTAGAGCTTTCACCTGCTTCCCCGACTCTTTCTCAACCAACGCCTTGAACTCACAGAACTTTGAGTATGTCTCGCTCTTCTTCTGCATGAAGAAGATCCAGCACTTACGAGAAAATTCATCAACAAATATCACATAATACATGCTTTGTTGTCGAAGCTACTGAGAAAGGTCCACACACGTCTGTGTGAATTCTCTCAAGGATCGTCGTGGCGTGACTATCCTTCTCATGAAAAGTGGTCTTCACAAATTTTCCCAAAGTACATCCCTTGCACTGATCTGACTTCGCAAGTGTACCCTTGGGAAGCCCGGTAGAAATCTACTGCAAAATTTTCAAAGCACCATGGTGAAGATGGTCCAATCTCCTGTACCACAATTCGCCCTCATCCCGGCTCACCACTCCTGCTTTTCCTGCCATTGCTGGGCAGCCATATATCTGTAATTGATAAAGATTCTTAACTGGAACCCCTATCCTCCTGGTTTGACCCGTTGCTTTACTGCGCAGGAAAGCCTTTCCCTCGCTAAAGACAACATCATAACCCTTGTCTTCCAACATCGCCACAGAGATTAGATTCTTCTTCAATCCTGGAACATGCATGACATCCTTCAAGATGAAAGGTTTTCCAGACTCCCTCTCAAAGGAAATGGTCTCGATACTAGTCGCACTGTATCTACCATCATCGCCCATCTCAATGTGCACTCCAAGATCCTTCTCATCCAGATCATTGAACAAATCTTTGTCTTCGTTCATATGGAAAGACGCATCACTGTCAAGAAACCACACTAATCCCATCACACTTGAAACCAAGCATGCGATCAGTTAAAAATCCAACTCAAACTGCGAGGCTAAGGCCTCTCCAGCTGTAGATCTAGTAGCCTGCTTATTTTTCTTCTTCTGTGGACAATTAGTGGCGTAATGTCTGTGTTGGTGACAGTGAAAGCACTTCACCTTGGACAAGTCTTGCTTCTTGCCTTTCGCACCGGATTGAGAAGGATTTTTCTTTCCCTTCCCTTTCCTTGCTTTGGCAGCTAAAGCACAATTTTCTTCATCTTCATTCTTCGATGAAGATCCATCCCTGGTACCTCGCCTTATCTCCTCCTGCATAAGATCCGACCAAAGTCGCTCCCATCCCGGCAGTTTCTCCCGACCATTGACAGAGTACTCGTAGCTATGCCAACTCTTTGGAAGCCCAAGGAGAGCCAAGCTCACCAAGTCCTCTTCATCTACAGTAACCCCCACACTTCCCAGCTCATCCCTGCACTGGACAAACTTCGTGAGGTACTTGGGTATACTGTCACCTTTCTCCATTTTTACTTTTCTGAGCTTGTCTTTAAGCGCCAACTTCCTCTGGTCGTTTCTGCTTTGGAACAAGTCTGTCAAAGCTTTCCACATAAAGAATGGAATAGCTTTACCATGAAGGCTGGACACTATGTGATCCTTCACACCTTCCAACAGAATCCTTCGACATTTTGATGTCTTCTTTTGCCATGCGTCAAGTGCGGCTGCATCGCTAGAAGCAGGTTTTGGAATTTCTGCATCTATGAACTCCTTCAACCCATTATCATCCAGCACCGCCTCCATCCTATCCTTCCATGCAATATAATTCGAGCTTCCATCAAGGGCATACTCTAATCGCAATCCGTTGAAAGACATTTCAATGAATGCTCAACTTCAACACCAAGAAAACATTGCAGCAAATTCGAATTCCACCAGCACAAAACTCAACCGCTTCAATAATTGAAATCTGTTCTGATCAATATTGCTCTGATACCATGTAGAAATTATATAACTTATGTGTTATATATCCAAGATTCTCCAGATCACACACTATTTGACTTCATGCACAATACATAATCTATTCCACTATTGATCATCACATGTGAAAATTAAATCAATTGCAATGCACACATGAAACCATAAAAATTCACACACATTAACACAACTGTTTAATAGGAAAGCCTGAAGCTAAAAATCCCAACTATCTGTATATAATAGATTTTATAGAGATCATGTAACAATCCTCTTGGCTTGATCATATCAGCTTTGGTACAATACAATCGTCATACACTAATCAGGACCAATCTTGCAAATCCATGCACCGATCTCTACCCCCTGCTAGCCTGCCTCTCTTTTTGCCCAATCCTGAAAGATAGCTCACCGAATGAACAAGTATCCACCAAGCTTACCTTTAGCAATCCTCATTGGCATCTCCACTGAGTGTTGGATGCAATCAATGCATCACTATAGTCACAACTGATAGTCACACTTGCTCTTTCACCTACCTCTCCACTGGTCTCCACTGAAACTGTCCATGCTTTGTAGTTTACTGATGTATTCTTTAGTTGATTAATGAGTTATTATTTAGTGAATTAATTAACTAATTAATTCACACCACTCTCACTAGTGTATCAATCAGTTAGACTAGATACAACTAGTTCAACTGAGTCTAATTGAGTTAAACTAAATACAACTCCACCAACTACTTCTATAACTCCACCAAACTCTGTCACATGAGTTCTAACTGAAGTCTCCATGCATTAGCTCCAGTAAACCCTCAGGAATAGCGTAATTCCTTCTGTCAGCTGCTGTGCCACATTTGTGCACTTAACTAAAGTGCCCCAAGAGAATAAGATAATGTTTAGAGTCCAAATATTATTAAGAGCTAATAATATTCGACATGTCTATTTTTAGACTGGCAATCTAAAAATAGATTCCGCCCAATATGTCTAAAAATAGAAGTCCATATATTTTTCCAACTTGACCAACCATCCACAAATAGCATCCTGCAACTCATAGAATATGATCGACATGTCTAAAAATAGACATAGTCTAAAAATAGACTTTGCGCCAAAAATAGCCTGCGGGCCCACTTAGTGAAGGTGAATCTTTTCACTAAGCTCATCATCTTGTTGAATCTCAACAGTTGTTGAGAAGGAAATTTATAGAGCATCCAAAAATATTTGAAACATATGATCCAAAGTCACATGTGTCCAAACTCAGGAGACTATTTTATGGTCTCAAACAGACACCCCGAGCATGGTACACTCAGATCAAAAATTATCCTAGTGGATTTGGATTCACCAAAAGTGAAGCAGAGGAAAGCCTATGATCACACTATGGTAGATGGTAAGTTTCTTACTCTTGCATCTGCCCTTGCAAAGAGGATATTGTAAGGGAATTTGAGATGAAAGACATGGGCTTAATGCATTACTTCCTTGGGCTGCAAGTATGGCAAGGTGATGGTGATTTTTTTGTGTCTCAAGGGAAGCATGCGTCTAAAATACTTCAGATATTTTACTTGGATAATTGTAAGCCCGTGGACACAGCTCTAGCTACAAACTAGAGGAAGGAGAATGCCACTTCAGGTGAAGAGGTTGATGCTACCATTTACAGGTAGCTTGTACTTGGGTCTTTGATGTATATTGTGAACAGAAGACCTGAAATGTGCTATGTATTAAGCCAATTGAGTCAATCTATGATGAGGCCTACAAAGTTGTATTGGAAGGAAACAAAGCATGTCTTATAGTACCTCAAAGGCACTATCGAGTATGTATTATGGTACAGGCGGACAAAGGGAGTGAAACTTCAAGGCTTCACCGATGCATATTAGGCATGGATTCCATCAGAAAGGAAAATTACTTCAAGTGTTATCTTCAATGTTGGGTCTGAAGCTATTTCCTAATACAATAGGAAGAAAAGTTTTGAGGTGCTCAACTCAACATAGGTTGAATGCATGGATGCAAGTTAAGAAACATGTGAGGCCATATGGATGAAGAATATCCTTGTGGGTATTTTTAGTCACAATATAGATTCGATAGTGATATATTGTGATAATTAGAGTTGCATTAATCTCTATGAGAATCTGGTATTTCATGACAAGTCCAAGCACATTGATATATGGTACCATCATTTGCGGGACTATGTGCAAAGGAGGATTATGTTGCTATAGTACATTCCAATTGAGGAGAAAGATGTTGACATCTTGACAAAGGCAATGTCAAGAGGTAAATTAAAATTACATGAGTGTAGGATAAGAGTGGTGAAAAATCCCTTTCTTGCTAAGAGGGATTGTTATAAAATGTAGCAAGAAAGGCTTAATTTGACTTTAGCCTTAGTCAAAGTGAGTAAATTGAATTTCCACATCAGGAGGAAAACTTGGAGCTGGTTAACTAGTGTGACATGTCTCTTGTCACTCAGTTATATCAACAATTTTGAGTTATTGGGATTGGATTTTGGTCATGCATGCATTGATTGATAAATTTTATCAATCTAGTTCAATAATTTTGAGTTGTACCCAGTTAACTGGCCTCTAAAAATTAATAGAGTCAGTTGAAGGTCAGTTATGCAGTGAGATTGTATTTTAACTCAGAGATCTGTCAGTTAATTGAACAATCAACCCAAAATATCTCATGCATGCATGGAATTTGAATTGCTCAGCTAGAGTGGAGGAGACAAAGGCTAGTGTAACATGAATTGTATACTAGTTCAGTGTACAATTGTTGCTTAGTTAAGGAGATCAATTCCTTGCAAATTGTGCAAGGAAATATAGATTTCCCTATTGTTCAGGAGCTCAAATTAGCTCAGATTGGAAAAAGAAAATAAGAGGTTGGAGGAGGCGGAAATTGGCTAAGGGTTGGTGAGAGGTTCTTATTTAGAAGAGAGAACAATTTTACTTTTGTAGGTTGTGATAAAAACTAGAGCAAGCAATTGTAATAGTTTCTCTATTCAAGGGAGAAAGCATGAATATGGGTTACACTTTTGGTCCAAATGTGGTGATGAAATTTCAAGTTTTTCCTCTTTTATTGAATTTTAGCCCTCAAAATTCATATAAGCATTGTGAATTTTGAATCCGAGTAAAAAGACAAAGTGTAGAGAATTATGTTGTTGTCCTAATGATATTTTTTGCAAAAATATTTAGTGTCATAGAATATGTCAATTTTCCATAAAATTAAATGTTTGTCCTTGCAATTTTTCACACATCTTAAGAGGTATGTGTGTTCATGTAGCATAACTTACTCTAATATATATATATATATATATATATATATATATATATATATATATATATATATATAAACAGAGAGAGCTAAGTTTTTCATATCTAAAATTTATTTTTGATGAAAAAATATATTTTTTACTATTTTTCGCTGAAGTAATATTTCAATTGCATTTTGTAGACACATGTGTTCACATAAGAGTTTTTTCAACTATTTAAATAACTTGAAAAACCAAAAGTACCATTTTGAAGGGGACTCGTAAGTAAACAAATATTGTGGTATTTTTGAAATTTTTTCCTTGTGTATATTTTATGATATTGATTTTTTATTCAACCTTTTTAAAACAGTTGGAAACAATGTCAACCATTATGTTTAAAAGAAGTTAGATGAAAAATATCATATTAATTCGAAAATGTAAAAATCATATGCCATTGGATAGAGGATTCCTTCATGAATCCAACGTGATCAACTCCGCCACCTAAGGTCAAATTTATCCCTAAGTTCGCTGGGGTACAAAATGGTGTTGCAGGAAATTTTGCAGAAGGGATGCCGAAATTATGGATTTTAGGACTTAAGAGGCTTAATCGAGTGCTTAAAACACTCGATCAAGCTTTTGATTTCGAAATTCAAATAGCTCGATCGAGCCCTTAACGTGGTTAAATAAAGGTTCGATCTAGCTTTAAGGCTAGATCTAGCCTATATCTAGATCTATCTTCAAGGCTAAATCTAGCCTATAGCTAGATTTAGTTTTAAGGCTCAATCTAGGCACTTTTTTTAATTCCATGCCTAGGTTGTATTAGTGGGAAATTTCAAAAAGATGGCTTGACCAAGCTTATTGCTTGATCAAACCACTAGCTCGAACGAGCTCGTAGATAACCTCGGGTTGAATTGTTTAAGCCCTTAAATAGATCGTTTAAGCGCTTAAACACGTTCTCTTTCGCAAAAAGTGTAACCCAGCTCCATGCTTTCACCCTCAATTGATTAATGCAAAGAGACTTGAGGGGTTTTTCCTAGTTGGGTTCCCCTAGAGATTATTGTTTACTTGTGGTTGTGTTTATTTCATGTCTATGCATGTTGTTCTAAATTGTGATTTCAGTTCAAAATCTTAAGTAGTTGCAATTTCTATTGACAATTCATAAACCTAACGATAAAAAACCACTAACATGACCAAGTCAATTTTAACTCAACAAAAATTAATAAAAATTAATAATAATAGCATACAAATTTTATTTTTATTTTTATTTTTTAGTTTGAAAATTTTATGGATTATTTTTATTTTTATTTTATTTTGACCAAGTGAAAATGTTTATGACTCATTACATTTCATTACAATATATCTACCATAGAGCTCTCTATGCAACAAATATTATGTGCATATTCAATTTTTAATTAAAAAAATCTTTATTATCACAATTTAATAAAAAGATTGTGATTGAATTTATTAAATTGTTTGGTTTCTATAAATGAGATTTATAATTATGTGGAATGCTTATTTTGGAATAGGGCTTCCATAATTGAATTTCATTATCAATATTTATTAAGTGGATGGAAGAGATTTAACCTTCATAGAATAGTCTAAGATATTCTTAGTGGTATACATAGATCAAAGATTGAGATTTATCTCCATATTAGTTATTTTATTTTCCCTTTTTAATTAAATTGATTAATTAAAAAATATGTTTTATGAATACTTGTCATATGAAATTATTTATGTTAGTGATAAACAATGACACTAGCCCAAGTTATTGTAACAAAGACTACTTGAAATTAAGAATCTCCATAGTAAATGTTTAATTTATATATTAATTCTTTTTTATAATTAATAATAATAATAATTCAATTATAATTATAATTTAGTTACTTTTATGATTTTTTAAATTTTAGTAATGCTAAATATATGGTAAGTGTTTTGATGATTGATACCTATGGACATTTAATTTATATAATTAGCTAACTATTTAAATTATGAAAATAATTTTTAGTCATATAATTGATTTTCAATCTTAGAATTTGAATTCTTATAACTATTGAATTGACTACTACTCTACCGCCTATGGACGTTTAAGTTATATAATTAGTTAATTATTTAATTTATGAAAAGAAACGTTAGTCATATAATTGATTTTCAATCCTAAAATTTGAATTCTTATAACTATTGATTTAACTACTAAGTTTAGTAAGAAATACATACTCCTTCTAGTTTTGAACCTGTAACTATCTTTTAGGAAGAAACAAATGCTCTTAACCATTAGATCCAAACTTAACTATTAAACTCACTCAAACTATATTGTAAACATACTATATGTGAAAACAAATTTTTATTACAACAATAATACCATATATATATATGGGAACCAATTTTATTATAACAATTGTACAAAATATATGCGAAAATAAAAACTTAAATTATTTACTGCACCATGAACAAAATTTTGGTCACCACAAATTATATGATCAAATCCTAAGCAGGACTATATATATATATATATATATGACTGAAAGCTGAACTAACTCTTTTCTGTCACTACAGGGTTGGAAACTCAAAGGGATATGAAGATACTGGTGGCCATTAAAAGTTGGTGACTGAACACATTCTCCTGATCTCTCCTCCTTGTGATGCTGTCTTCACACCAACGTTACCGAGCTTCACCATGGACTTCGTGAAGGCGGAGTTGAAAGAGTCGACTGAGTTTGCAAAATTGTCTACAAGACGCTGGGTATCAGGGTCAAAGACGAGATCTTCATCAGATTCCAGCACTGCATTTCCTGCTATCAGGTTCTGGAAGTAGCTTGGGTCCCACGTATTTTTACTGCCTTTGTCAAGAGCCACTCTCCTGTTTCCATTGCCATTGGCAGGGCAAATGCTCTGGAGTTGCCTCAGTGAGTTTGGATTTATGTTTGGGTCCGGTGTTCCAGTGGACTTGAAGTTGTATAACCGGTCGCTGAAGAATCCACAGTCGGCCTGCCCAATTGTGTGACCTCCTTCTCATCCACAATGAAAATGAAATTACTACTTTAGAAAGTCTGATGAATATGTAAGACTGGAGATCAGATCATGCATGAAATGGAGTTTTTATAAAAGGATTTGATGATTAATTCACCTGAAAGAGCAACAAGGTCCTCAGTAGAGAGACCCCTAGCAGAGAACTTTTGTTTGAGGGCGTTGATGGAGTCTCTGGGAGATGGAAAATTCACTGCCACGTCAGATGCAAGCGATCTTCGTCCATCCATTCTTCCTAATGGCACGTCCCATGAAGGTCCATTGGTCTGTTGTAAACAGGCATACATATTGCATCATTAACAACCTCAAAACTGAATCACAGCTTACAGTTATGTGGTTTAGCTACCAGCAATGAGGTGATTGGGTTTGATTGGGTGTGTGTTCATTATGGAAAGTAATAATAATAATAATATTTTGTTTCTAAATTGGTGTATTAGATTGCCTTGTGAGTGAGGTGATTTCTAGTGAGAGGTAACCAGATATTGGGTTTATCATCTTGATGTAATTCATTAGATAAGTCCAGATATCAAGTTTATAATAATAATAATAAGTTTTTAATGTTATGGTTACATAAGAGAGAAAATTGGTGTATGGAGGTTTTTTATTTGTGACTAGAGATTTTTATTTAGTGATTTGATTGTTACCAAGAAATACCCTACTCTCTTTATATTTCGACCTATAACATAGAATAATGAAATAAATACCCTTAACTATTAAATCAACTTAAACTGTATTCTATTAAATCCACTTAAACTGTATTCTTCTAACAGTCTAGAACTATATTCACTAAGACATTCTAATGTAACATCTTTGCAAAAGAAGAATGCTCTCTGGACAGCAGATTAGCTAAAAAGATTTTATAAAAAAATGGAGCTCATACCATAACAACGGCATCGCGAGCTGCAAGTGCAAGTATATCGGCACATGAGACGATTCCTGGGCATTCTGCTTCTACCCGGGATTTTGCGTCCATTATCACCTCAAAACCACGTAATCCTGTATTAGCAGAAGCGGCTCTCTCCGCTGAAAAACCGTCCAGCAATACAGATGCATCGCAGCCCTGAATTAGAAATTTACAACCCATCAATTATATTGAAAATTTACAATAAAAGAAACTCTAAAATGGATAATTTGATGCGGATTGCAGATTTTGGAAATGTTGTTTGATCTGGTGGGCTCTGCAGCAAAATCAAATGTTTAATTTTTGCTATTTTGACAGAGAATAATTTTTTGACCTCGATCCAAATATTTTCAAAATCTATTATGTAAATTAATTGAATAATGTAAAATGGCAAAAATAAATGGCCTTGTGGCTGTGCTTTTGGATCTAGCTGTTGTGGCTGTGCTTTGCATCTAAACCAATTGTTTGATCTAGCAGTTGTCTTCAGAAGGGTGAGACTATTTGCAAATCAATTTCAAACACCAAAATTCCAGAAATAAGAGAGTGAGAAATAAGAGTAAGCGATGGGACTTGCTTAAAAAATGGTATTGTAGCTGTGCTTTGCAGCTAAATCAATCTTTTGATCTAGCTGTTGTCTTTAGAAGAAAAGTGAGACTATTTGCAAATCAATTTTAAACACCAAAACTCCAGAAACAAAAGTGAGTGATGAGACTTACTAAAAACTTAGTTAGTTTAGTAGCATTGCTGGTAGCCTCCAAATAAATTGTTTTACCCCCAATTCTCTAAATATTTTCAAAATCTACAATTGAAATAAGCTAAACGATCTAAAACTACACAAGAATAATATATAATTACTTGTACAAAACAGTCGTGAAAGAACATGCGTAACAGAGCCGGGGCAAAACTGATATCAGATGTGAGGAAGAACTGCACGCTGGATTGCACCAGAGATTCTACATTAGGGCAGGTGGAAGAGTAGAATCCCAGCCTGGTGGCCGCTTCTGCAGACTCCCCTGTGCACCATATCAAACTCACAAGTATAAGCAGTGTGTGCCCAATTTTTAAGTGAGTTCTGGTCATCTTTTGGGCAATTTTAAGCTCAAAAATCTTCTTGGCCAGCGATGGAATTAGGATATAAAATTGAGTTTTATAGACAACAATTCATAGAAGAAAGCCCAAGAAAACCCATAAGCTTTGTGGACCAACTGGATACCACCACATAGGTTAACCCCTTCCACTTCACCGAAGAATGTTTTTCATTCCTAAAATGATGCGATAGTGAAGCCAATTTCCTCATGTGGTATGTCCCCATGGATAGTAAAATTTCTGCAAAAATACAATTGAGGCCACTGCTCTGGGCGACCCCACACGCTTACCTGATGCAGAGTCACGTTTATTCTAGGGAGGAGGATGATAATACGAATATATACAGTATATATCTACAATTGGAAAGGATTCCCACTCAGTCACATTGCATTTGCCTCTGCGTGCTGGAATCCATATTATGCCCCTTGGAGGAGGATGATAATACGAATATATACAGTGTATATCTACAATTGGAAAGGATTCCCACTCAGTCACATTGCATTTGCCTCTGCGTGCTGGAATCCATATTGTGCCCCTTGTCGTCATTATCACGACTATGACCACCTCCTACCCTGTCTGAATAATTTAATCATGAATCCTTTAGGGAATGACATGAAAACTGCCAATATATCCACCACCAACACTAAATGAGATCAGAAAAAATATTTAATGAGATATGCAAAGATTCAATACCACTTCCGTAAACAATTCAACTTACCTTTTTGTTCAACTATTTTATGTTCTAGGTTTTTTTCAAGCTAATGACACTATATAAATAGATTTAGTCTTACATTCGGATTATGCAGATTCAAATTTATAATTTTAACAAATATTTGTCAAATTTATTGACTAAAAAATTTCAAAATTTAAAATAGTTAAAATATAGTTTACAACTATTTAGTAAACAATTCAACAGACATTAGTGTTGTGAAATTATTATAATTTTTGGAGTTTTTGAAATCAAGATAAACAACTTTTGATCAAATTTTGATTTTTTGTTATTTTAAATGTGTTTTTGCCTACATATATACATATCTATAAAGGAATACACAAATTTCAACCCTTCAATACTGTCAAATTGGATAAGAAGCATCACTAATAAACTCTTTCCAGCTTATACATAGAAAACAAAATCTAGTAGCAGAAAATCTATCAAAAAGGACATCACTATGGCTCTAGGTAAGTTTTCTGATGCTGTCTATGAACAGAATATCCTTACCAGAACTGGCAACATAGACTATTAGTAGAAGGCAGAACAGGTGATCACTGCCACAGTCAAAAGCATGTTAAATCTGTTATGTATTGGTAACTTTCTGAAATGTAAATCGCACTACTATAAAAGATTTTTGCTCGACATTATAGAACTATGTAAAAAGGAGAAAGCTCAGGGGTAAAGATCATGATAGATCATGAAAGCTTAGTAGACGCAAAAACAAGAAAGATTATTTAAATTTTTACATAATAAAAAGTAAGTGTTTTTTTCTTTGAAAAAAAATATATGTATTTAGTATATTGAGAAAGACTCGTAAAATACTTAGATTATGAAAAATTCACAATTCATTCTAACAAACCCTTACTCGACAAATTTAACCAAAACATATAACAAATAAACAATTATCATTTAAATCAATAAAATTAACTTTTAAATCGATTTCATTAATAACACGCTTTAAAACAATCCTTGGAATCCAATTGTAAACCTTGGACCAGTATTTCAACGATTAGCTTATGTGTCCCTGTCCTAATGGTTCAAGTGTTAGCCTTATATGGTTGGGGTTGAAATTTTCAAAAAGATAGGTTTATTGGATGATTATTTAAACCTTTTATTGAGCTTTGTTGAAATTTGGTTCACTTTCAGATGAGTCTAACTCGTTACTTTTGATTACAGATTTTTTTTAATGAGTTGTTTTTAGTGTGATTTTTTGAAAGTGTTTTTTTTTGGATTTTTTTTTGTTTAATTTCTTTAAAATCTAGCAAGAATTTATTGAAAACAGAAGTTTGATGGATAACATTGCAAAATTTAAGTGCACTAAAAGTTTTTTAGGTGTTGAATTTTAATTTCAACTGTGGAGCTATAGGAATTTGTCTCTTGCACGCAACTGAAAATTGAAATCTGCATTTAATTAAACCTACAAGTTTTTGGTTAAAGGCTCTGCAACAGCGGTTTCTCATTGAATAAATTGTGGTTCCAAATCACACAACATCAGAGTCTTGAAAGAACAATCCTCTCGGGCCTTAAAGCCCTCACCAAACATTGGAGGAGCTTACCGCTAGTTTTTTTTGTTGTTGTTTGTTTGAAAGGGCCACGTGGAACATTAATATTGGATCACATGAATTTGAAGGAAATCTAAAACCCTGAAAACAGGACCCGAATTTTTATAAGGAAAATTCTATGGAGTTTTCCCGAATTTTTATAAGGAAAATTCTATGGAGTTTTCGCGTTACAATTTAGGCCGACGTTAGCATCTCATTTTGGAACGCGATTTTGGAATTGTGTTTTGGTTTAATTTCACCTTGAAGTCCTGGCATAAGTTTTATATTGTGTTTTTATTATTATTAAGGTTTACAATATGATGTTGTTTCGCATGGCACGATGGAATTTGAGTTATATATATGTTTTAATATATACATATGTGTTAACATATGTTATATATTATTTACATAATGTAATGTGGGTCCCCGAGAAGTTTTACCATAGAGTTTAGTTTTAACTTTATTTTTTTTTAAAGGGTTTGTTATAATGTGTTTTATATGTTACGACATATAAAAACAAAAAGGGCAAAAAGCATTGTAGTTTTTTTTTAATAGACAGTATGTAAATTTTTTTTACACAACAACAGTGTATAAAAAGTAAAAGACAGAGTGTAACTTTTTCAGTGAATGCACAACAGTGCGAAAGTGAAAAACACAGCAGAGTGTTTTAGAAACAGAGTGTGTTTGTTTTGCACAGACAGTGAGTTGGTTTTATGCACTGCGTTTTGTAGCAGTCATAATTTTGTAATCCCTCTCAGTGAGGAAGAAGTGTAATAGTTTTTTTTTGAGTTATTGAATGAAATATAAGTTTTTTTTCAAAGTATTCAAACTCTGTCTCCTGTCAAAGAAATCTTTTATTTTCTCTGTGTTAGAGAAAAGAGAGTTTTATTCTCCATTCATTATTCTGGAATTTTCATATATTCCAACATGGTATCAGAGCTAGTCCAAGCTATTTGAAGATCAAATAAGCTGAAGAAAAAGAGTTCTTTGTTGCAGCAACTTCTCCAGCAAAGTGAAGACTCAGCCAAAATGAATTCAAAGTATTTCTCTATACAGTTTATTGTGTTATTGTTGTTGAACAATCAACTATTTTAAATAAAAAGTCAAGTGTTTTTGAATCATAGTTAAGAGTGCAGAATGGTTGAAGCCAGCACTGGTATGGGTATGGGAAATATCCACCTCCCACTATTTAATGGGAAAAATTATGACTACTGGTGAATAACTATGAGGGCTTTATTTGTCTCCCAAGACTTATGGGAATTTGTTGAGGATGGCTTTGAAGAGCCAACAAATGAAGAAGAGTTTGAAGATTTAACTCAGGCAGAGAAAGAGTTGCTAAAGAGCAATAAGAAGAAAGACTCCAAAGCTCTTTTCTTATTGTATCAAGTAGTACATGAGAGTGTGTTTCCAAGGATAGTAGCAGCCAAGAGATCCAGAGAAGCATGGGAAACTCTCAAGATAGCCTATCAAGGCATGGAAAAAGTGAAGACAACAAAACTTCAGTTGCTGAGGAGAGACTTTGAGACTCTCTGTATGAATAAGTCAGATAACATTGACTCATTCTTCACTCATGTGATTGGAATGGTCACACAAATAAGATCTCATGGAGAGACTCTTGAAGATAAGAGGATTGTGGAAAAACTCTTGAGGAGTCTACCCTCAAGATTTGATGTGATTGTCACCACCATAGAGGAGACTAAGGATCTCTCAAAGTTTACAATGGATGAGCTACATGCATCACTGATGACTCATGAGCAGAGATTGGGTAGGAGTGAAAACTCATCTCTGGAGCATGCGTTTAAGACCCATATGCCTTTTGGAAGAGGAAGAGGGCAAGGCAGAGGAAACAAGAGAGGCAGAGGCAGAAGCCAAAATAGAGGTGGAAGGTACAGTCCAACAAATGCTCAAGGAAGGGGCAGCAATCCAAATCAGCATCAAGGCCAAGGCAGCAGCCAGCAGAGTGGTCAGCAAAATGCTCAAGGACAAAGGTATGATAAGTCCAATGTCCAATGTCACTATTGTAAGAAATATGGACATTAAGCTAATGAATGTAGAAAGAAGTAGCATGATGTGGGAAATAAAACTAGTGCAAGTTTCACTAGAGAAAATATCATCCAAGATAATTTATTTTTAGCTTGTAACATGGCTGAAGAAAAGAATGAGGATTTATGGTTTCTAGACTCCGGTTGCAGTAACCATATGAGAGGAAACTTAGCAATGTTTTCTATGCTGGATGAGAGTGTGAAGTCACAAGTCACACTAGGAACTGATAGCAAAGTTTTTGTTATGGGAAAAGGGAATGTAAATGTTTTAACAAAGAGAGGTGCAAAGAAATCCATAGCAGATGTCTATTATGTTCTAGGAATGAAATGTAACCTCTTGAGTATTGAACAGCTTGTTCAAAAGGGGTACAATGTATTTTTTGAGGATGATGTTTGTATCATCATGGACAAACCACCTAGCAAACAATGTATTGCTGAAGTGAAGATGACAAGGAACAGGATGTTCCCTCTTAGAATGAGAGCAGACTTGAAGAATGAAGTAGAGAAAGCAGCAGTGGCACAAGAGGCTATCCAAAGCGAACCAAAAGATGAAAATTGGTTGTGACATTTGAGATTTGGACATCTCAACTTTGGAGGTCTTAACTTGTTGAATAGAAAAGGAATGGTAAGAGGTTTACCATTGATAGAGAAACCAGACAGCCTTTGTGAAGGTTGTATCTTGGGGAAACAACACAGAGAAAGTTTTCCTTCCGGGAAAAGCATAAGGGCAAAGGCACCCTTAAAGATTGTCCTCTCAGATTTGTGTGGACCAATGCAAACTCCATCGCTTGCTAGCAGCCACTACATGTTAACATTCATAGATGATTTTACAAGAAAAACTTGGGTTTACTTTTTGCAAAAAAAAAGTGAAGTGTTTGAAAGATTTTTCAATTTCAAAGCACTTGTGGAAAACCAAAGCGGGCTGCACATCAAAGTCCTAAGGATTGACAGAGGAGGTGAGTATATCTCTAAATATTTTCTACGTTTTTGTAGAGAAAATGGAATCCATAAGCAGTTTACAACTAGATATACTCCGCAGCAAAATGGAGTAGCCGAAAGGAAGAATATAACCATAATGGACATGGTGAGGAGTATGTTAAAGGCAAAGCATTTGCCTAATGATTATTGGGCTGAAGCTGTACATTGTGCAACATACATTTTGAATAGGTGCCCTACAAAAGCAGTTATGAAAAAAGTGCCGGAAGATGCATGGAGTGGCACAAAGCAAAGTGTCACACACATGAAGGTTTTTGGATGTGAGGCTTATGCACACATACCGGATCAGCTAAGGAAGAAGTTGGAAAACAAGGGGGAGAAATGTATTTTCATTAGATACAATGAGGAATCCAAGGCTTACAGGTTATATAACCCATCCACCAAGAAGTTTATTGTGAGTAGAGATGTTCAGTTCATTGAAGAGGTAGCTTGCGATGGAAGCATAAAGAAAACAATGAATGTTAAACACAGTTTATCTCATGATGAAAATGATGATGAATTGGCTGAAATACATCTCCAAACAATAGCACCAACACAAGAGCAGCAAGGCACACCCTTGAGGAGAAATGAAAGTGCTTCTCCAAGCACACCACAAGGAGAAAATTCAAGTGCTTCCTCAGGCATTTGTACACCTAATGAAAGAGGTAAGAAGTTCAGAAATTTGAATGAAATTTATGCACAAGAGGCAGCAAATGAAGGTATCAATTTTTTGTTTGCTTTATATTGCCATGTTGAAGACCCTATCCACTTTGAAGAAGCCATTAAGGATAAGAAATGGATAGAAGCTATGGATGAGGAGATTAATGCCATAGAGAGGAACAAGACTTGAGATTTGGTTGAACTCCCAAAAGGTAAAGATGTCATTGGAGTTAAATGGGTCTACAAGACCAAAAGTAATGTTGAAGGCAAAATAGAGAGACACAAGGCCAAAATTGTTTTCAAGGGATATAAGCAGAAGCATGGGATATATTATGAGGAAAATTTCGCACAGGTTGCTAGGATGGAAACTGTGAGAGTAGTGCTGTCCATAACAGCACAAAACAAGTGGAAAGTTTACCGAATGGACGTGAAGTCAACATTCCTAAATGGAGTGTTAATGGAAGAGGTTTACATTGAACAACCTCTCGGCTATGAAAAGAAAGGCTAAGAGCACAAAGTGTGAAAGTTGAAGAAAGATATTTATGGGCTGAAGCAAGCACCAAGAGCGTGGTACAGTAGGATAGACTCCTATCTATTGGGAAATTGATTTGAAAAGTGTGAGGAAGAACCCACCCTCTACATCAAA
This sequence comes from Pinus albicaulis, assembly GCA_034641835.2. Classification (NCBI taxonomy): domain Eukaryota; kingdom Viridiplantae; phylum Streptophyta; class Pinopsida; order Pinales; family Pinaceae; genus Pinus; species Pinus albicaulis. Next base: position 128,397,161 of record CM076574.1, on the reverse strand, counting down.
GAAACATATGATAAAATGTTGATTGTAGTTTTATATGTTGATGATGTTATTTTCACAGGTAATGATGATTACCTTATTGAAAATTTTAAAATAGTCATGAAAGAAGAATTTGAAATGACTGACATGGGTTTGTTGACATACTTCTTAGGAATAGAAGTAGAACAAGATGAAAATGAGATTTTTATCTCATAGACAAAATATGTTAATGAAGCGCTGAAAAGTTTTAATATGCAGGAGAGCAAAGCAACAATCACTCCCATAGTGATGGGATTAAAACTCAACAGAGAGAACAACAGCAAGGACTTTGATCCTAGCTTGTACAAGAGCATAGTTGGCAGCCTCATGTATTTGACTGCAACTAGGCCCGACATAATGCATGATGTTAGTTTAATTTCCAGATTCATGGAGAAGCCAAAGGATGCACATTGGCAGGTAGCGAAGAGAATTCTGAGGTATGTTAAAGGAACCAAAAGATATGACATTTTATATACTGCTTCAGAATGTTCAGATTTAGTTGGATACACTGACAGTGATTGGGCTCGAAGTGTAGATGATCGAAAGAGCATTTCCGGTTATGTTTTTCACATGGGTTCAGGAGCCATTTCATGGGCTTCTACGAAACAACCAATTGTGGCATTGTCTACAACAGAGGCAGAGTATGTGGCAGCTACAACATCAGCATGTCAAGTAGTTTGGATGAAGAGAATGTTGAGAAGTTTATGCCAAGAACAGGTAAAAGGCACAGTGATTTAATGTGACAATAGCTCAGCGATTGCACTGTCAAAGAATTCTGTGTTTCACAAAAGAACAAAACACATTGATGCCAAGTTTCACTACATCAGGGAGTTAGTGAACAATGGAGAAATAATTTTAAAACATTGCAGAACTCAGGAGCAATTCGCTGATATTCTAACCAAGCCATTAGGGCAGAAATTTTTTGAATATTTGAGGAAGTGCATGGGTATGACAGATAATCTAGCAGTTGAATTTAAGGGGGAGTGTTGAATTTTAACTTCAACTGCAGCAACGCAAAGAAGGACAAACGTTACAAGAATTTGTCTCTTGCACACAACTGAAAATTAAAATCTGCATTTAATTAAACCTACAAGTTTTTGGTTAAAGGCTCTGCAACAGCCGTTTCACATTGAATAAATTGTGGTTCCAAATCACGCAACATCAGAGTCTTGAAAGAACAATCTTATCGGGCCTTAAAGCCCTCACCAAACATCGGAGGAGTTTACCGCCAGTTTTTTTGTTGTTGTTTGTTTGAAAGGGCCACGTGGAGCATTAATATTGGATCGCATGAATTTGAAGGGAATCTAAAAACCGGAAAACCAGACCCGAATTTTTATAAGGCAAATTCTATGGAGTTTTTGCGTTACAATTTAGGCCGACGTCAACATCTCATTTTGGAACGCGATTTTGGAATTGTGTTTTGGTTTAATTTCACCTTGAAGTCCGGGATAAGTTTTATATTGTGTTTTTATTATTATTAAGGTTTACAATATGATGCTGTTTCGCATGGCACGATAGAATTTGAGTTATATATATGTTTTAATATATACATATGTGTTAACATATGTTATATATTATTTACATAATGTAATGTGGCCCACGACAAGTTTTACCATAGAGTTTAATTTTAACTTTATTTTTTTAAAAAGGGTTTGTTATAATGTGTTTTATATGTTACGACATATAAAAACAAAAAGGGCAAAAAACATTGTAGTTTTTTTTTTAATAGACAATATGTAATTTTTTTTACACAACAACAGTGTATAAAAAGTGAAAGACAGATTGTAACTTTTTCAGTGAATGCACAGTAGTGCGAAAGTGAAAAACACAGCAGAGTGTTTTAGAGACAGAGTGTGTTTGTTTTGCACAAACAATGAGTTGGTTTTATACATTGAGTTTTGTAGCAGTCATAATTTTGTTATCTCTCCCAGTGAAAAAAAAATGTAATAATTTTTTTTTTTGAGTTATTGAATGAAATAGAAGTTTGTTTTCAAAGTATTCTAACTCTGTCTCCTGTCAAAGAAATATTTTATTTTCTCTGTGTTAGAAAAAATGGAGTTTTATTCTCCATTAATTATTCTAGAATTTTCATATATTCCAACATTAGGGTGTTGACTTCATATATACAGTAAAAAAACAGTTTAAATAACAGAAATCAAGATTCAATCTCAAATTTTTTTAGCCAGATTCCAACACCAAAAACTCTAAAAAAATCATACCAATTTTTTTTTTTTTTTTTAATAATATTTAAAAACCTTAACCCACTCTTAACATATAAGACGATTCGTCTTTTATCTAATTTTAGAAAAACTATTGTCCATGCTATGTTTTGGCTTCATGAGAATCGTGATTTGAGGCGGTGGAAAGGAATTTAATCTGGCCTTTGCAGATTGGACAGTCATTTTATATACGTGGATTCTCAGAGGGATTGCACTATCCAAGAAACAACGCGCAGTGCATCACACAGTAACGAGAGGGTGCAATAATTAGCGCACTTTGGTATACATTATGAAAAACAGGTCTGTATCATGGATGGATAAATTGAAAAAAATGAAAAAGCATACGGGTCCACTTAATAGCGCAAGGAAAATGCTGTGGCCACAACAACTGCACGTATCACTTGCGTCAAAACTGTGATCACTGCAGTGCAGTGGCACAATTCTGGAATATATTTTTCAAGGATTTTATCCCTTTGAGGCTGGCTAGCAACAAGTTGTGGACAACTCTAGATCTTGTTTCCTTCTTGGAAATTGATGGATGGAAGAATCGTCTATATATATTTTTATCACTGGCTGAATTGGTACAACACTTACCCGTGTGACATGGGTGTATTTTCCAAGGCTGCCACTGTAATTCCTCACTGCAACTGCATCGTCCTTAATGACAAAGGATAAGGTTGTTATTATCGCAGTGTAATTGTATCGTTTTTATAACACACGATGAGGTTTGAACTGGTGACCTACACAGCAACATGGTTAAGATCAGGTTTAAACCTGTGACCTGCAATACCAAAGCCTTAAGCAGTGCATTAGCTGGCCAATAAGCAGCACCCTTGGGGCTGAACAGGGGTGAGACTACTTGCAAATAGATTCCTAAGACCAGATTTGAACCTTTGACCTGCACAACTGTGTAGTGTCACAACTGTGCAGTACTAAAGCTTTAGGAGTGCAATAGCTGGCCAACAAGCAGCACCTTTGGGGCTGAACACTAGTGGGATTACTTGCAAATCCATTCTAAACACCAAAACACTAGAAGCCCTAGTTGGTGATGGGACTTGCATTCATATTTCTTGTATTCTCGTAAGCTAAGGGAGTATGGGTGAGTACATCTCCATAGATTTGAACATCTGTGAGACTAATTTCAGAGGCCAGAGTTGGTGATGAGCTGCTCTGTGGTGATGAGACTTGCATTCATATTGCTGACTTGTCTATATTTTATTAGATAGATTAATTTGAAATTAGTTAATTTTTTCTGAAATATATCAGAATCTATAATAAAAATAAAATTATCTTAATGATCAAGGTAATTCCAAATTGCCCTAAAAAAGACTTTGATTGGAGGAATTTATTTTCTTGAGATGTAAGTTAATGTCAATATCCAAAAGTATCTGTAAGGAGTGAAGGTATCTAGCTAAAGTGAAAACTTGCTTGCTAATAATTCCAAATGGCATCATTTTCTTTGAATAACTTAATGAATCAACCTACATACAACTAAAAATAGAAATAATGCTGATTTAAAAACTGAATTATAATAAATTTTACCATTATTTAAAGAATACAATACAAGTTTTTCCAGTTTTTTCCTTGGCTTATAAAAATGATCAAAACAATATAATTTTTTTTAAGAAAAAAAATAAAATATTTTTCTATATATTAAAAAGAGAGTAAATACACATAGATCTTTGTCTTTTCGACTTATCTTGAAACTTACATATTCTTACAAAAATATGTAGTCATTTTTAAGCATTTAGCATATTGGTTTCAAAAACAAAAAGAAAACTATAACTCTTCTTGACACTTACATTTAACATAAGATCAGAACCATACAAGTTATGATTGAACATTTGCTAAATATCACTGATGTATTGCAATATTGTATTTCAGATTTTATTATTGATGTTTCATTTTTTTCTTTTCAAAAGTAAAAGTATGAAACTTTAATGAGAATGAACCACTATCAAATAATACAAGTTATGATTGACCAATGTTATGCTTGCATATCACTATTGTATTTCTCACTGCTTGTAGGATATTTCCTATGTTTACATAAATCAGCGTAGCCACTGAACTTGCCTCTAACGGATGTTGATAAGCGAGATCTTTTTTTGGGGCGATTTTCCAAACTCCATTTCTAATTATGTTGGATAAGTAATTATAATTTGGTAATTTTTTTTAATGAAATATAATATTTAAATTTTAAATAATAATTAATTGCGTAGTGTTGGTATGAAATGATTTTTTGGTATGAATTTTTAATATAATTTTTAGTAAGATTATGATTTCTTATTATTTAAAATGTATTTTTGAATTTATAAATAAATTTAGCACCTTGAAAACATTAGAAACACTCAATTTTTACCAATTAAATAATTTAAAATTATATTTTTTAAAAATATTACGGGATTTTGAGTTAAATTTAACAATTTAAAATTAGGATTTTTAGAACAAAATTTAAATCATTTCCTAATTTAATTAGACAGTTGGAAATAATTAATATTATTTGTATATTAATGGAGAAATGGTTACATTGTTGTAACATAGCTCCTTAAGTTAGGATTAGTTCCTAGGATATACGAGTTTATTTACAACTCCTTGATTTTTTGTGATGTACTTGTAGTTGTATCTTTCCATTAATGAATGTAGAGTGTACTCTCCGTTTGAGTGCAGTCTCCAGGTGCAGTACTCACCTGTGAGTTGCACCTGTGAGATGCAACTTCTAATCAGTTCAGTTTTTATCTTGGTATCAGAGCTCAGATTGGGTGAGCCTGATTTGTTCTTCTTGAGTGTCTTAGTGGCTACAGAGCCTTCGTGGCTACGGTGTACATAGGAGCGTTGTGCTCACAAGAGCTTCGTGCTCACAGGTCTCGGATGATTGATTAATCTCTGAGCAGAAGAGGGTCGGCGCACTTTTTCCGCTGACAGTCGCGCTGAAATTTGGAATTGGCGCAACTGTTAGGTCCATACTCGTGCCATCACGGCAGAACACGCGATTGACGCGTCTGTTCAAGCCATACCCACGCCAATTTGGTTCCTCGTGTTGTTTTTGTTTGGGTGTGGATTTTTTGCCTCAGAAAAGCGCCAATCTCTCTTATTGAAGGTTCTGCACATAAGATTTGGCCGGTGGTGGTAGATCGGAGTTGCGGATTTTCCCGATGGTGGTAGATCGATTTGGCCGGTGGTGGTAGATCGGAGTTGCGGATTTGCCCGGTGGTGGTAGATCGAAGTTGCAGATTTGCCCGGTGGTGATAGATCGGAGTTGCAGATTTGCCCGGTGGTGGTAGATTGAAGTTGCAGATTTGCCCGGTGGTGGTAGATCGAAGTTGCAGATTTTCCCGGTGGTGGTAGATCGGAGTTACAGGCACATTTTTTTTTTTTTTTAAGGCACCGCACATGCGATTGGCCTGGTGGTGGTGGATCTGAGTTATAGTCACAAGATCAGACCAAGTTGGTGGCAGGTTTGTGATCAAGATCTGGTATGTATTGAATTTCTGTTAGTGTACCTTGTAATTATTCAGTTGGTTAGTGTTATTCATCAGAGGATCTGAAAGCTTATCAGGTCAGTATGAATAATAGCATAGAATCGTATCTCAACGAGTTTGGAAAACTCGATGGGTTTAATTTCACCAATTGGAAATTCAAGATACAGACATTTCTTGAGGGAGCAAATGCATGGTCAATTGTCATAGGTGATGAGCAGAGATCGAATTCAATAGCAAGAACAAATACACAGGAACAAGACTAGGATAAAAGGGAGAACAAAGCAAAAGTCATACTGAAGATGTCCGTCAAGGACAATATTATCCCACACATTAGAGATGGCAAATTGTCCATTGAGATTTGGACAACGATCAAGAATTTATACCAGACACAAAATAAAAATTGCATCTTGTCACTCAAAGGCAAGTTTTTTGCGATGAGGATGGAGGAAAATGAATCTGCTACTAGATTCATTGCAAGGGTTAAAGACCTGAAGGACAGATTGGGAGACATCGGAGAGAAGGTCTCTGATTCCGATCTAGTCAAAATTACATTGAATGGAATGAAGGATGAATATCAGATGTTCATCATAGGATTGGAAACGAGGGATAAAGCCCCTACATTTGAAGAAGTGACAGGAATTTTGCTACAAGAAGAAGAGCAGCGACATAATTTAAAACCGCAGAGTGATGATCTTGCTCTGATGGCAAAGAGGTGACAGTTTGTAGGGAAGCGGCCACAGCAGCGACAATAGCAACAACAACAACAACAATAGAGAGGAGGTAGCACGTTTCAGAAGAAACCATTTAGAGGTATGTCTGCAAACAATTTTTCAAACAAGAAATGTTTTTACTGTGGGAAAATTGGTCACCAAATTAGGGACTGTTATAAGAGGCAGACAGACGAAGCAAAGAATAAGCAGAGTAAGCACAAAGGATACTTTGTTGATGAAGATGAAGAACATAGTCATGAACTTCGACTATTTTCAGCTGATTGTGCTCTTTCAGATTCTAAGGAAGATGAGGACGACATATGGTATGTCGATTTTGATGCATCCTCACATATGATAGGTAAGAAAGAATGGTTTGAATTTCTTGAAGAAACTTCATGTGGATCTAAAATTTACTTAGGAGATGACAGAGGATATGAGATCAAAGGGTACAGTGATATTCCGGTAAAGTTACCTAGTGGTGACATTAGACATGTTAAGAATGTACTGTATGTGTCTGGGATTAGGAAAAATTTGATCTCTGTATCTATGATAACTGATCAGGATATGTTAGTTGAATTCTTCAAGACCTGCTGTGTCATAAAGGATAGCAAGATGGAAACAGTTGCATCAGGAGTGCATGTGGGGAGCCTGTACAGACTAGATGTGGAAAGCATACCATAGCAAGCCATGGTTGCAACTGGATTGACAACCGAAAACCTCTGGCACCAGAGATTCGGTCACCTTAATTTGCAAGACCTCATGTTACTTCAGAGAAAAGGTATGGTCGTTGGACTCCCTATTTTTCATAGTGTTCAGTTAGATTGTGATGGATGTGCATTAGGGAAAATGCATAGAGAATAATTTCCTCTACATGTTAATAGAAAGAAAAGAGATATTCTAGAGCTGGTGCATACAAACATATGTTGACCTATGCAGACCAGGTCGCTAGGTGGTGCATATTATTTTCTTTTATTTACTGATGATTGCACTAGATTCTCTTGGATATATTTTTTGATTAAAAAGAGTTAGACCTTTCAGTGTTTTAAAGAATTTAAAACTATGGTAGAGAAGCAGACAGGAAAATGCATAAAAATTCTCCGCTCAGATCAAGGGGGAGAATACAGGTTGGGAGAGTTCATGAATTTTTGCAGATATCATGGGATTGTTCAAAAATTTACAGTGCCTCATACACCACAGCAGAATGGAGTGGCAGAACGAAAGAACAAAACACTTGTGGAGTGCGCAAGGAATATGCTTCAAGGTAAGGGTCTATCAAATGGTTTTTGGGCAGAAGCCATCAACACTGCTATTTCTTTAAAGAATAGGAGTCCTAATAAGTGTCTTAGCTTAAAAACTCCTTTTGAAGCATTATATGGATTCAAACCAACAGTGAGTCATTTGAGAGTATTTGGGTCAAAATATTTTTCCCATATACCCAAGATGGATAGAAAGAAGTTAGATCCTAAAGCCATGAAATTTATTTTTGTAGGATATGGCACTGAGTTTAAAGCATACAAGTTATTTAATCGTGTGACTCATAAAATTTTTGCAAGTCGAGATGTGGTATTTCATGAACAGGTTGAGGAAGGAAAGGATGACAGTAATAATGAATGGCACATTCCATTATTAATGGAGGAAAACAATGAGGATAATCAGGAGCAGGAGCAGAAATAAGAAGAAGAAACAGGTGATGTAGTCAATAAGGCAAGCACGTATAAGTCTGAAGCAGTCAGATTTGAGGTAAGTCCCCTACTGAGGAGATCAGGTAGGCAGACTCAATTACCAGCCAAATTGAAATACTTTGCTTTAATGACAAATATTCTAAACATTGTAGAACCCATAAATTATAAAGAAGCAAGTCAATCTGATGCATGGAGGGCTGCAATGAATGAAGAAATTGAATCAATTACTAGATACCATACTTGGGATTTAGTTGAACTGCTTGAAGGAAAAACACCCATAGGTTGTGTTGTATTGTACAACAACCCTCCCCATTTCTAAATTTTTATATATTAAATTTCTACAAGAAATAGGTACCCTTTTTCTTTCCTTTTTAGATAGAAATAAAACTTTGAGGAAATCCGATTATCATAGAAAAACAATAAAAATGATTCATTGTTAAAAACACACAAAAGCATCAATTCCATATCAAATAGACAAATGTGATTTCAGACTAATTATGATATAATCAAACATATGACTTATATCGCATCGGAACAAATTTTAGATGTTTTCCTTTCGAAAAGCCCGATGCGATGAAGTAAATCGCAAGTCGCAAAGCGGAGGAGTATTATATTTTTATCTTCTTTGAAAAACTCCGATGCAATGAGACTTATCAGTAATTGCGTTTCGGATAAGTCATTCTTCATTTTTGTTTTTTTTGATAAACTTAGATGCGATGTAATTTAATCGCAATTGCATTTCCGCAAAGTCACATTACAATTCCATTCCTTTGGAAAGATCCGATGCGACATGACTTTATCGCAAATCGCAAATCGGTAAAAAACATGGTATGTCTTTTGGCTTTCCTTTTGAATAGTCTGATGTGATAGACCATCATTTATTAGCAATCGCTATTAGTGCTTCGCACATATCACTCATCGGAAAATCGCAATCGGAAGTTCCAAAAGGTAATTCTTATGTCGAGATTTTGATATTGCCGATCCCCGATGTACGACTATCATTAAACGAAAAATCAAACGAATTATGACAAGTAATACGTGAATGTGACTTTCCTTAAGGGCATTGAATTTTAATACGGAGTTAATCAATTTAGAATCACGAATAAAATCTTTCGCAATATTTTCCTTTAATGATTTCCTTTTTACTTAATGGTGTTTTTTCTGACTTGATTTCTTCCCGCTTCTAAGAGGATTTTCTCATTCACAGGTCTGTAGAATAGCAATTTCACTTATTCGCAGAACCGTCGAGACAATACTAGAGAGAGAAAATGTCAAAAAAACTTAATAAATCGAGAGCTGTTGCTGTCGCAAAGGTTACCATCATGCCAAAGGTAAAGCCAGTCAAAATAAAGCTAGTTACGGATACTACATGCCAAGGTCTCGAAAAGATTTCCTGGTAAGAAGTATATAACTTGCTTGAAGCAGAAAACCCTACAATTACAGAAGTAAAGGCGACGGTGCCAGATGAAGAATCAAATTCATATGATAATCCCCTTAAAGAAATGGCAAATTCTTTTCTCTGCAGAATTGTAGCTCAGGAAACTGTATTTCCAGACTATGATATTATACGATGGGTAATAGAAACCACAACCATCACAAACAGAACATTTGTCATAGCTGGAGGAAAGATGTTTGGATCCTTTAGAGCAGAAGATATCAAGGCAATGTACCATTTGCCAGAACCTCAGAACACCTACAACAAAGCTTTCATGGAGGATTTCGCTTCAAGCAACGAAATAGAATCAGACCCTATTAAGCAATGGAGACAAGCTCCAGACAAACATAAGCATGAAACCTTAGGTATGTATTCTGTAGAGTCTCTCGCACCTTCGTATTGCTATGCTGCTGCCATGATGTGTAGACTTTTTGGGAATGATAATTCTGCAAGGTTTTCTATTCAAATGGTACCCCTGATTGAGGCCGTTGTAGGTTCTGTTATTATGGATTGGTCAGTTATTTGATCTGACAAAATAGAAAATAAAATTCCGGATTATAGGAGAAATAAGCATACTGGAGTTACACCCCCATTTCATTTATGTGCTTACATTTTAGATGCCTTATGATTTAATTTTGAGTTTCCTATTTTGGGAGGGAAGTGGACTCCTCAAGATCCTACTCCTATACACATCTATCATAAATATTTATGGAAAGCCCATTTCAAGAACCATGTATACAGAGTTTTCCATGGCTACATCTTGCCTCTTCATCAAGCTATTTTTAACCAACCCCCTCCTCAACTCTTAGATAAGGCAAAACTTGATTTAACCCCAGTCGGAAATTGGTTTGGGGAAGAAAATTTCACTTATATAAGGATATTTGGAAGAATTGCTGAACCTCATGTCTTGCCCTTATATGTCCCCGATAAACTATTGGCTCAAGAAATAGCTTACCAGTTGACCGAAAAGGGAATGTACATAATCTTAAAGAATTCTAGAAAATTGATGTGGCCTACATTTCCTTTTCAAAGTGGAACTTATACCCTCAACAATTTTAAGCATGCAGAAGAAGAAGCCTTTAAGATAAAACAACTCAAGTTTGAAACTGTTCCCAGTAGGCAATATGATCCAAATGAAGTTGCATTCAACTTCACATCTATGGTGCAAATTTCTGAATTTGAGCATGAAACTGATGATTTTGATGACCTTTTTGTTTCAATTGAGAAATTTTCACAGGTTTATGATTTAGCTAAATCAAAGTTTCAATCAAAGGACATGAATAAGTTTTTATAGTTTAGAAGCAAAAGACTGCTTATAGTTCCCATAGACCAGTTAAAAACGACTTTACAAGAAGAAGAAAGTACTGAAACAGAACAAGAGAAGCAGGATAAAGGCAACAAAATTGATGTACAGGCAGAGAAGCAGGATAAAGGCAGCAAAATTGATGAACAGGCAGAGAAATAAGATACAAGCAGCAAGCCTAATGATCAACTTGAAAAAGAGAAGATTAGTGAGAAAGAGGGAGATTCTGTTGAAACTCATATTAATGAACAGTTGTTAAAATGATATAAACAGTTTTCTCAATAGATAGGAGACCAGGGTAGTTCTCAAATTAATAACAATGACTGTTAAGATATTGAGATCATTCCTGAAGACCCATCCGAAGAAATTGTACTAAAAGTTGAAGACATACCTCCTCTAGATATCTTTTATAGCCCTAAGCATAGATTTGTAGTAAGAAAACAAAGAAAGAGAAGGAGGATTGATCAAGGACCACTTTTAACTCCCCAGGTTGAACTAATAAATGTAGTTTGGAAACATTCTGAAGTAGATCCTTCAGAGGATCTAACCAAACTATCCCAATATTCAGGGGCTTATAGTGCAGCCACAATAGATAAAGCTACTAAGGTTACTCAACTGGTAAAACAAAAGGAGTTGCAGATAGCATTGTTAGAAGAAAGGACAACAAATGATCAACAAAGGATATTAGAGTTAGAGCAGCATCTAGAAGAAGAAAGACTGAGAATTAAACAGCTAGAAGAACAACTCAATATTGAAAAGCAAAAGCTTAATCAACAAGCTTTTAACAAACAACAAAAGTTGTCCCAGGAAGTAAAAAAGTTACAGACATTGTTGCAAAATGAGAAAACTGCCAAGGAAGAGCAAAGTATAATATTTCAAGAAAAAATGGATAAATTCAAAGATTATCTTAAACTAGACCATTTCAAAACAAAAGTCATTGAAGTCAGTAAGTTGTTGTCCCAACAATTGGGTGATCTATGCCAGAAAATATCACAAGCTGAACCCCTCTGTGAAATAACATCATCCCTCATCGACGAAGTAGTCAATACAAGAATAGAATTTGAAAACGGTGATGAGAAGATTTCAAAATTTATAACATGGCAGGAAACAGAACATGGTAAAATTGCAAATCTTCCTAGAATTGAAGCATCGCATAAAGAAATTCTATTTGCTGAGTGGGAAACTCAAATGATTAAAGAAGAACGTGCTACTTCTAGAGAAAAGACTATAATGAATAATTTGACACAACTGGTTAATGATAGTCTATATGCAGCAAATTTAATCTCAGATTGCACTCCAGGACAATTTCCAAAGATCAAAGAAATAGATAAAAGGTGGAAACAAGAATCAATCAGTAAAGAGAAAAAGATCAAAGAAACACAGGAAATTACATGGGATGACTTATGGTCCCATTTGATCAAGCCATATGGTCAGTAGATGGTAACCAAATGTCTTTCCAGTGCCATCAATTATATCATCCCGGAACTTTCTGATGCCACATACACCAGTCAACTGCATTCTCGGCTGAGTCACCCAACTGAAGTGAAAGATATGCTCAAGATATGCCAGCTTCGCACGTTAGATATTATGGAAATCCAATGAACCTGTTTTATTGAAAATCACAATTCTATTTTCGGATCTCCAATGGTTTTTCTTAGCAATAGTTTTAGTTAATTTGTTTTTTGAATTTCCTATTTAAACCCCTTTCAAGCATTTTCGAAAGGGTCCTGAATTTGTAATATTTTGGGCTTGAATAATACATTTATGTACTCCTTGACTATCTTATTCTTTTATAAAGGATCACATCCTGTGATTTTATGGTGAATTATTTTTGAGAGTTGCATTTCTGTACCTTGAATATTGTTCTAAGTTAAAGCGCATGATCAGAATATCAAATTGCATCAAGAAGATACCAAATGTATCTGGTATTTCTATCGATTACGTTTTTTTTTCTTTATGTGATTAAATATTCTTATTAAAATTTGCTATCTCTTTTATATGCTTGTTTCTCAAATATTTCTTTATCATATCATTTCTGAAGATATAGGAATATCATCTTTCATAGTGTGTGTAAACGATATAAATTTATGAATGCGATGTGCTATTATAACTCTGTTTAATTTCTTGAACAGAGTTATCATTATATGATAATGCATCTTTTCTTTTAAGTAAATAATACATTTTCATGGTTATTTGTTTAATTGAAACAATCTTTAAGTTGTATTCATATTTAATACCCGGGTTAGTTTTAGAGTTATTTGCAAGTCATAGATTAATTTAGGTAGATTATTCAATTAGTTAATTTCATTATCCACTTGTACGAACACCCCATCACCAATCCATTTCATTATTAGGAAAATGGTCCTATAAATCTAGTCGGAGCCACCATCCCAAATGGAAAAGGATTTGTTCTAAGGTCCGGACTAGGTGGTTTTCCCCCAATGTTTGAAGCAAAAATTTTCGAGGCTTCAAAATTTTTGGCGCTAGGAGGGCCTAAGCTATGAATGGCAAGTAAATCCAAATCTACAGGCCATTCCAAGAGAAATTCGCCCTCATCACCTTCTTCAATTTCTTCAACATCTCAAATCTCTAGAGAAGAAATTGAGAAGAACATCAATACACCCACTACCAAAACTTTATATCTATCAGACAATCAACTGCCTGAGTCCCCTGAAGTTCAATCTTTAATTCATAAACTACAAGGGTTCTCATTATCTTTAGAAGAGTCTGAATTATCTGAAGGTAGTGTTACTTCACAATTCGTATCTTCAAAACCTCTTACTAAGTCACAAAGCGAAAAACTTGGTATTCCTCCAAAGGAATTTCCTTTACCTAGTCAAGTTAAAAGCAAAAAAAACACCATCGGAATCAAGTAGTGATATTATTTCCTCATCACAAACTCACTCATCTACTTCCCAAACTAAAACCCAGAAGAGTACAGTTATCCCAACAACATCTACTCAAACACCAGTTGTCTCTTCAAGTCCTTCAACTGTTATCACAACAATGGCACAAAGACCATGGACTAATCCAGAAGCTGTTGAAATGCTTGCACCTTTGCATGCATTACCAGATCATGCTGAAAAATGGCTGCCAAAATTTAGTCCTAACCTTGGCATACAAGCAGAAGAACAAATTAATAACTTTATGTTGTCTATAAATTTAAATGCAGTAGAACATGAAGATGTTGTGGTCAGATTATTCCCTTATACTTTGCAAGGGGCAGCAGGATCTTGGTATTTTTCATTACCATCAGGATCTATTACAATTTTGGATATGTTCCAGGAACATTTATTAACCAAATTTGGAGATGATAGATCAATAATGACTTTAATTAATGATCTCTCCAATTTGAGAGCAGAATCCAGAGAACCCCTCAAAGATTTTAATTCTCGATTCAATAAACTTTTGAATAAAATTCCTCCAACATCAAAACCCAGTGAGCAAGTTCAAAGTGAAAGGTATATAACAACTTTGCCTTCAAATATAGCTATCTTTGTAGATAGAGCTGCTAAACCTACCTTAGTTGAAAACATGAAAGAAGCAATTGCAGTAGAAAGACAGATTATTGATTTAGATAAAAGAATGCTAATGAGGAAATAAAATCCAAAAAATTTAGTTTCAAGGATGATTCAAAGAAGAAAACACCTAGGGATCCATATGACATGGAAGGTTTACAGAAAGTCTTGAAGATTATGTCCAATGAAATGATCGAAATTAAAAAACAAGTAGTAGAAACTTCCACCAATAGGTCCTTTAGAAACTTCAAAAGAAATCAGAAAACTGAAACTAAACCACCCAATTCAATATCCAATGCAGAGTCAGATTTAGAGGAAGATGAAGAAGAAGATACACCTCCATTATCAAAAGAAGAAGAAGAAGAGGAAATAGTTGAATTACATGGGATGTGGGATTTCATTTTGCCTAATTCAAACAGTGAAAAGGAACAAGAAGCTCTGCCAATAAGTACAAGAAGTAAATCTACAACAGAACCTGTTCAAATAGTCCCCAAGAAGAAAAGTTCAACTCCAAATACCAAAGATAAAACCCCTATAAATAAAGTTTCTCCTTTGCCTACTCAAAATCAACCATCATCTTCTAATCCTCCTACAACAACATCTAAGACTCTGGTAGTGTCTGATTCTATGGATTATAACATTATTGAAGACATGAAGAAGACCAGAGCAAATATTTCTTTACATGAACTCAGCAAGCTCAAGCATCAACAAAAGATGTTGTTGAAAGAATTAAACACAACACCTATTTCTCCTCTACCAAACGGTGTAATTGCAAAAGCAGCCAAAGGATCAGGTAAGCCACCAGATAAAGTAGATGCTACTGATACTGTTCTTATTGGAGATAGATCTAATTCTCAACACCTCCTTTTCTCTTGACTTATGAGATCTATAACAAGAATTTACATAACTGCTTGATAGATTTAAGAGCATCATCAAATATAATGCCTACTTCAGTCTGCTCAAAATTAAACATTCAACCCCAAAAATCTGCAGTTCATATTGTTCAATTAGATCGGACTAAAGTGCAAGTTGTGGGAGAAATTAATTCAGTCACTATTAGATTAGCCTCTAATCCCACGATAGTCCAGAGAATTGATATTCTAATTGCAGATATTCCTGAGTTTTATGGATTAATATTAAGCAGGGATTGGTCTGCAAAGCTTAATGGTTATATCGCCACTAATTATTCTCACATGTGGCTTTCCCACAAAGGGAAACCGAATCAAGTCAAGGTCGAGCGAGAAAAACAAATGATGCATACTGTAACAGAATTTGAATAAGAAAATGAACCCGTAGCTTTTAATAATAACATTCTTGGAGGATATTTTGCTGAATCATTTCTTGGAAATTTCACAGCACCTGAATCACCTTTTTCTGTAAATACTTTTATTTCACAAATTGAAAATTTTTCACAAACCGATTCCTCAAGATGAATTAATATTCCTGATCAATCTGTAAATAAACATGTAGATAAGTCTTTATTTTGGTCTTTGTATTTTGATGGATCAAAATCCAATGATGGCGCAGGAGCAAGATGCATTTTAGTTGATCCACAAGGGGAGAAAAGTATGTTGTCATGCAGACTAGAGTTTGAGTGTACAAATAACACTGCAGAATATGAAGCCTTGATCCAAGGGCTTTATAAAGCAATAGGGTTGAATGTAAAATACCTGAAAGTCTATGGTGATTCCGAAATTGTTATCAGACAAGTAAGAAACTCTATCCGTTGTCTTTCAGATCATCTTAAAAATTATAAATCCCTTGTTCAAGATATTACCACTCAATTTTTAGCATTCAACATCTCTCCTATCCCTAGAACTCAGAAT
This sequence comes from Pinus albicaulis, assembly GCA_034641835.2. Taxonomy (NCBI): domain Eukaryota; kingdom Viridiplantae; phylum Streptophyta; class Pinopsida; order Pinales; family Pinaceae; genus Pinus; species Pinus albicaulis. The sequence continues at coordinate 128,380,974 of CM076574.1, read as the reverse complement.
TCAGCAGCTGATCTATTAGCTAATGTTGCTTCCAAACTTCTCCCAGCTGAAGATTATAGTCTAGATAGGTTTTTAGTTGAATTAATTTTCCGACCTTCTGTACCTGATAATTTCACCAATTGGAGAGTATTCTATCATGATGAAGATATCTTAAATTTTTTGACTTCAGAAAAATCTTATGATGATAAAATAATTGATGAAAGTGATCATGATCTTCAAAACACATCAAAAGACAATGAAAATCCTATTCCCAAATCTGTAGTTAAACTTGAATATCTATATGATATCAAATATAGCTTCAAAAAGGTTATCAATGCCAAACTTCAAAGTTCTACTTTTAAGTTTGAATTAGTAAATCTTGGTACTGAGTCTAAACCACATAATGTTAATTTAGGACTCGAGTTAACTTCAGAGGAAAGGATCACTTTTATCAAGCTTATGAATAAGTACAAAAATGTCTTTGCTTGGAATTATGAAGATTTGAAAACTTATGATACTTCTGTCATTCAACAGAAAATTCCAATGCTTCCCAACGTAAAACCGGTACAACAGAAGTTAAGAAAAATTCATCCCAATATGGAAAGTCAAATCAAGACAGAATTGAATAAGCTTTTGAAGGCGAAAATTATTTTTCCTGTAAGACATTCCAATTGGGTCTCAAACATGGTGCCTGTCCGGAAGAAGAATGGAGATATTAGGATTTGTATTGATTTTAGAAATATGAACAAGGCATGTCAAAAGGATAACTTCCCATTACCAACAATGGAACAAATACTTCAAAAAGTAGCTGGTTATGAACTAATGTCTTTTCTTGATGGTTTTTCAGGCTATAACCAAATATTGGTACATCCAGATGATAGGCTGAAAACTACCTCTAGAACCAAGTGGGGAACTTATGCCTACCAAAAAATGCCTTTTGGTTTGATCAATGCAGGAGCTACTTTCCAGAGAGCCATGGATATAGCATTCAAGGGTTTGATTAATAGATCAGTTGTTATCTATCTTGATGACATAACCGTCTTTTCAAAGAAAAGAGCTAATCATATGCATGATTTGAAACAGATATTTGAACGATGTAGAAGGTTTGCCATTTCTTTAAATCCAAAGAAATCTTTATTTTCTCTCAACGAAGGAAAGCTCTTAGGATTTTTTGTGTCTAAAGATGGCATATATATTGATCCTGATAGAGTGAAAGAAATTTCTGATATTTTCTTACCACATAATAAGAGATCCATGCAATCCTTTTTGGGACAGATCAATTTTGTGAAGAGATTTATTCCTGTTTTTTCTCAAATAGTTTTACCTTTGTAGAATATGATTAAGAAAAATTTAGTTTTCAAATGGTTACATAAAGAAAAAGAAGCCTTTGATTCAATCAAACAGGCAATCATTAATGCACCGACATTGAATACTCCTGATTTTTTGAAACATTTCATTCTGTATGATTTGGCTACTGAAACATCTTATGCTGCCATTTTGACACAACCCAATGATCAACAAGCAGAAGCACCAATCTCTTTCTTTAGTTCAAATTTGCAAGGAGCCGAACTTAACTACTCTGATGTAGAAAAACAAGCCTTTGCTATGTTTAAATCAATCAAACATTTTAGACCATTTCTCCTAAAGACACATACAAAAATTATTGTCCCATTCTCTACAGTGAGACAATTGTTAGTACAAAAGGAAGTAGGAGAAAAGAGAGCTAACTGGGTAACAGCTTTACAAGAATATGATATTGATATTAAGCCAACCATAATTGTTAAAGGACAAGGTTTTTGCAGATTATTAGCAGGAGCTTCCAACATACCAGAACATCGAGATCAAGATAATACTGTTCAAGTAAATCAGATAAGTGTTATAGATTCTGAATCTCAATATGCTCATCTAATATTCTATTTGAAAAATGGGTATGATCCTTCTAATCTTAGCTATAAAAACAAGCGCGCTTTAATATTAAAAGGCAAACATTTCGAAATCATTGATGATGTGTTATTCAGAAGAAATTATGATTCCATTTTATTATGATGTCTTGAAAAAACTGAAGCACACAAGGTGTTGCAGGAATTACATGATGGACCAGCAGTTGGAAATTTTGGAGGAGATACTACAACTCGCAAAATAATCCATGCTGGTTACTATTGGCCTACCTTGTTCAAAGATGCACATGACTATGTAAGGAAATGCGATACTTGTCAAACTGCTAGTGGGAGACAAAGGAAACCAACCTTTCCTTTACAACCAATAAACATTGAGCAACCATTTGAACAATGGAGACTTGATATTATTGGAGAAATTATTCTACATTTTTCTAAGCAACATAGATACATCCTTACAGCAACAGATTACTTTACAAAGTAGGTAGAAGAAATTCCTTTAAAGGTAGCCAATTCTGATGCAATCATTGAATTCATTGATCAATTCATCATTACCAGGTTTGGTATACCTAATGCCCTTGTTTTTTATAATGCATCTTATTTTTCTGGAAATAGTATAATGGAATTTACAATCAAAAGAGGTTTCAAATTGAAATATTCCGCAAATTATTATCCACAAGGTATTGGTTTAGCCGAATCAACCAATAAAAATCTCATTAAAATCATCAAAAAAACAATTTATCAAAGTCAAAAGAATTGGCATAAGTCTTTAATTTTTGCACTATGGGTTGATCGCATAACTCACAAGGCTTCGATAGGTACTTCACCTTTTAATCTGGTTTATGGAAAAGAAGCTGTAATACCATCAAACCTAGCACTTCCATCTCTAGCCCTAGTTCAATTCATTGAAGAGAATCCTTCATCATCTATTCAATTAAGATTTGATCAAATTCTTAAATTAGAATAAGATAGAGAGAAAGCTAAAAGTGTTCATACTAAACATCAACAATTCATAAAATCTTCTTTTGATTCAAGTTCTACCAGACCCAAAACTTTGCAAATTGGTGATTTTGTTTTGAAATGGGACAAAGCACATGAAGATAAGGGTAAGCATACCAAATTTCAAAAGATGTGGCTTGGACCATTTCAGATTGTTGAAAAGATAGGCTCATCAACATTCATATTGCAAGATTTAACAGGAAAGAGAGAATCTCTTTTTGTGAATGGGCTTATTTTGAAAAAAATATTTTCTTAAGAAGGCAACCCTTTCTTACCTGTACATATTTCAATATGCAAGTTTGTTTGTTAAATAAATAAGGTTGTTAATAGTCTTTAATTGACTTTTTACTATTTGAAACTATCTTTAAAAAAAAATATTGTAAATACTTATTTATGTAAATAAGAATTTTTAAGGAAATGATTACGGTTTTAGATAGTTAAAATAAAATATTAAACTTTGAAAATATGTTTAAACATTTGAAAAATCTTCCGAAACCTTGAAAATATTGTAAATCATTATAAGTTTTTCAAACAGAGAAAGGTTATCCATAAAAAGTAAAGACTTTTCCAATTTTGGCACTCAAAACTCTAAAAAATTGTCATCCATTGACTCCTAAGGAGAAAATAATTCACCCCATCCATTAAGGTTGTGATTTTTTAGAATGTAATTCTAAGAAATTATCTGTCTAATATTAAAAGATAAGAGGTCTCATTACGAGCCTGCTTACCACGATCATAAGAAGTAATTAAACTGACATTACCACTACTGCATACCAAAACAGGGTAATGGCTTATAATCATAAGACAAGGGGTTTCATCACGAGCCAACTTGTTCAGTTTAGTTACAACTAGTGAATGGCATTGTTATTAACTGGCTACCAAACCAGAACAATGGCTTTTAAATTAAAAGAAAAAGAGAAAACACAAGATAGTATATCTTATGAATTTATCTTTTAAAGACTCATGCTTTTACATGGATGGGACAATGAATGATTAATGGTTAAAAGGTAACCCTGTCGAGACTATGAACGTTTGCAGGCAGCAGAGGCACTACCCATGACAATAGAGTAAATCACAAAGCTAAGAGCGGAGAGCCCCCCTACTTTATCTTTAACCAACCAATCAAAGCTTGATAAAACCAAAAAAATGTTTTTTTATTTTTGAGGAATTAAAAAGATATTGTAAGTGATTTTTATTCTTTTTCAGAGTTAGATTTTATTTAAATTTCTTTAAGATAGTTTTAATTATCTTTAAAACTTTTTACTCACTAAAAGTATAGTGTTCATTTTATTTTTCAGAGATAACTGTTTCTTCCTGTGAATCGCCAATTGTTGTACTGTACAACAACCCTCCCCATTTCTAAATTTTTATATATTAGATTTCAACAAGAAATAGGTCCCCTTTTTCTTTCCCTTTTAGATAGAAATAAAAAGTTGAGGAAATCCAATTATCATAGAAAAACAATAAAAAGGATTCATTGTTAAAAACACACAAAAGCATCAATTCCATATCAAATAGACAAATGTGATTTCAGACTAATTCCGATCTAATCAAACATATGACTTATATCGCATCGGCACAAAGTTTAGACGTTTTCCTTTCAAAAAGCCCGATGCGATGAAGTAAATCGCAAGTCGCAAAGTGGAGGAGTATTATATTTTTATCTTCTTTGAAAAACTCCGATGCGATGAGACTTATCGGTAATCGCATTTTGGATAAGTCATTCTTCATTTTTTTTTTTTTTGAGAAACTTCGATGCGATGTAATTTAATCGCAATCGCATTTTGGCAAAGTCATATTACAATTCCATTCCTTTGGAAAGATCCGATGCGACATGACTTTATCACAAATCGCAAATCGGTAAAAAAAATGGTAAGTCTTTTGGCTTTCCTTTCGAACAGTCCGATGCGATAAACCATCATTTATTATCAATCACTATTAGTGCTTAGCACGTATCACTCATCAAAAAATTGCAATCAGAAGTTCCAAAAGGTAATTCTTACGTCAAGATTTTGATATTTCCGATCCCCGATGTACGACTATCATTAAACGAAAAATCAAACGAATTATGACAAGTAATACGTGAATGTGACTTTCCTTAAGGGCATTTAATTTTAATACGGAGTTAATCAATTTAGAATCACGAATAAAATATTTCACAATATTGTCCTTTAATGATTTCCTTTTTACTTAATGGTGTTTTTTCTGACTTAATTTCTTCCAGTTTCTAAGAGGATTTTCTCATTCATAGGTCTGTAGAACAACAATTTCACTTATTCGCAGAACCATCGAGACAATACCAGAGAGAGAAAATGTCAAAAAATCTTAAGAAATCGAGAGTTGTTTCCGTCACAAAGGTTACCATCATGCCAAAGGAAAAGCCAATCAAAATAAATCTAGTTACGGATACTACATGCCAAGGTCTCGGAAAGCTTTCCTGGGAAGAAGTATATAACTTGATTAAAGCAGAAAACCCTACAATTACAGAAGTAAAGCCGACGGTGCCAGATGAAGAATCAGATTCAGATGATAATCCCCTTAAAGAACTGGCAAATTCTTTTCTCCACAGAATTGCAACTCGGGTAAGTGTATTTCCATACTATGATATTATACGATGGGTAATAGAAACCACAACCATCACAGACATAACATTTGTCACAACTAGAAGAAAGATGTTTGGATCCTTTAGAGCAGAAGATATCAAGGCTATGTACCATTTTCTAGAACCTCAGAACACCTACAACAAAGGTTTCATAGAGGATTTTGCTTCAAGCAACGAAATAGAATCAGACCCTATTAGGCAATGGAGACAAGCTCCAGACAAACATAAGCATGAGAACTCAGGTATGTATTCTATAGAGTCTCTCGCACCTCCGTATTTCTATGATGTTGCCATGATGTGCAAAATTTTTGGGAATGATAATTCTGCACGGTTTTCTATTCAAATGGTACCCCTGATTGAGGCCGTTGTAGGTTCTATTATTATGGATTGGTCAGTTATTTTATCTAACAAAATAGCAAATAAAATTCTAGATTATAGGAGAAATAAGCATACTGGAGCTACACCCCCATTTCATTTCTGTGCTTACATTTTAGATGCGTTATGCTTTAATTCTGAGTTTCCTATTTTAGGATGGAAGTGGACTCCTCAGGATCCTACTCCTATACACATCTATCATAAATATTTGTGGAAATCCCATTTCAAGAACCATGTATACAGAGTTTTCCATGGCTACATCTTGCCTATTAATCAAGCTATTTTTAACCAATCCCCTCCTCGACTCTTAGATAAGGAAAAACTTGATTTAACCCCAGTCGGAAATTGGTTCGGGGAAGAAAAGTTCACTTATATCAGGATATTTGGAAGCATTGCTGAACCTCATGTCTTGCCGTTATATGTCCCCGATAAAATATTGGCTCAAGAAATAGCTTACCTGTTGAACGAAAAGGGAATGTCCAGAATCTTAAGGAATTCTTGATGTGGCCTACATTTCCTTTTCAAAGTGGAACTTATACCCTCAATTATTTTAAGCATGCAGAAAAAGAAGCCTTTAAGATAAAAAAACTCAAGCTTGCAACTGTTCCCAGTAGGCAATATGATCCAAATGAAGTTGCATTCAGCTTCACATCTATGGTGAAAATTGCTAAATTTTAGCATGAAACTGATGATTTTGATGACCTATTTGTCTCAATTGAGAAATTTTCATAGGTTTATGATTCAGCTAAATCAAATTTTCAAGCAGAGGATATGAATAAGTTTTTACAGTTTAGAAGAAAAAGACTGCTTACAGTTCCCCTCGACCAGTTAAAAATGACTTTACAAGAAGAAGAAAGTATTGAAACAGAACAAGAGACGCAGGATAAAGGCAGCAAAATTGATGTACATGCAGAGAAGCAGGATAAAGGCAACAAAATTGATGAACAGGCAGAGAAAGAAGATACAAGTAGCAAGCCTAATGATCAACTTGAAAAAGAGAAGATCAGTAAGAAAGAGGGAGATTCCGCTGAAACTCATATTAATGAATAGTTGTTAAAATAATATGAACAATTTTCTCAACAGATTGGAGACCAGGGCAATTCTCAAATTAATAACAATGACTGTTAAGATATTGAGATCATTCTTGAAGACCCATTCGAAGAAATTGTACTAAAAGTTGAAGACATACCTCCTCTAGATATCTTTTATAGCCCTAAGCATAGAGATGTAGTAAGAAAACAAAGAAAGAGAAAGAGTATTGATCAAGGACCACTTTTCACTCCCCAAGTTGAACTAATGAATGTAGTTTGGAAACATTCTGAAGTAGATCCTTCAGAGGATCTAACCAAACTATCCCAATATTCAGGGGCTTATAGTGCAGCCACAATAGATAAAGCTACTAAGGTTACTCAACTGGTAAAACAAAAGGAGTTTCGATAGTATTGTTAGAAGAAAGGACAACAAATGATCATCTGAGTAATACCAAGGAAGTAGGAGATGCATTCGGAAGAAGAAAGACTGAGAATTGTTGTACTAGGAAGAAATAACTAAACATTGAAAAGCAAAAAGCTAATCTACAAGCTTTTAACAAATAACAATAGCTGTCCTGAAGTAACAAAATTACAAGACATTGCTGCAAAATGAGAACCGCCAAGGAAGAGAAAGTAGAAACATTTCAAGAAAATGATAAATTCAAAGATTTTCCTAAACTAGACTACTCAAAATAGAAGCTATTGAAGTGAGTAAGTTGTTGTCCCAAACCTATGTGAAATAACATCATCCCTCATCGACGAAGCAGTCAATACAAGAATAAAATTTGAAAACGCTGATGAGAAGATTTTAGAATTTATAACATGGTAGGAAACAAAACATGGTAAAATTGAAAATCTTCCTAGAATTGAAGCATCACATAAAGAAATTCTATTTGCTGAGTGGGAAACTCAAATGATTAAAGAAGAACGTGCTACTTCTAGAACAAAGACTATAATGAATAATTTGACACAGCCGGTTAATGATAGTCTATATGCAACAAATTTAATCTCAGATTGCACTCCAGGACAGTTGCCGAAGATCAAAGAAATAGATAAAAGGTGGAAAACAAGAATCAATCAGTAAAGAGCAAAAGATCAATAAAACACAGGAAATTACATGGGATGACTTATGGTCCCATTTGATTAAGCCATATGGCCAGCATATGGTAACCAAATGTCTTTCTAGTGCCATCAATTATATTATCCCGGAAATTTTTGATGCCACATACACCAGTCAACTGCATTCTCGGCAGAGTCACCCAATTGAAGTGAAAGATATGCTCAAGATATGCTAGCTTTGCACATTAGATATTATGGAAATCCAATGAACCTGTTTTATTGAAAATCACAATTCTATTTTCGGATCTCCGACGATCTTTCTTAGCAATAGTTTTAGTTAATTTGTTTTTTGAATTTCTTATTTAAACCCCTTTCAAGCATTTTAGAAAGGGTCTTGAATTTTTAATATTTTGGGCTTGGATAATACATTTCTGTACTCCTTGACTATCTTATTATTTTATAAAGGATCACATCCTGTGATTTTATGGTGAATTATTTTTGAGAGTTGCATTTCTGTACCTTGAAGGTTGTTCTAAGTTAAAGCGCAGAATCAGAATATCAAATTGCATCAGGAAGATATCAAATGTATCTGGTATTTCTATCGATTACGTTTTGTTTTCTTTATGTGATGAAATATTCTTATTAAAATTTGCTATCGCTTATATATGCTTGTTTCTCAAATATTTCTTTATCATATCATTTCTGAAGATATAGGAATATCATCTTTCATAGTGTGTGTAAACAATATAAATTTATGAATGCGATGTGCTATTATAACTTTGTTTAATTTCTTAAACAGAGTTATCATTATATGATACTGCATCTTTATTTTAAGTAAATAATACATTTTCATGGTTATTTGTTTAATTGAAACAATCTTTAAGTCGTATTCATATTTAATACCCGGGTTAGTTTTAGAGTTATTTGCAAGTCATAGATTAAGTTAGGTAGAATATTTCAATTAGTTAATTTCATTATCCACTTGCGCGAACACCCCATCACTAATCCATTTCATTATTAGGAAACTGGTCCTATAAATCCATTCAGAGCCACCATCACAAACAGAAAAAGGAGTTGTTCTAAGGTCCAAACTAGGTGGTTTTCCCCCAATGTTTGAAGCAACGATTTTCGAGGCTTCAACATGTTGTAAGTGGTTGTATAAACCTAAAGTGAATGCAGATGGGAGTATATAAAAGCTTAAAGATAGACTGGTAGCAAAGGGTTATTCACAACAAGAGGGAATAGATTTCGATGAAACCTTTGCTACTGTAGAAAAATTAAATACCATTAGAATACTAATCTCTTTAGCTACAAAATATAAGTGGAAGGTACACCAGCTAGATGTTAAGTCTGCATTTCTGAATGGTGATTTGAAAGAAGAGATTTATTTAGTTCAGCCTGAAGGGTTTGTTAAAAAGGGGCAGGAACATCTTGTTTGTAGATTGAAAAAGGCATTATATGGTTTAAAACAAGCACCTAGGTCATGGTATGAGAAGATAGATTCATTCTTTGTACAACATGGTTTTCATAGGAGCATGAATGATCCAAATCTATATACCAAGTTTAATAAACAGAGGTAAATTATTTTGATTTCTTTGTATGTAGATGATATGATTATAACAGGGAATGCAGATACTCTGATCAAAGAAATCAAACAGCAGATGTTGCAAGTATTTGAAATGAAAAATCTCATAAATCTCCATTATTGTTTGGGTCCGGAAGTATGGAGAGATTCTGGATAGAATTTTCTTACTCAAGGAAAGTATGCCAAAAGTATGCTAGAAAGATTCAGAATGGAGCAGTGTAAATCAGCAGCAACACCATTGCAGCAGAATCTAAAGTTGTGCAATGACGATGGCACTAAGGAGGTGGATGCCACTAAGTATAGACAACTAGTTGGTAGTCTGATATATCTTACTACAACTAGACCAGATTTGGCATACTCTGTTAGTGTGTTGAGCCAGTTCATGTCTAAACCTCTAGAAAGTCATTGGGTTGCAACAAAGAGTGTGTTGAGGTATCTTTGTGGTACTAGTGATTATGGTATTTTATACACTGGCACATATGATGTTACTTTAGTAGGTTTTTCAGATTCTGATTGGGCAGGTAACCTGGATGATCGAAGATCCATCACAGGTTATGCGTTCAGCATTAGATCCGAGGTCATAGCATGGAGCAGCAAAAAGCAAAGTATTGTAGCTTTATCTTCAGCTGAAGCTGAGTACCAAGCATTGTGTGCAGCCACTTGTGAAGCTATTTGGTTGAGAAGACTTCTCAATGATGCAGGAGAAGAACAGAAAGAAGAAACTACCATTAAAAGCGACAACCAAAGCACTATCAAGCTAGCATACAATCCAGTATTTCATAAAAACACCAAACACATCGATACTCAGTTCCATTTTGTTCAAGAAAAACTTCAGTCAAAGGAAATATTTGTTGAATATTGTAAATCTTGTGATAACATGGAAGATATTTTTACTAAGCCTCTTGGGAAAATAAAGTTTGAATTGTTTAGAGGGATGTTAGGAATTCAGGGTAATCCTTTCTCCATTAAGGGGGAGAGTTGGAAATAATTAATATTATTTGTATATTAATGGAGAAATGGTTACATTGTTGTCACGTAGCTCGTTAAGTTAGGATTAGTTCCTAGGATATAGGAGTTTGTTTACAACTCCTTGATTCTTTGTGATGTACTTATAGTTGTATCATTCCATTAATGAATGTAGAGTGTACTCTCTGTTTGAGTGAAGTCTCCAGGTGTAGTACTCACCTGTGAGCTGCAACTTCTAATCAATTCAGTTTTTATCTTAGACAACACGATAATTAAATATATATTAAAATATATAATTTTCTATGTAAAAACAATAGTAAAGATATTTAGGACATCTTTCTTTCTCAACACACATTTCAGTTCTATTATTCAAATAAATTTCCCTCCAACACCTAAATTTTGAAATAATGATACCTAAAATTGCAAAAATAATCCCGTGTTAACACACTTAAAACTAAACTTCCTAGCATCTCAACCTATGTAAATTTTGAATAAATGTCATGTCACTATTGAAATAATCTAGATTTTGGCATTGAAATAATCTAGATTCTTGATCACTTCATGAGGTGTAGAGTGGATTGTGCTAGGGTGTTTTGTTAACACATTTCTTAGTGTAAAGGTGATACTAAGGGCTAGTATGGCCCAAACAAGGTGACATCTCCTAGGTCTTAGCTAGACAAGCCACAAATTAAATGTGCCATTTATCTCAATACTCACTTAACCTAGCAACTAACAAATATATAAATTCTTAATAAAAAATCATCCAACATCTAAAATATCCCAAATTTCATGTCTTCTAAGTAAAAATATGGAATTCAAACTACCATTTTCATCTTAAAAATATTTCTCACTCCTTTTAAAATTACTTCAAAATCCTCCCATCAAGTAAAAATTATTGTCTTGAGGTATTCAATATTCTTATATTTTCATATAACAATATTATTTATAAAATAAATTAGTGAACCAAAAATCAATCAAAGTATTAAATGAGAATTTTACCTAATAAAGAACTCATAAAGTGTAAATATAGTCTCACTTTTTCTTAATAAGTTCACATCTTTATTTAAAGTTAAATTTTAAAATATTTTTAAATTATAAATTTAGATAGAAATGATATGTTTATAGTTTTTGGGGCACTTTAATTGGTGATTAAAATGATATGAGATCGCGTAAAATAAGAATTCAATGTTCAATCCTCCCAAAAAAAAAAAAAAAACTTATTACAATTAAGAAAAAAATATCAACATCATTTACCTCATTACAATCACTTAATAAATCTTATTCCAATAATATAACCAAGTCTAACTAGCTTTCTTTTTTTCCCTCAAAATTATATAATGCACTGCTAAAACCTCTCAATACTTCAATACAAATAGTGAAGGGAGCTCTACTTGAATGGTTCATGAGGCACAATACTTGCTAACGTTTTGCAAATGGGGTAGCAAGCTAAGTGGGCTTGATTGTGGGGAAAACTCCACAATTAAGGGTGCTTGAGCCAGACTATCTAGCATGGGTGATCTCCCTGGAAGGGAGTTGTCTACGAAGGCCGAGGAATTCTCGGATAGTCAAAAAGTGGTCGGAATCCGGGCGATTTTTTTTAAGAAATCTTGTAGTAGGAGTGTTTGAATCATGTTTTTTTATGGTGGAAATGGATTTAGCACCATCAAAAACCTCTAGGGCACCCAAAATATTGAAGCTTGATAACTATAACCTGGATTTACAAAAATCTTACAGGAATTTCCATGATTTTCAGGGAAAAAAAAGAGTGTGGTTAGACTAGGCCCCTGGAAGTCCTAGTTACTGCGACAAGTGATCATTGGCCCATCACCAAATGCAATGAGTGTTAAGTGGACTATTAAAAAATCATGAGAAATTAAGTGATGATTGAGGCATCACTGGATGCCATGGATGCCATGAGTGTTAAGTGGACTATTTAAAAATCATGAGAATATTCAAAAATCATTGGAAATTAAAATAAAATTCAGCAGGAATTTTTGTAAATTCAAATTATAATTGTCAAATTTCAAGATTTTGAATGCCCTAAATTTTTTTTATGATGTCGAACATGCTACTGCTGAACAAACTTGTCCATAATATAATCAAATTTTGAAAATAAAATATATTTTAATACATCTAGATAGTATTTGGATGCTTCAATTATTTGAGATATATAGTATTATCGTGGCGTTAGTTTTGAGTTACATATTTTCTTTATACCAGACCACGTGTCAATTCATATATTTACATTATCCCCTGTTCACTAGCAAGGAACTTTTAATATTGAGAGCTTCGTCGATTTGGCCATAAGGTGGGTATTTTCATTAACGCTAGCAGTTGAGATTAATACAGGCCAGTCTAGAAATTGTGAATCTGTGAGTTTGGAGGTTGTGGTTTAATGATTAGGTGTTTCACAGATTTTCTGGTTTCATCTTTAATAACACTATTTCACTATAATTATATATTTCTGAGAGTTCTCTCAAGAGCGATTTCTTTAAATGAAAAAAAAAAGTCCAAAAATTATGGGTAATAATGCAAGCAGCAGTAGCCATGACAGCATACACACCATTAGTTAAACTTTAGTCACGATTTATTCAGGTGAAAAAAAGTCCAGAAATTGTGAATGATAATGCAAGCACCAGCAGGCATGACAACATACACACAACTATTCGTTAAACCTCAAAATACAAGCCGACTGTGTAGGAATTTCTGTAGTGATAGGGATTTTGGCATCAGTGCGTGGGCACATGGGTTTGATACCATTTTTAAAAAAGGTGGGACGGGGATTGAATAATGACCAAGTAGATAACACATGATCTGCAACCAAGTACGTACTGTCTCAGAGGCATGTTTACAAAGGCATAACAGAATAAAATAAAGTAGCATGTACATGGATACAATAAACTCAGAAATATTTATACATGCAGCATCTGAACAGCAATTTATAAAATAGCATGCATCATCAATATGATAAGCTCAAAGATGTGGAAAGAGGCATTTTCTTGATAGTGGACAAATTCTCCTTTCACAAGGACCAAGAATAAACAATATAAAATAACATGCATCAATATAATAAGCACAGAGATGTGAAAAAGAGACATTTTCTTAACAGTCAGCAATTTGTCACAATCACAAGAACATTATAATTTTCCCCACGGGTAGCTTTAATCTCCATTATGTTAAGAAAATAATGTTTAATGGTGAAGTGACATGCATAAATGCTCATCAGGTTTTTCTTTCTAAATATTATCTGTGTTCATAAAATAATGTAATAGATATCTAATAATGAAGTGGGATGCAATAGATATCTGATGTTAAACTTAATTTTTGTGTTTTTTCGATTTTTAACATCGCGCTCCAGATTGTTCTCTGCAGACACTCGTGCAAATTTTCGTGTTTTTTGGATTTTTAACATCGCTCTCCAAATTTTCTCTGCAGAACACTCGTGCGATTTTAAGCACTGCTTTCCAGATTGTTCTCTGATGGATATTTATATTTCAGCTCTGAAACATTTCGTCTTCTTTTTAGATTAAGCATTACTTTGGAGATTATTTTCTGTAAGACATTTCAGGTACCTTTTGCCTTGAAGATATGCTCATGTAATTTTTAAAAACAGTTAAAAAATTTGTAACTTTAACTATAACATATTTTTCTTTTAATAGTTATCATAGCAAGTTTGTTGGTTGTTACTTTGCTTTTATATATAATAATAATATAAAATTTAGTTTTTATATATAATAATATTATAACTATTAGTTTTTATATATAATAATATTATAAATTTTAGTTTTTAATAGATATTAGTATAATTATATGAATAAAGTGGTTGAAATATTATTCATTTTTTAATGTTGTTAAGTGTATGAATAGTGGAAAATGAATTGATTAATATATTTTACAAAGTTGTTTTGTTACTTGACTTTTTAAGTGTATGGGACTATTAGTAGTTTTAATCACTTTGTTAACGTGGTTTTGTTACTTGATCTTTTAAATGCATGTGGACCATTAGTAGGGTATAGTTGACTATGGCTAAATATGTTCAAGTTATGTTTGAGGAGCTTTTATTATGGTCAACATATAGTTGAATATGGATGACCATGGTTTCCCACATCCAACTATTTTTAACTATGATAAATTATGATTCACTATGGTTCGTCATAGGTGTTCATGTTTGATCATGGTTGACCACGGTTACCCATGGTTGACAATGGTCAACGAAGGTTTGCTAGATTCAACCATGGTGATCATAGTTGACTATGGCTGATTATTTTTCACCATGATTGACTATAGTTGACCTAATAAACATAGGTCAACCTAGTTAACCTACTCAACCATGTAAACCTAGGTTAACTTAGTAAATCTAGTAAACCTACATCAACCTAATAAATCTAGTAGACCTAGTGAACCTATGTCAACCTAGTACACTTAAGTCAACCTAGTAAACCACGACTAAGATAGTAAACCTAGGTCAACATAATTAATCGAGGTCAAACTAGTAAACCTAGTAAATATAGGTCAACCTAATAAATCTAGGTGAACCTAGTAAACCTAATAAACCTTGGTCAACTTAGTAAACCTAGGTCAACCTAGTCAACTATATAACCTATTAAACCTAACAAACATATGTTAACCTAATAAACCTAAGTCAACATAGTAAACCAGAGGTTAACCTAGAAAACCTAGTAAAACTAGTCAACCTAAGTCAACCTAGAAAACATAATAACTTAGGTCAACCTAGGTTACCCTAATAAATCTAGTAAACCTAGTTAACTTACTAAACCTTGCAAATATAGGTCAATCTTCGGTCAACTTAGCAAACCTAGGTCAACCTAGTATACCTAGGTCAACATAGTAAATCTAGTAATCCTAATAAACCTAGGTTAACTTAGTAAACCATAAGTCAACCTAATAAACCTAAGTGAACCTAGTGAACCTAGTAAAGCTATTAAACCTAGTAAACTTGGGTCAACCTAAGTCAACCTAGTAAGCCTAGGTCAACTTAGATCAACCTAGCAAGCCTAGTAAATTGGGGTCAACCTAGTTGACTATGGTTGACGTAGTGAACTTAGTCCACCTAGGAAAGATAGGTCAACCTAGTAAACCTCATAAACCTAGCTGAGATTGTGATGACTTTTATTATTTGTTAAATTATGATGTTGTTTTCTGTTCATCACATTATGACATCATTTGTTCTTTGTTACTTTGAAATGTTGTTTGTTGTTTTTCACGTTGTCACATTTTTTATTTTCATCACATTGTGATGTCATTTCTTGTTTGTCAAATTACAATTTTTTTTCTTATTCACCACATTTCTACATCATTCTGTCCAAATGTGATGTTGTTTGTTATTCATCACATTGCGACTTTGTTTGTTATTTGTAATATTGTAACGTTGTTTGTTTTTCATTACATTACGGGGTTGTTTATTGTTCATGATATTGTAACGTTATTTGTTGTTTATCACATTAAGAAAAATATTAAAGTTAATGTCTATGGTGACTATGGTTCTCCATGGCACCGATGTTGACTACGATTGTCTTTGATGCTCATGTTGACAATGTTTGACCATGTTAACGATAGTCATCAATAGTCAACCATAGGTGACATATGTTAATGTATAATTATTATGTTATAAATGTGTCAATGTGTGAATTCATGGATTATTAATGTCTTGTCAATGTGTTAATGTGTAGGGTAATATGTAGATTAATGTATTATTAATGTCTTGTCAATTTGTTAATATGAAGAGTAATGTGTAGATTAATGTATTATTAATATCCATGATTATTGTCTTTTCCACTTTGGAAGATATTATTAATATCCATGATTATTGTTTTTTCCACATTTTAAGATATTTTTGCGTACAACAATACATAGTTATGTATCTAACCTTTTCCTTTTTCTCTTATTATATATTCAAATTGTTTACTTTCCTTAATGTTATTTATTTCATAACCTTTGGACAATATATATTTACATAAAGATTGATTCAATGTCTTTGAAATTTCACTAATATTTGGATAATTTCAATTACCCTAAACTGATTTTATTTCATAAAAACTTAAGAAAACTAAAAAGTTGAAGATCACCCTAACAAAAATTTGATTACTCCAACAAAAATTTCAAATAAATTAATGAACTTGAACATTATTACTTCATACCCATTATAATCTTTGTTAAAGATTTTTTACTTCTTCACTTTATAACAATGTACCTTTTAAGTCTTCATTGATAATTGTCAAGTTGAATATTTGTTAATAATTATTAACTTGTATATTTAAGCTATAAAGTAAACTATATTATTAAAATAGATTATTAAAATGATATATTAGTAAATTATTATTAAAGTTATTATGTCGAGAGGCATTGTACAACCTAATATGGGGGCGATGTTGTAGTGATGTAAATGTTTGTAAACATTTACATGTTGGCTCAATTAAAAATCCAACCTAGATTCATCTTAACTTCAAATCTACCAAGCACCAAGAGGGATCAAATCTCTTGAGGTGAAAACCTCTTTTAGAGTGAAAAGATATTTGATCCCTCTCGGTGCTTCATAGATCCATAATTAAGACGGATATAGGTTAGTTTAATCATTAGTTTTTATTAGTTAAGATTAAATCCATCTTAAATTGTTCTCCATTTTATATTTTAAATAATTTTATAATATATATAAGCTGGAAAAATTAATTCCTAGTTGTCTCAGTTGTGATTCTTTCTATTTAGAGGAGTTTGTTCCTATTCTCTAGGAGTTGTTTAGATTTAGTAGATTTCTATATTGGTGTGTGGTTGAGATATTCTCTCAACCAATTGATTGTGTGTCCAAGACAGTTTCCCTATCTAGAGACAACACTTCATATATATATGTAATATGATTTTATCAATTCAATATAGTATGTACTATCAAAATTTAACTTGGTATTGGAGACCGTATGGGCCTAGGCCTTGGCCCTTCATGGGTTGAGGGAAATAAAAGAGTATATTTTATTTTAGTTTTTTTTTATATTTTCCATCGAGCATAATTGTGAGAGTCGAGGGAGTGTGACGCTGTCTGAAATACTCATCACTTGGTTTTTTTTTTATAGCAACTTTGTTGTAAGCTATTGTGCTTGATTGATTACTGTACGACGAGAGGGTGGACAAGGCCACTGAGAAGGGCGGAGTCCTCGAAAGCTGGCTGTGATTTGTTGTTAGTTGAGGTGGCATGAGTTTGGGATAAGGGGAGCCCATTGTGTGTCTTCAGAATATCATAATCCCTGCATTGAGTGACGTGTTGGAGGCCGTTGAATTTGTAAGAGGCGTTGATTTCCAGTGATCGGATTTGTTGATAGACCAGTTGCAACAAGGCGCGGAGGGTTTCAATTTCAACAGTAATTCTATGTGCAACATGCATAGGACATGTTTTACCACGACTCTTATGGTAACTATCATTCGAGCAATGATAATATCGACGATTGCGTGAATTATATCAATAAATCTATGTCACACATCTCCACGGTCTGCTCTCCAACCTGCAGTTCTTGTCGGAGTGCTGAGGGAAAATGGGGATGAAGAGGGTCGGATTGCCTACAACAAAGCAGTTGGGGTTCTAGTCGTGCTGTTGCTGGATGAAGCAATGAAGTGAAAGGTCTGTGGGGAGGTGGATCTGGAGACCATGGAAGGGTTGTTGTGGAGAAAAACTGTAGAGGCATGGATTGGGAGCATCAAGGTCATCGAAAGGTTGACCACAGATGAACAGGTTCTGTGGAAAATTTCCACAGTGGAAGGACTAATTTAAGGCCTGGTGGACATGTTGAGAATACCTCCAGCGGTAAGGGTAGCTTTGAAGGCCCTTGTTGGAATTTTTTATATGCTCTGATCACCGTCGAGAACATACACACAAAACAAAGAAGCAATATGTGGAAATAAAAATTACACAGACAGACAGAGCGAAAACAGGAGTGGAAATTTTTTTCTTCATTCATCTCAAAAAACATATTAAAATTACATTTCTTTATACAAAAATGGTGGAGCCTGAATATTGAATTCAATTCAATGCAGAAACGGACAGTCAGCAACCAAAACGTCCTTCTACATATTCTGATGTTTTCATACGAAAACAACATACAAAACACAAAATCTCAGGCTTGAAATATTATGGGTTTCATCTCTGAAACCACATCGCATCCGCGCCTCCGTCGCAAATCGCAAATCAACGATCTTAACTTTTGACACTGCACGATACGGGAAAACCTGAAGTTCTTGCGATTACGATGTGAAATGGCACTTATCGCATCACAACTTAGATCGTTTACTTTGCGAGTGTTATACTCCTGAGCTTGCATGCGCTTATATGTGTTGTCCTCCTGAGCTTGCCACGTACGACTGCGATCACATCGCAACTCAAATAACATAACTTGCGGGCGGCTAAAAGGTAAGTCTTAAAATATGCAAAGTACGAACTGCATGCTGCTTAAAAAGGTAAAACGTAAAACATGCGAATTGCGGGCGTGCTAAAAGGTAAATGGAAAATCATGTGAAGTGCGAAATTTATAATTTGTGATGTGCGATGACGATGCTGCATCGCAAAATCGCAAGGTTTCATTGTGGGCGCTAAAAAGCTAAATGTTAAATTGTGGGAAGTGCGGTATGCTGGAGGTTAAGCGGAGGTAAGTGCGAAATGCTAAAGGTAAGGAATAAAGCAAAAAACAAATGTTTGCAGCAATTTGTAATGCGGTAAGGTTGGTGGGTCTCACCGATATCGCATCAACAGGGAAATAAGTTTCAGCGAAGGCTTAAGAGGTAACACTAAAAATTTGCAGGTTGCGATGTGCAGGCATGAGCTAAGTCAACAGCGGGTAAAGAACTAAACGCAGTCTGTGGGCTCGGGTACTCTATTTCTGATTTTGCGTGGAACGCCTCCGGATTTGAAATCCTACGCTTGTCCTTCCCTGCAATAAAAATTCAATTGAAGTGTGGGTTGCTGCCACTCTTATTCATGGTGGTGGTTGGGAGTATTTCCAACACTCCCCCTTAATCACACCTGCCACCATCAATTATTCCCAAACACTATCTGAGATAAACAAAACTTTTCTGTCCCAATGGCTTTGTGAGGATATCTACAAACTGTTCTTCTGACTTGCAATGCTGCAAAAAAATTTCACCATTGTTAACTAATTCCCTTATGAAATGATATTTGGTATCAATATGATTTTTTCTCTTGTGGAAAACATAATTTTTTGACAATGCAATTGCTGAGCTATTATCACATAAAATTGTGGTTCCTTTGTCTTGTTCATGACATAAATCCCTCAGTATCCTTCTCATCCAAACTGCTTGACATGTTGTTTCTGTTGTTGCTGCATATTCACTTTTGCTGTTGATAATGAATCTATTGGCTGCTTCTTGGAAGCCCATGAAATGACTCCCGATCCAAAATGAAAAACATATCGTGATGTGCTCTTTCTGTCATCAACACTTCCAGGCCAATCACTTTCAGTGTAACCAACTAGCTTAAAATCATTAGTTTCTAAGTATAGAACACCATACTCCTTTGTTCCATTTACATACCTCAATATTCTCTTGGCTGCTTGCCAATGTGTCTCCTTGGGTGTCTCCATGAATCTGGATATCAAACATTATGTCAAGCCTAGTTGCAGTCAAATACATTAGACTTCCAACCATGTTTTTGTACAATGTCGGATTGACAATCTTGTTGCAATCTTCCTTGCTCAACTTTAACCCCATGACAGTTGGAGTTGATGTGCATGATGTTCTGCATATTGAACCTTTTTAAAACTTCTGAAACATACTTTGCTTGGGAGATAAAAATTCAATTTTATGTTTTCTTTACTTCTATGCCCAAAAAATATCTTAACAAACCCAAGTAAGTCATTTCAAACTCACTTTTCATGACTACTTTGAAATAAGCAATGAGAGAAACATCATTGCCTGTAAAAATCAAATCATATACATATAAAACAACAATAAGAATTTTACCGTCATTTTCTTTGATGTAGAGTGTGGGTTCACCATCACACTTGTCGAACCCATTGTCCATCAGGTAAGCATCAATCTTGCTGTACCATGCTCGTGGTGCTTGCTTCAACCCATAAAGAGATTTCCGCAGCTTACACACCTTGTGTTCTTGGCCTTCTATTGCATAGCCAAGAGGTTGTTCAACATACACCTCCTCTTTCAACACTCCATTCAAGAATGCTGACTTCACATCCATTTGATAAACTTTCCATTTTTTTTGTGCTACTATAGACAACACTGTCCGCACTTTCTCCATCCTTGCAACTGGTGCAAATGTTTCTTCATAGTCTCTTACTTGTTGTTGCTTGTAGCCTTTGACAACTAGCCTTGCTTTGTGCCTTTCTATCTTGTCTTAAATGTTTCTTTTGGTCTTATAGACCCATTTTACTCCAATAACTTCTTTTCCTTGTGGGAGGTCCACTAACTCCCATGTGTCATTTCTTTCTATTTCTCCTATCTCTTCATTCATTTCTTCAATCCATTTCTCTTCTTTGAATGCATCTTCAAAATGGATTGGGTCATCAACATGAAAAAATAATGCAAATAAAGAATTTAGACCAACACTATTATCAACTTCTTCTTGCTCATAAATTTCACTTAAATTTATGAATTTTGGTCTTCTTGTATTTGCTGAAGATGTGCTTGGAGTTGCACTTGAACTCGAGGGAGTTGCTGATCCCTTTGGTGTGCTTGGAGAAGCACTTCCTTGGTTTTGCAATGTTGTTCTATTGCTTGCTTGCGGTGTGCTCTGTTGAGCTTGTGTAGGTGGAGGAGGAACTACCATTAAGGAGTTGCTTGCTGCAGTCCATTCCTCTTTCTCTTCATGAGACATACATGTATTCACATTTACTGTCTTCTCTAAAATTCCATCCTAAGCCTCTTCTTCTATGAACTGAACATCTCTGCTCATGATTACTTTCTTGGTTAATGGATTATAGAGCTTGTAAGCCTTGGATTCATCACTATATCCAAGGAATATACATTTCTCCCCCTTGCTGTCCAACTTCTTCCTTAACTGATCCAGGACATGTGCATATGCCACACATCCAAACACTCTCATGTGAGTGATAAATTGCTTTGCTCCACTCCCTGCTTCTTCTGGAACTCTATTCATAACACTTTTGGTTGGACATTTATTTAAGATATAAGCTGCACAAGTGACAGCTTCTACCCAATACTCATTTGGAAAATTCTTTTCCTTCAACATACTTCTTACCATGTCCATGATGGTCATATTCTTTCTTTCTGCTACACCATTTTTTTGACGTGTATACCTTGTGGTAAACTTCTTGTGTATTCCATGCTCCTTGTAGAAACATTGGAAGTCTTTGGAGATATACTCTCCACCTCTTCCAGTTCTCAACACTTTTATGTAGTGTCTACTTTGCTTCTCAACAAAAGCTTTGTAGTGGTAGAATTGTTTAAACACTTCACTTTTCTATTTTAGAAAATAGACCCATGTATTCCTTGTCTAATCATCTATAAATGTCAAAATATAATGACTACTAGCTAATGATAGCATTTGCATTGGTCCACATAAATCTGAGTGGACAATCTCCAAAGGTGCCTTTGCCCTTATACTCTTTCCTGCTGGAAATGATTCTCTGTGTTATTTCCCAAGATGCAACCTTCACATAGGTTGTCTAGTTTATCTATGAGTGGTAATCCCTTTACCATGCCTTTTCTATGAAACAAGTTCAAACCTCCGAAATTGAGATGTCCAAATCTCAAATTCCATAACCAGATCTCATCTTTCACTTATTCTTGAAAGATTTCTTGTGTGACAACTGCTACAACACTTCCTTCCTTCAAGTCTGATATGATCTTGAGAGGAAACATTCTATTGCTTGTCATATGCACTTTTGCAATGAGCTGTCTACTTGGAGGTTTATCCATGAATGTGCACACATCATTTTAAAAAAACACATTATAGCCCTTTTGCATGAATTGTCCAATGCTTAGAAGGTTAAATTTCAACCCAAGGACAGAATAGACATCTAGAAAAAACTTCTTCTCTCCCTTCTTTGTCAGTATGTTTACTCTTC
This sequence comes from Pinus albicaulis, assembly GCA_034641835.2. Lineage (NCBI taxonomy): Eukaryota > Viridiplantae > Streptophyta > Pinopsida > Pinales > Pinaceae > Pinus > Pinus albicaulis. The sequence continues at coordinate 128,358,424 of CM076574.1, read as the reverse complement.
CTTTCCCCATGACAGAGTCCTTGCTATCAGTCCCCATTTTCACTTCAGATTTTACACTTTCATCTAGATAGGAAAACATTGCTATGTTTCCAGTCATATGGTTACTACACCCTGAATCTAAGAACCATACATCATCTTGTTATTCTTGTGCTAAATTATAGGCTAAAATCACGTTCCCATGGTTTTGATTTTCTTTTGTGAAATTTACACTAGGTTTACTACCCATGTCATTTTGCTTCTTTCTACATTCATTTGCATAATGACTATACTTTTTGCAATAATGACATTGGACATGAGATTTATCATGCCTCTGTCCTTGTGCTTGATTTTTTCTTGAGCCTTGGCTTGGATTATGATTGCTGCCCCTTCCACCTGTGCTTGCATACTACTTATTCCACCTCTGTGTCGGCTTCTTCCTCTTCCTCGATAGTTTGATCTTCCTCGACCTCTACCCTAACCAAAAGACATTTGCATCTTAAATTCATGCTCCAATGAGGATTTTGTTTCTCTGTTCAATCTGTGCTCATGAGACATTAGTGATGCATGAAGCTCATCCACTGAAAACTGTGAGAGATCCTTTTTCTCTTCTATGGCCACAACTATGGCATCAAACCTTGATGATAGAATTCTTAAGACTTTATCAACTATTCTCTTTTCTTCAAGTGTCTCTCCATGAGACTTGATTTGGGTAACCAACCCAATCACATGTGTAAATAATGATTCTATATTATCATACTCTTTCATACAAAGAGTTTCAAAATATCTTCTCAACATTTGAAGTTTTTTTGGCTTCACCTTTGCCATGCTTTGGTAGGCTATCTGGAGGGTATCCCATGCCTCCTTGGACTTTGTTGATGCTGCAACCCTTGGGAAAATAATCTCATGTACTGCTTGGAAGATATAGAAGAGGGATTTTGAGTCTTTCTTCTTATTATCTCTCAACAAATCTCTTTCTTCTTGTGTCAAAGCACTATATGATACTGCATCTGCTGGTTCTTGGAAACCATTTTCCACCAGCTCCCAAATATCTTATGAAAAAAACAGGGCCTTCATTGTAATGGACCAATAATCATAATTCTTCCCATTGAACTGTGGTAGTTGGGGATTAGTTAGGCTTGTGGCTGCTGCTGCCATCTTGACTGTGTAAACAAACCTTCTCACTACTGGAGAATCCGCTTCTCAAATAACCTTTCAGCTTCTTCAATAAAGAGCACTTTATTTCACTGAGAGCCTAGACTTGCTCTGATACCATGTTGGAATTTATGGCATGCTCTTATCATTGTAAAGAACATACACACAAAATAGAGAAGCAATATGCAGAAATAAAAATTACACAGAAAAACAAAGTGAAAACAGGAGAGGAAATTTTTTTCTTATTCATATCAAAAAAATATTAAAATTACATTTCTTTGTACAAAAATGGTGGAGCCTGAAGATTGAATGCAATTCAGTGTAGAAACGGACAGTCAACAACCAAAACATCCTTCTGCCTGTTCTATTGTTTCTACACGAACAAAGCGTACAAAAAAAAGAAGCCCGGACTTGAAATATTATGGGTTTCATCTCTAAAACCACATCACATCCGTGCCTCCATCACAAATAACAAATCGACGATCTTAAATTTTAACATTGCGCGATACGGGAGAACCTTAATTTCTTGAGATTGTGATGTGCGATGGCACTTATCGCATAACAACTTAAATCATTTACTTTGCGAGCGATATCCTCCCGAGATTGCGGGCGCTTATATGCACTATCGTCCTAAGCTTGCCACATGCGATTTCGATCGCATTGCAACTCAAATAACATAACTTGCGGGTGCCTAAAAGGTAACTCTTAAAATATGTGAAGTGCGAACTGTGGGCAGCTTAAAAAGGTAAAATGTAAAACATGTGAAGTGCGAGCGCACTAAAAGGTAAATGGAAAATCATGCGAAGTGTGAAATTTATAATTTGCGATGTGCAATGATGATGTCACACCACAACATCACAAGGTTTCGGTGCGGGCAATAAAAAGTTAAATGTTAAATTGTGTGAAGTGTGGTGTGTGGGCAGTTAAGCGGCGATAAGTGCGAAATGCGAAAGGTAAGGAATAAAGTGTAAAACAAAGGTTTGCAGTGGTAAGGTTGGTGGGTGTCACCGATATTGAATTGGTGACGAAATAAGTTTCGGCAAAGGCTTAAGAGGTAACACTAAAAAGTTGTAGGTTGCGATGTGTGGGCATGAGGTAAGTCAATAGCGAGTAAAGAAATAAGCGTAGAGTGTGGGCTCGAGTACTCTGTTTTTGATTTTGCATGGAACACCTCTGGATTTGAAATCCCGTGCTTGTCCATCCCTGCAGCAAAAATTCAATTGAAGTGTGGGTTGCTCCCACTCTTATTCATGGCAGTGGTTGGGAGTATTTCCAACATTTTGGAAGTTTGCTTAGTTGGGAAGAACGGTGTCGAGGTCGTGGAGGCATGGGGTGTTGAAGAACTAGTGGATATTATTATAGAACTGGGTAATCAATGCCTCCTTGTTTGTTTTTGTGAAACATTGTTAGGAATTTCGAGTTGGTTTTCGTGGAGCCAAGTAAATTGTGTTTGTTGTATTATTTTATTGGTGTTGGTCATTGTTTGGAATTTCCTTGAGACGGTCTTGAGGAGAGGCTTACGAACTTGTTAAGAAGTTGCGTTGAGGAGTAGCAATGTGCCACATCAAAGCTCATGAGACAAGCTGAAACATTAACGATTTCATTTTTTTTGTTTTATTAGAGCTGAAGGAATACATAGGAAAACTCATCTTACATGGGTGAAGATCGATAAAACAAATTTTCCACAATGTCGCACACTAGTGTATGTGTTCTTAAATTTTGAGTTTTGTGCGTGAAACATGTTGAGCCTGATCAACTCAATGTGTAAATGCAATTGGTTAGAATTGAACACTAGCAATTTCTAATTGAAGTTAGAAATATTCAAGATGAAAGAACTAAGTATGACTATATAAGAAGTTGTTTGAAGCAACAATAGATGGACAAACAAGGTAAAGGATTGTATGTTGAAATAAACCAGACTTAATATTATAATGTATTATTTGTCACATACATTTATTAGTAAGCAGGTCTAGGATATTTTTTAGTCATCTTTATAAAGTATGTACCTGGGAAATCCAAGAGTTGGAGTTGTGTTATAAGCCTTGTAAGGCATGTGTACCCCCATAAATTTCGTGGAAATATTAAAACCACTTTGTATTCGTAGTGTTGGTTTGTAACCACATGTGAGAGTGAAGTAGATAGAGATTCTTGTAGTAATGGTTTAGGGTTAGCCGAGAAAACCCTCGACATGGTTGAGTTGAGCCTTGGTGGCTGAGTTGAGCCTTGGTTGTTCAGAGACCTTGTGGGCATGGTTGAGGGTAATCCAATAAAACTCGAAGCATGGTTATGGGTAATCCAAGAAAACCCATGATGATTTTCAAGGGGGATTTGCATTTACAAGTACACATATGTAGATAATGGTTGACAGAATCATGTATATGAATGACATCCTAGTAGACTAGAAGTTGCACCAGTTGGGAACCCATGCATTCGGGTAGATAGTTGTTTCTTTATATGGACGTCGACATATGATTTTTTCATGATTGGACCACACATAGACTTTGCAGATTCATATTGAGACAAGTAGTCATTAAGGGGGTGACCTGGAAAATGTAATTCCTACTTGTCTCAGTTGTGATTCTTTCTATCTAGAGGAGTTTGTTCATATTCTCTAGGAGTTGTTTAGATTTAGTAGATTCCTAGATTGGTGTGTGGTTGAGATATTCTTTCAACCAACTCATTGTGTGTCCAAGACAATTTCCCTATCTTGAGACAACACTTCATGTATATATATGTAATATTAGTTGATCAATGAAATATAGTGTGCACTATCAAATTTAACTATATATTCATTGGATTTTTATACGTTCATTTAAGTACACTACAACATGTCTCCCATATAGAGATATTGTATGGGAGAGATATTGTAGTATCTCTAAATGAATGTAAACATTAAAGTGTTGGATCAATTAATAATAAAAAGTTAAAAGTAATGCAATTAAATTTTTTAATATTATAATTTTGTTTAAAAGTAATATAGAGCACAATATGGGGCGGGGTATTTTTTAAGGATTCAAATACTATGCCTATTTCTAGTATTATAAGCAATTATTCTAGTCTAAAAAGTCATACATATAGAATGTAAGTGAATGTTCTATAAAAAAAATATGTAATTTACTATTAAAATTGGAATATCGTCCATTTAATCATATGTATGTAAAAAATAGGCAAATTTTAAACGAAATGAAGAGATATTTTTTCAGAAAATGTCCAAAAATAACCAATTGGCCAAATTTTGCCCTTAATTTTCCCTAGTATAAGTGAGATGTTGTAATGTCCATAAATGAGTGTAAACATTTAAATTTTGGCTCAATTAATAACAAAATATTAAAAGTGATAAACATAATAAAATTCAATTTGTTATATTGTAATTTTTTCTATTAATAAAATTAGGAATATTAGTTTTAGGTAAAAAAAGATCATAATATACATATCACATTAAAATATATCACATATAAATTGTAGTATAAATTAAGATCCATTTTACGATATAAATTATTAATAAATTTGTAACTATATTTAAAATTAATTAATAAGCACATAAACATGTAATTGTTGTAATTTCTCTAATGTAACCTATTTAAAGGAATAAAATTTAGATGAATATATAATTATATATTTTAAAGAAAATATAAAAATTTCTTTTAAATGTCAAATGAAGAGCAATTTAAGATGGATCTAATCTTAACTAATAAAAACTAATAATTAAATCAGTCTTAGCTCTAGATCTACGAAATGCGTAGGGAGATCAAATCTCTTTTTATTTTAAAAGAAGTTTGCACCTTAGGAGATTTGATCCCTAAAATACCACTTGGTAAATCTTGAATTAAGATGGATTTAAAATGATTATTAATATAAATATTTTTATTCTATTAAATATTTAAAATTAAATATTCATCTTTAAGTATTATGCAATTTTTTAATTTATTTATAATAATTTATTAACCTAGTTGTATAAGTTTAAAGAAAAAATAATTTGTTTATTTACTATAAAATAATTTAGAAAATATTAATAAATATTTTAAAAATTATCAATAAATTAGAAATTCCTTTTAAAAAAAATATTATTATTATAAAAAAAATAACATACTTAAATATATAAATTCAAATATTTATATAATTTTTTTATAATTAATAATAAAAATTTTAAGGGATTAGAGATTTCCGCAATTATTCATGTTGTTAGAGATTTTTGAAAGAAAACTGTATAATGGATTTTTAATCCGTCTAACTTTCTAGTCCCTCATGATGGATGGAGGGAGTAACCATCCAAAACGTGATGAATGTCCCTCATGATGGATGGAGGGAGTAACCATCCAAAACTTGATGAATTAAAAATCCATTACACAACTCTCTTCCAAAAATTTCTAGAAATAAAACTTTTAATTAATTAAAAATATATATAATAATCATAATATTTATAGTTTTCAAAATTGTGAGGCTTAAAAAGGTTTTCACTCTAAATACCATTTATAACTTATTTAATAATCTAATTTAACATTAATAACATAATTTCTTATGAACTTGGGTAAATGATGTTCTAACTTGGAGGAGTTTAAACCATAAAAGTGCAATGGATTACTAAGAAAATTTACAAGTGCATAAGCCAAAAAAAAGGGTAATATTTATTCATTACATTAATAATTAAGAAGAAAAGTGGGTGGGATGCCTTTAGGTGGGATAAATTTATGTTGGATGCGAGTATGGGAGAGGGCAACACATATTTCTCAAGCTATAGGTTATTTAATGTGGTTGGGAAGTATATGTTCACCGTTAAATTTAAACAAATTTAAATCTAACGATGGGCATATACTTCCCAAATGCATTAAATAACCTATAAAAGAAAAACCTATTAGATTTGTTAATAAATGTGAGATTATCTGGATACAATCTTCATTCTACATTTCGACCAATTGGATCATTTCTTTGTGAATCTCTATACGAAGATCCTGTGAATGTGTTCCCGAAGAATCTTCCACCATTCTTTCTAACAAGAATAGTTCTTCTATTTTCTCAAATCTTCCCAGAGCATTTTCTTCCTGGAGATAATAAAAAATTTGATGAGATTTACCTGTATTCCACCAATTTGTAACCCAAGGCTCCAAACCTTTCCGTAATGAAATAGGAATTACCCAAGGCAGTCCTACTAAACATGCGAGATATCGTAGGGAAGCTGATGCTTTATATTCGGCCACTTCCAATTCGTGAATCGCTAACGAACCTGATTCACTTGTCAGTTCTGTCCGAAATCTAGACAAAGTACGAGTGATAGAATGAGGTATGGGATCCATAGATTTATCTATTGCGTAATTGTTTGATCCCGATAAAAAATATCCTCGGGAAAAAAAAAAAGTAAAAGGTTTGTTCAAAATGGGTGAGACGGAGCATAAGGAGATCATTCCCAGATATCCGATCATACAAAATCATTTCTATCTGGACCAATTATCTATTCATTTTTTCATCTTCTTCTTTTTTTTAGAAGAATAACTTGAAGTAACATAAGTCTTATTCATTGCCAAGATCCATCCTTTGAATCCTGATCACTGGATCGATCCTTTACGAATATTTCCCCAGTTATCTCCCGAGATGACATGTATATCTAGTAATTTTCTGATACATCATATTAATCTACTGGCTCTATAAGCTCACTCTCTCTAGGATAGAAAATGATATGGCGTGTTCGGGAACTACCAAAGCTCGGTCTGATTCATTCCATTTAGTAGGAATTAACTGCATGATCTTTTTCCCGGACAAATACCAGTTCTATTTTAACTTATTGCTTTTTATATATTACCTCTTCCTATACTATTTCTTAAAAATAGTATATTGTTCGTAAAGATCCCGTTCCATTTCCATACAATGAAATTTCAATTTTTATTGAAATTTATATGTATGGAAATATTGAAATTTCCTGATTGGATATTGATTCATGTTCCTTGATTCGAGCCATATTCAAATGTCTTGACATTTGAATGTATGTCGAGGATAAAGACACCCCTGCATTTCAAAACCCCTCAATGGATACACGCAAGAAACGGGTTGATTCAGCGGCTTTCTGTTCGATCTCCCTTAGGTTCACATTATCACCAGTACGAGTTAAAGGGATGTCTTGTCGGCCCTTTATTTCCATATAAAGAACAAGACGAGGGGAAATACCTTCTTGAATTTCCGTTTTGATCATCTGAATATCCTTCATAAGAAATCGTGAGAAAATACGACGATTTATTCCGGGAAATCCCCAACGAAAAAGACATACAATTCCTTTTTTTTTATCGAACTTAATATAGCCACTACCCACATTGAACAAAATTGTGCACCACAGATAAGAGCTAATGAACAGACCTGCAATACCATGAAAACACATTACAATTCCTTGTGGAACAAAGAGTATTTGCTGAGATGACAATAGGGGTATCAGGTTCTCACCAAAATAACTCGAGATCCCGACCAGGAAAAATCCTAGTGAACCCAGAAAGAGGATACAAGCCCAAAAGAAATTACTTCTTTTTCGAGACCCTGTTATAGGTTCTATCCAGAGCCATTTGGATCGACGATTCATAAAAAATTGTATTCAATTCCATCCTATTGAAGTTGAGGGAATAGCCAACTTTTTTATCCTTTGGTTCCCAAACTCTTATGAACTAGCTATCTATATACATAGCTAACATTTCAGTTCAGTCAGCCAAGTTTTTCTTCTTGTCCATTCTTACCATCCATTTCAAATTGGTCCTTCCTTAATTTCTCAATTTTAGAAACAACACTGGATCAGTGGAGTATAAATATCTCCTGGAATAGATATGTATACCGTATGAAAAAAGAAAACCAACCACATTAACATATTGACCCATACCTATTTATTTAGACTCATTCATATCTGAATGAGTCTAAATAAATAATGTGGATATTTAGACCTATTTTGTGTCTATAAGAGTTCTATCTTATATCATCTAAAATAGATATAGATATCCTATATGTTCTGCAAAAGATCCAAACCCATTTATTAAATCTGATTTGATCAGATTCATAAAATCTCGTCATTCTGAATATACGGATAAGAAAGAACCATTGTAATTGCCGGAAGTAATAAGCCGACTAAAGGCACCAAAATAGAGGGTAGGATAGAGGGTAGGTTAAAGGGTAGGTTAAAGGGTAGGTTAGGAATTATCATAGAACGAGTACCTTACTTAATCAATGTTTATCGATATTACAAGGAATGATTATAAGATAAAATAAGTGATGGGACCAAATAAGCGGTCCTATTCGTCCTTCTTCATAGAATACATGTACGCAAGTGTTCGTTGTTCCTTTCCCCGTCTCTTCCGAAAATACTGAAAAAGCATTTCGAGTTGGAGCCAATTTTTTTATTTATTTATTTACGAGGAAGACCGTAAAGCCGAAATAGTTCACTCAGAACACCTTTTAAGAGATTACGTGAAACGATCAGATCAAATAAACCATGACCAAATAAATGCTCAGTCACCTGAAAATATTCAATCACTTTCTGACCTAATGTCTGTTCGATTACTCTTTTACCTGCAAATGCAATGTACGCTTTAGGTTCGGCAATAATAATATCTCCCAACATGCCAAAACTAGCAGTCACTCCACCAGTTGTTGGAGACGTCAGAATCGATATATATAACAACTTTTTATCCTTTTGATGAATATATAATGCAGAAGCTATTTTAGCCATTTGCATTAAACTAAAACTTCCTTCTTGCATGCGTGCTCCTCCGGAAGCACACACCATAATGACTGGAAGAGATTCCGCGGTAGCGCGCTCGATCAGACGGGTTATTTTCTCACCTACTACAGAGCCCATACTACCTCCCATGAACTTAAAATCCATAACTCCGAGTGCGATAGGAATACCATTTAATTGACCTATGCCTGTTTGAATAGCATCAGTTAAACCTGTCTCTATTTGATAAAAAGAGATATGATCCTTATAAGATTCATCCTCAGAATCAAGATGATCAGAATGAGAAGGTTCATTCTCAGAATGAAATTGAAGAACATCTAGAGTGTACATGTCTTCATCCATAGGATGCCAAGTGTCACGATCAATTTGAAGTTCTATTCTATCTGAACTATTCATTTGCAGATAATATCCACATTCTTTACAAACACTTTGATTCTCTCTCAAAAATCTGATATAGAGCAAGCTCTCGCAATTATCGCATTGAGCCCATAACCTATTAATTTTAGCGTAATCAATACTTATATTCTTGTTTTTCTCCGTCTCATTGGCATCCTTACTATCCCTTTCGACCGAATTTTTGAGTAATCCAGTTATTTTACGCCTGTCTTCGAACCACTCCTTTATAGACATAGAGTTTTCCTTCCATATAAAGGTGAGAATTGTTACTTTTCCTATCTTATTTTGTATGAAGAGAAGTCATATAAGTATAAATACAATGATGAAAATTATTAATCAATAGTGGAATGAATCATTGAGAAATCATCTCCATTCATTATTGATTAGGAACCTGAAGTATCGATACGGGATTATGATAGAATCCTTTATTCTGTTATAAAGAAAGATTCTCTCCTATACCGCGATGGAAAGGAATCTTCATTTCAAATACAACATCTTTTGGGCTAGAAGGGATTTGAACCCTTGACTTCACGGTCCGGACCCATGAGCACTGATCCACTGAGCTACCAGCCCTATCGAATGATCTATAAGATCATTGTAAAGGATGAATAGGATTCGTTATTTAATGCTTGACCAAAACAAATTTTCATAAATCACTCTGTTTGAGATATTTGACCTTGGAAATATCTATATATCAATATCTATAGATATTGATTTATAGATATTGATATATAGATATTGATATCTGAAATCCCATATCTCCGCTCACGATTTGGACTAATCTTTGTGGTAGTGGTAAAAGATTGGGCCGAGTCCGATTGGTAGAACGAAAGTCACTGGATTACAAGCGATCAATCACATCAAATTCAAATTTGATCTCCTTCCATATTCCACAAGCAGCAGCTAGTTCAGGACTCCATTTACAAGCTTCACGGATCACTTCATTACCTTCACGAGCAAGATCACGTCCTTCATTACGAGCTTGTACACAAGCTTCTAGAGCAACCCGATTAGCTACTGCACCAGGTGCATTTCCCCAAGGATGTCCCAAAGTTCCCCCACCAAGCTGTAGTACGGAATCATCCCCAAAGATCTCGGTCAGAGCAGGCATATGCCAAACGTGAATACCTCCTGAAGCTACGGGCAGGACGCCTGGCATAGATACCCAATCTTGAGTGAAGTAAACACCACGACTTCGATCTTTTCGATAAAATCATCACGCAGTAGATCAACAAACCCTAAAGTGACGTCTCGTTCCCCTTCAAGTTTACCTACTACAGTACCGGCGTGAACATGATCTCCACCGGACATACGCAATGCTTTAGCCAGTACGCGGAAATGCATACCATGATTTCTTTGTCTGTCAATAACTGCATGCATCGCGCGGTGAATGTGAAGAAGTAGGCCGTTGTCTCGGCAATAATGAGCCAAAGAAGTATTTGCGGTAAAACCTCCCGTCAGGTAGTCATGCATAACAATAGGAACTCTCAATTCTCTTGCAAATACTGCCCTTTTCATCATTTCTTCACATGTACCTGCAGTAGCATTCAAATAATGTCCCTTAATTTCACCCGTCTCAGCCTGAGCCTTATTAATTGCTTCCGCACAAAAGACAAAACGGTCTCTCCCGCGCATGAATGGTTGGGAATTTACGTTCTCATCATCCTTGGTAAAATCGAGTCCACCACGGAGACATTCGTAAACTGCTCTACCATAGTTTTTGGCTGATAGACCCAATTTTGGTTTGATAGTACATCCCAATAAAGGACGACCGTATTTGTTCAATTTATCTCTTTCAACTTGGATACCATGAGGTGGACCCTGAAAAGTTTTGGAATAAGCAGGGGGAATCCGCAAATCTTCCAAACGTAGAGCTCGTAGGGCCTTGAATCCAAATACATTACCTACAATGGAAGTGAACAGGTTAGTAACAGAACCTTCTTCGAAAAGGTCTAAGGGGTAAGCTACATAGGCAATAAATTGATTCTCCTCTCCAGGAACGGGCTCGATGTCATAGCATCGACCCTTGTAACGATCGAGACTAGTAAGTCCATCGGTCCAAACAGTGGTCCATGTACCGGTGGAAGATTCAGCAGCTACTGCTGCACCCGCTTCCTCGGCTGGCACCCCAGGTTGAGGAGTTACTCGGAATGCTGCCAAGATATCCGTATCTTTGGTCTGATATTCAGGAGTATAATAAGTTAATCTGTAATCTTTAACACCAGCTTTGAACCCGACACTAGCTTTAGTCTCTGTTTTTGGTGACATAAGTCCCTCCTTTATTAATAATGATTTCTCACAAGGACGAGGTCTGCTCGACATGGATCGAACGTAAACAATAGATTTTGACAGAAATCTACTACAAAAGGTCGTCTGTTATTGGGCAATAATATTTGCTAGATACACTCTCATTGTATAATGTATTTTATGTATGACGCAACCCAATCTTTGCTCTTGAAGTTCTTCCTCCGTGGATTGACCCGAGCGCCTTTCAGTGGTTAAACTAGTTCATGAATGAAATTAAGGAACCGAACTGACATTTGACCATAATGATGTGAATTCTTCATATTAAAATACATATACAGATGTGCGTATGAAGAGATAATGATCAATGAGAGAAAGGTCATGAATAGGGTTCAAGTTTCATATTTCACAGATTATCTGGACATAATGTTGAAGTATTTTCGGTTTTAGTTATGGAGAAATTGGTTCTAGTTATAGAGAAATCGAAGAATTCCTCATGAACCTTATTCATATCCATCTACCTACTTCATATTCAAAATATGGATGAATTTAAAATTTTCAATAAAGTAGGATATTACCAAGGTGGTCACTTCCATTTCTTATTGACTGATCTGATCAACCTGATATGGAACATTTTTTTTTTTTTTTGATGATATTGGCAAAATAATATTTCTGTTATATATTCTTCATGGAAATTCTTTCCATTTTTGTATGATATGAGAACCAATCCTCTTGTTCTTGGGGCTTCCGCACTTGTAGAAAAAAATGTGGGATATATTGCTCAAATCATTGGCCCAGTACTGGATGTCTCTTTTTCTCCAGGTTATATGCCTAATATTTACAATTCATTGAAAGTTCAGGGTCAAGGTACAGCCGGTCAGGAAATTCAGGTTACTTGTGAGGTACAACAATTGTTAGGAAATCATAAGGTTAGAGCTGTAGCTATGAGTGCTACAGATGGGTTGACGAGAGGAATGACAGTGATTGACACGGGAGCTCCTCTAAGTGTTCCAATTGGTGGAGCTACTCTCGGACGAATTTTCAATGTTCTTGGAGAACCTGTCGATAATTTGGGTCCTGTAGATGCTCGCATAACATCTCCTATTCATAGAACTGCTCCCGCCTTTACAAAGTTGGACACAAAATTATCCATCTTCGAAACAGGCATTAAAGTAGTAGATCTTTTGGCTCCTTACCGCCGTGGGGGAAAAATCGGTTTATTTGGAGGAGCTGGAGTGGGTAAAACAGTACTTATTATGGAGTTGATCAACAACATTGCTAAGGCTCATGGAGGGGTATCTGTATTTGGAGGAGTAGGAGAGCGTACCCGTGAAGGGAATGATATTTACATGGAAATGAAAGAGTCGGGAGTAATTGATGAACAAAAAATCTCAGAATCAAAAGTGGCTCTGGTCTATGGTCAGATGAATGAACCACCAGGAGCTCGTATGAGAGTCGGTTTAACTGCTCTAACCATGGCCGAATATTTCCGAGATGTCAATGAGCAAGACGTAGTATTATTTATTGATAACATCTTCCGTTTTGTCCAAGCGGGATCAGAGGTATCCGCCCTATTAGGCAGAATGCCTTCCGCCGTGGGTTATCAGCCAACACTTAGTACGGAAATGGGTTCTTTGCAAGAAAGAATTACTTCCACAAAAAAGGGATCCATAACCTCGATTCAAGCAGTTTATGTACCTGCTGACGACTTGACCGACCCTGCTCCTGCTACGACATTTGCACATTTGGATGCTACTACCGTACTATCGAGAGGATTAGCTGCGAAGGGTATCTATCCAGCAGTGGATCCTTTAGATTCAACATCGACTATGCTCCAACCTTGGATCGTAGGCGAAGAACATTACGAAACTGCACAAGGGGTTAAGCAAACTTTACAACGTTATAAGGAAATTCAAGACATTATAGCTATTCCTGGACTGGATGAATTATCGGAGGAAGATCGTTTAATCGTGGCAAGAGCAAGAAAAATTGAACGTTTCCTATCACAACCCTTTTTCGTAGCAGAGGTATTCACAGGTTCCCCCGGCAAATATGTTGGTCTCATGGAAAAAATTAGAGGGTTTCAAATGATCCTTTCTGGAGAATTATATGGTCTTACCGAACAATCTTTTTATTTGGTGGGTAATATTGATGAAGCTACCGTGAAGGCTATAAACTCTAACATGGAAAATTAATTTATAACATGACCCTAAATATTTGTGTACTGTCTCCTAATCGAGTCATTTGGGATTCAAAATTTCAAGAAATAATTATATCTACTAATAGTGGTCAAATGGGCGTATTACCCAATCATGTTTCACTTGTGACAACTGTAGATATAGGAGTTATGAAAATACGTCTCAATGGGAAGTGGTCAACTATGGATTTGATGGGCGGTTTCGCCAAGATAGACAAGGATAGAATCACTATATTGGTAAATAATGCAGAGAGAGATGACCATGAGAGAAGCACATAAACATTAAAAATTACAATTAGACGTACGACAATCAATACTGTATCAAAAATTTATTGGAGACTTTTGAGTATTATTTGTTTACAATAAAAGGCCTAAAATATCAAATTACACATTCACATCACATAGAGTGTAGATGTTTTATTTTAAACTGAAATTTGACACTGAAATGATGGTGAGAATAAGTAGATGGGTAGCGTCAATTCAGCAGATGGAACATCAACCAAATGTCAAATTGATAACCATAACATATCATCGATAGAAAAAATAATATGAGGTAGGACATGCAATCTAAGAAATACGGAGAAAGACCAGCATAAGGAAAGGGAAAACTAAATATTGTATATATTTTTAATTTTTGATGATTTTTAAGGAAAAAATGTTACTTTTTTATATTAATATAAAAAAATAGTGTATTGGTATGGTTTTCATTTTTTTTTTCATGCTATCTCTTACATCTAAAAGAGATCTCGCTGAGAATTCTTATATTTGTTGCCATGTATTTTATAAAGTCTAGTCACTTTTTTCTTTTTGTTGTTTAGATTAGTAGTGTCACAAAAAAAAAAAGGAGTAAGAGAGATGTGTGAGTGTCATTTTTTCAGATCTTCTTTTTATTGCTATCATTTATTATATTATTTTTGCTCGAAAATTATGAAACAGGTCTTATGGTGAGCTTCAAAATACCTATTTATCTATGATTAATTAATGCTGCTAGCATTAATCATGATTTTCTGTTTGAAAGAAAAAAAATAGAACTTTTCTGGGTCCCTACCAATTCCTTTCTTAGAAAGTAAATTTGTCGTCTTGTTTTGCTCCCTGTATATGTGGTCAAACCTTACATGTTGGAAGGTACTTACCAACATTTTGATGCGCTTCATCCAATTAATTAAAATTAAAAAATTCGGTGATATATTTATCTATAATTAAAATGCATTTGTGTATGCCAATTAGATCAAGAAACAAATTAATAAAATCAATAAAAAAAATAAAAAAAGGATGAATATAATGGATCATGAATGAGATATTTAGTAGTTTCCTTGTTTTTGTGTTGATTACTTCCTTCATTGTCATTCATGGTCTTCTTGTAGTGGTCATTGCAGTCTTGGATGTTGTGAAGAATTTCTTTTGTTGATATCAACCATGATATAAAGCCTGATAAGTGCAAATGAATTAGTGATTTCGAATGATGAAGCAATAGAATGGACAGGCAAGGAAATGAAATAGTGAATCAGATGGACGAAGCAATGAAACAAATGGAAAAAACAAGCAAAGACACTAGGTCATGAAAACATGAAAACGTTTCATGATATTTTTAAAATTGTAAAGCGAAAAACACACAAGATTAGGGTTTCAAGTTAATCTAAACCCTCTATTTGGAGAGATGAAAAAAAATATTCTGTGAGGTCATATCGCAACCATCCATTTATTTATTTTTAAAATAAAATTGAAATTGTGGAAGGCCCATTCCAATATAGGAATTCCTTTCAGCGAATTAGATTCGAGCTTAAATCTATTTATATTTTATTTAGTTATTGCAGTTTTTGTTCAGTAAAAGTAAAGAAAGCTAGTATATGTCAAAGTTGAAGTTGAATCATCTAATAGAATTGGTATCATCTCATGAAAGAAAACTATTAGACTACAAAGAGTGAATAACAAGCATTTGAAGGCTAAAGTTAGAGAAGGAAACAACATAAAAAATGCCCAAGATAAATGTTAGGATATTTAGACACTTATGATTTTTTTAAGTTCATCTTAGTCTAATGTATTTGTTAGGTAAAAGTTTGTTCCTTTATTATGCAATAGTTGCTTTGTAATCTGACAGTCACGACATGTTTTAGACATATAGTGATCTAATGGCTCATATTTTCCTTGACACTAATGGATTTTGATCTATGGATTAACACTTTATTGGTTCATGATCTCTATTTAAAACACATGGAGGGTCATGGCCAATGATCAATTGTGAAAGCTATCTTATGTAGAAAAAAAACTTTTTCATCAATAAACTGCCTCAAGCGGCCACATTGGTTGGGCTTGTGGAATATTTCCCTCTTAAAGGGTTTTAACCACATAAAAATACTGACAATTTGATATTCGATATGGTTGTGTGAATGGTTATGGAGATGGTTGGATTGTATGGAATACTCTATTTTCCTGAACATGGTATCAAAGCTCATTTGAATGACTATAGTCGTTGGTGATCAAGATCTTGAGCCTATGTTGTTGCAATTCTGAAATCTATTATTTTGTACCATTACATCTAAAATGTTGTTTCAACTAGGAAAAAATTTCATTTCATCCAAAAAGGTGTATGTTTTCCTAATGTACAACATTTTTCATCATATTTGAAGGTATATGTAGTCCAAATACTTTCTTTTCTGAATTTTTTTACAGAGTTCATATTTTTGTTTTCTATTTATATTCTCAATTTGCTACTCATTTTGGTCTGCGTATATTCTTTTCCCTGTGCTCTATGTGATCTCAACAAATAAGAAATAGAGCACAATGTGTTTTCTTGACTATATATGCTCTTTGTCGCATGTTTTGTGCAATTTCAGCAAATCAGAAACAATGAGAAAACTTACATTTACCACGTAAGCTAATCAAGTTCTAGCCTCATTATTGTTGAGTTTTTGGAAAAAAATAATTCAAACTATTGTTTTTTTTTTTTTTTATGAGCACCTTTTTTGGGGTAAGTGTGCACTTCAAGGCGTAGCTCCAACAACAACATTAGCAACTATTTTTTATGTTTTTTACACTAGATCACTTGTTTAAAAGTTATTGTATTTAGTAATGGGTCACAAGTTCAAATATCTTCTTAAGTTGTTTTTTGAAATTTTTTATGCGAACTTAAGTTATAAATTTATTGTAAATGTATTTCACTTGTATTATAAAAGTGAATGACTATAAAATAAGTTGAGTAATTTTTTTTAGTTAATTTCCGCATGTAACTCTTATTTATAAAGTAACTTCATCGCAAGAGTAATTTACATTTTTTTCTATAAAAGTGGGTTACAATAATCAAGTAATTTATTTATAAAAGCTCATCTTATAAGAAAAGCTAGTGAAAGAAAATATTTTTTCTTTAAATTCGGAAATTTCCATCACCATGTGGACCAACTTCTACCTACCATATAACTCTTTGTTACCATTAATTCCTTTTTCTTAAAGAGCATAACTTTCACATCCAAAGTCCTTTTTCAGTGATGTTTTTTTAAACAACCTACTTTTTTGATAGCTTTCCATCCATATAATCAGTTTCATATTTTGAAACCATATTATCTGCATAATTTAATATGTCCACTCCCAGTGACTTTTTCTTACCAATACCAACTACTCATGGAAATACCACATGGAAGATGTACTAAGAAATAAAATATTGTACTGGCATTAGAGAAATTTTTAAGCCTAAAATGGGCCTCAAAACAAAAAAAAGTACAACTAAAATCAACTTTATAAGAACCAATAGGATTCTAGATGATGATGTCGACCATGGGGACTGATTGACCATTTTTGCAGTAAAAATATTAAAAAAAAACTATTTTTTCATCTCGTATTTTCAACTTATCTCCTCACATCTTTACTCAAATTTCGAGTGGGAGCACTCGTTGGATGAAAAATTTAATTCCTCATCTAAGGAGTACCCATGTTGCCTAATTTTGATGGACCCTGCTACACGAAAAATGAGAAATACATGAAAAATGTGATTTCAATCACGTTTTTCATATATTTATCATTTTTTGTGTAGCAGGGTCCTTCAAAAGTATGCAACATGGGTTCTCCTTGGATGAGGAATTAAATTTTTCATCCAACATGTGCTCCCACTTGAAATTTGAGTAAAACCGTAGGGAGATAAGTTGAAAAAGTAGTTTTTTTCCCATCTAAAATTTGATGATGTAATTTAATCTTCTTTTATTATTTCCACTAATATTCCTTAGGAGGCTCATTTTAGACCTCAAAATTTCTCTAATGGTTGCCTTGTTAAAACAAAAAGGCCATGTTGATGCTAATAAGAGATCCAAATGGGATAATAGGAATGATAAATCACATGGATTAATTAGAATGTTCATTTCTCCTTATTTGTGATTTCATATTCAATGAATTGATGACCTTAATGAAGTTTTGGAAAAGTTGAAAATCATGTTTGGTAAAACTAATATTATTATATCTGATTAGCTTGAAAATAAAATCATAACTTTAAGTCCTAAGGATTTATCTTGCACTAATATTATTTATTTAAGTACAAAACACTTAGACATTCACTTCAACACTATTAACTTGAACTAAAGAATGATTTTTGTATGTGTATTATTCTCTTTAAGCAAGGTTCTAAATATTATGTGTTGTAAATACATCTTATGCCACTAAAGAAGCTCCGGGGACTGCCTATCAAAAATATTCTCTTTAATTTTTTTGTGACTCAGAGAACGAGCTAAGTTCTTACATATTGGAGCGACTAGCATTATAGGTACACAAAGAAGGCCCTAGTGGCCTAAGAGAAATATTACAAAAAAACATCTAAATAAGAATTATCCTTGGAATAATAAGAAAAATAAGGGTCACAAACCCTCTCAACCAAATTCTACTCAAAATGGTGAAAAAAATCCAAAAAATAAAAGAGTAAGAAGACTAATAGATATCACAATTATTGCAGGTAATATGGACATTTGGAGTCTAAATATATTTAAAATATGGAAGCCTTGTAAACAGCAATGAAGAAGAACAACATTAATCTTTATTCTTCTTCTAACACTTCTTCTCATAGACATGCACATTTTGCTTCTAGTTTCTCCTCCAATACAACCTCTACTACTTCTTCTAATGAGTGGCTAATTGATTCTAGATAATCTTATCATATGGCCAAGGATAAAGTCAATTTTTTTGTTCTTAATGATAGTAACACCAAATAAATATTTTTCGGTGATTATGTAACTCTTAGTGTTGCAGGGGTTGGAATAGTTCAATTAGATAATGGTCATTTGAATGATGTATTATGTGAGTATTTCCTGCAACCTTCTATCAGTATATCAGATCACTCATTAAGGTGAAGGTAAAAGAATACATTTTTTATCTCATCAAGCTATAATTAAGGATTTAAAATATCCTATGAATGACTTTGCCATTGAAACAGTTGATGATATTACCAAGTTGTACAAGTTTGAAAAATTTGGGTTATCACCTTTTCCCTTGTTTTTTATTTCTCATAGTGGTAAGTTGAGTTAACTTTGGTCCTCTAAACTATCGCTCATTACAATAATTATCTATTCCAAATATGGTGACTAGTATTCACCTCATTTCTTGCAAAGATAGTGTTTGCGTCAGTTGCGTTCTATGAAAAGATCATCAGGATAGTTTTGACAAATATTCCTCTTTAGGTAAAATTACTTCTTAACTTTCATTGATGACTTCTCCATATACACTTGGGTTTATTTCTTAAAAATTAAGAGTGAAGTTTTTTTAATTTTTCTTGAACTACAAGTCCTCTATAGAAAAATAGTATGGACATTGCTATAGCCTAATTTGACTTAGCTAAAAGTCAAGAGAGGTTCTGAGATATTCAAGGTTATTGAGGAACAACTGTTAAAATTTCAAGAATACCTATAATATGCTCGAAAGGATAACCACAAGCTCAATGAGGATTCGTCATCACATGTGCACCAGAACCAAAATCAAGGAAACAATAGCATTGGAGGTGTAATCTAAGCCAGAGGAGCAGCAAAGAGAAAAACGTGCAGGAGGGGTCACGTGCAGGAGGGGTCAAGTCGTCCTTATTCGCGTGAAGAACAGTTCAAGATTTGGACCGATGGGCACGTTCAGAACATTACACACCAGTTAGGGTTGATTCAGGCTCATTCACAAGCTCAGGAGAGACTAGCGCTACAAAATACCGTTTAATGATAAGATGTATTGAAGTTAAAATTAAACAATATTATCATTCTTCCAAGTTCGAGTATCGCAAAGGCTTGTATTCATTGTGCCAAAATCCAATGGTAACCCAGCAGCACAAATTGCATGAGATTTATACCAAGGAGTGCCCTCCCCCGCAAGCAGTCTCGTTAAATCCGCTCACCTGTAAATCGATAGTTGACATTAACTGGAGGAACACTCTCTTAAAATTCCAAAAAACCACTTAAGTGCCCTCGCAAGTGGTTTCAGGTTTAAATAAAGGACATTACATGGTGATAGCTGGAGCCCACGCCATTTATTTTCAAATCAGAGAAAGCAGAGAAATAACGTATTTACCTTAAAATAAATTAAGGGTTTTGGAGGAGGTGCAAAGGGGAAAATAGATGGTCAGGATCAAAGCACAGAATTGAAGCAAAGAGATGGACGACGGATATCATAGCACATGAACGCAATTCATATGGATGGACAAGATTAGATCGTGAGATAAAGTTAGAGATAAGCGATCAAGAATTGGTATCGCAAATAAATATGCAAGAGAGTTAATGGATCAGAGATTGTGAAGAAGAGCCACGTGTTGGCCATAGGTTCCATCTCATATTGCACTTTGAAAATATTACTATTTATCCTCCGCTTGCTCCCATATAAAACTAGCGATATGCGACCTGCGGACGGTCCCACCTCCGTCCTACCATGTCACCTTCCGCCCATCACACTTCGCACATCGCACATTTTAACACTTACCTCCTGTATTTCATAATAAATCCTCGATTTGCGATTTGTGGGCATATGTGATGTGGTTTCAAAAGTTAACTCCAAAGGTTTTCAAATCCGAAGGTAAGGCATTTCTTGTGTTAAATCGCATCATAGGAAGAAAGGAGGATTATAACATAAAGCTGGTGAAACGCCTTGATAATGGAAGAAAGTATGAATGCGGGAAGAGAGACTCAGTTAAGTGACCTGATGCAGAGCAAAGGAGAAGAGAAGACTAAACATAGCAGGCATGCGTAGAAGAGGCAGCGTCAGGTAGTAGGTGACATGATAACAATGTTCGAAACGCAAAAGCATGGGCAGAGTCGGGTGGAGATGCGTTTATGCAGACTGTTAGGACATCATAGCTGAAGCGAAAGGAGACACATCAACAACAAATCAGACTCAGCCAAAGGATTATATTCCAAGTGTATTTTTTTTTCTTTGTTAAGATCAAAGCTACAATGGTGTCCTCGATTGCAATGTAATAAGTAGTTTAACAATTTAGGCAGTTTAGGAGTTTCAAGAAGCACGAGTAGTTACACACTAATATTGTTTGTATTTAAGGAAGAGAGAAAGAGGGAAGCGGAGGCCTGATTTCTGGACCTCTTGGGAATTACATTTTTTACTTATTTTTCTGATGGGTAAATTAAAGAAGCAGTAAGTTTACTGAAACTGTTGATGGTGATTCGTGTTTCTTGTGCCATTTTGTGTCCCTTCTTCTTTGAACGAAGTGAAGTAATGTAGCAGTCGGTCTCTTAATTACATCTGTGAGTAAGAGTTAAAAAACATTAATTTGAGCTCCTTCACTCCATCTCTTCTCCGTTAAAAAATTCTCTCTGAAACTTAAAAGTAATAGATTATGTGTTTACATCATGTTATTTTGAGTTTCCCCTCTCTTCACAAACTCCTGATGAAACTTTGAAGTAATAGATTTTGTGTTTACAACATATTATTTCGAGTTTCCTCTCTCTCCATGAATTTCCTCTGAAACTTAAAAGTGGTAGATTATGTGTTTTCAGCATATTACTTTGAGTTTCCCCTGCATTTCTTCTTTTCATTCATATATCAACAGTGAATGGCAATATGAAATATTTTATTATTCTAGATCATTGAGGGTTTTAGAAAACTAGTCTCCAGAGGGATAGAACAAAGACCTCATGATAAAATAATTTCTGTGACACACTTTTAAAATGTCTTAAGCACTGATTCCTTTCACAACTGAGGGATTGTCTCTTAAGATACAACATTTTTTGGTGCCGTTTCCAGGGATGAAGAAACGAAGTTATCTTTCCCTGGGTATTGAAATCTATTTCTTGATGGTGAACAAGCTTTATATACAAATTTGGTTGTGTATTATTCACCTGGAAACTCCACTAATGAGGGTTTCATTAGATGAGGAATTCTGCGGTCAAGGAAATGAGAAAGCACCATGGAAAATACAGGTATCAGAGTTTGAATATTTTAAAGGAAGTTTTATTTTTCACTATCAGTTTGATGGTGTATTTTCCCTTACATATCAAGAATATTGTTTCTTGCTTTGTATCCTCAGAAGATTATAAGGCCCAAAATGTACATTATTTATTGGAGAAAGAAGAATTTTCCTCCGATTGTATTATTGATCTTGACACAACTTTATATGAGAGGAGAGATGAATGTTGCATTACAATTCCTGAAGGTTTTTGTCAAGAGTTGGCATTATACGAAGAACATCAGCATTATGAGGGAATAACCTTAGATTGGTATTTCCGGCATAAATGGTTATCAACAAAAAACAACAATCAATATTCTCACATACAACCTCAAATTGAGGAGTCAAGCAGTGAAGGAAGCTATCATGTTCAAAGAAATCTACATCAGCAATATGTTCAAGAAAAAGAGGCAGCAGAAAATTGGCCTCATCAGTTCTATGATCCAGTAGCAAATTATATGAAAAATTTCTTTTGTTAGCAACAAACATTTATGTAAAGGTATGTGAAAATATTGGTATCTAGAAAAATTTCATGGTATCTCCCTATTATGATCTTAAAATTTCAACAATATGGAGGCATTAGGCCTAACATGCAGATGTTGGATTGGTGCCATTGGAAGGTTGACTTCACCTGATTGAGTTTATACATGAATACATATGTAGGAGTTGTGCATAAACAAGCTTAGAATTTGAGCATTTTTAGTTGTAGTGTTTCTTAGTTCGGTATTTTCAGCTTAATAATAAAGGAACAAGTCCAAAGTGTAGCAGGTTTCGGGAGGATTTCATACTGGATCAAATCACATTTGGGATTAACTCTATGCCCAATAATGACTACTGATCTAGAAGTGCTCTTTGACTCCATGCCAAATGAAGGCTATTTTTCTACAAGTGCTATTTGACTCCATGCCCAATAAAGGCTACTGATCTACAAGTTCTCTTTGAATCCGTGCCCAATAAAGGCTACTGATCTACAAGTTCTCTTTGAATCCGTGCCCAATAAAGGCTACTGATCTACAAGTGCTCCTTGACTCCATGCCTAATAAAGGATATTAATCTACAAGTTCTCAGCACTTTGCTACCAAAATGTTATCCCCAATTGGAGCCAGATGTTGTAGCCTAATTCGACTCAGCTAAAAGTCAAGAGAGGTTCTGAGAAATTCAATGTTATTGAGGAACAATTGTTAAAATTTCAAGAAGACCTGTAATATGCTCGAAATGATAACCACAATCTCAACGAGGATTTGTCATCACATGTGCAGCAAAACCAAAATCAAGGAAGCAACAACATTGGAGGTGTAATCTAAGCCAGAGGAGCAGAAAAGAGAAAAGTGTGTAGGAGGGGTCAAGTCGGGCTTATTCACGTGCAGAAAATTTCAAGAGCTGGACCGATGGACATGTTTAGAACATTACACACTAGTCAGGGTCGAGTCGGGCTCATTCGCAAGCTCAAGAGAGACTAGCGCTATAGAATACTGTTTAATGCTATGCTGTCTTGAAGTTAAAATTAAACAAGATTATCATTCTTCCAAGTTCAAGTACAACGAAGGCTCATATTCATTGCGCCCAGATCCAACGGCAACCCAAGAGCACAAATTTCACGAGATTTATACCAAGGAGTGCCCCCGCAAGTAGTCTCGTTAAATCTGCTCACCTGCAAATTGACGGTTGACATTAACTGCGGGAACACTCTCTTCAAATTCCAAAAAACCACTTAAGTGCCCTCGCAACTAGTTTCAGGTTTCAATAAAGGACATTACGTGGTGATAGTTGGAGCCCACGCCCTTTACTTTCAAATCATAGAAATAAAAGAAATAGTGTATTTACCTTAAAATAACTTAAGGGTTTTGGAGGAGGCACAAAGAGGAAAATAGATGGTCAGGATCAAAGCGCAGAATTGAAGCGGAGAGACGGACGACGAAGATCATAGCATAGGAACGCAAGTTATATGGATGGACAAGATTAGATCGTGAGATCTAAGTTAGAGATAAGTGGTCAAGAATAGATATCACAAATAAAGATGCAAGAGAGTTAATGCATCAGAGATTTTGAAGAAGAGCCACGTGTCGGCCATAGGTTCCATCGCATATTGCACTTCGCAAATCTTACCATTTACCCTCTGCTTTCTCCCATATAAAACTTGCGATATGCGACCTGTGGGTGGTCCCACCTCTGTCCTACCACGTCACCTTCCTCCCATCGCACTTCGCACATCGCACAGTTTAACACTTACCTCCTATCTTTCATAATAAAATCCCTGATTTGCGATTTTTGGGTGGATGCAATGTGGTTTCAAAAGTGAACTCCAAAGGTTTTCAAATCCATAGGTAAGGCATTTCTTGTGTTAAATTGCATCGGAGGAATAAAGGAGGATTATAATGTAAATCCGGTGAAAAACCTTGATAATGGAAGAAAGTCTGAACACGGGGAGAGAGACTCGGCTAAGTGACCTGACATAGAGAAAAGGAGAAGAAAAGACTAAACACAACAGGCATGTGCAAAAGAGGCAGAGTCGGGTAGCAGGTGACATGATGACAGTGTTCAAAACACAAAAGCATGGGTAGATTCAGGTGGATATGCGTTTATGCAGACAGTTAGGACATCACAACTAAAACAGAAGGAGACACATCAACAACAAATCAGACTCAGCAAAAGGATTATATTCCAAGTGTATTTTGATCTCTTTGTTAATATCAAAGCTACAATGGTGTCCTAAATTGCAATGTAATAAGTAGTTTAACAGTTTAGGCGGTTTAGGAGTTTCAAGAAGCTCGAGAAGTTAAAAACTACTTTTGTTTGTATTTAAGGAAGAGAGAAAGAGGGAAGTGGAGGCTTGAGTTTTGGACCTCTTGGGGATTACATTTTGTACTTATTTTTCTGATGGCTAAATGAAAGAAGCAGTAAGTTTCCTGTAACTGTTGATGGTGATTCGTGTTTCCTGTTCCATTTTGTGTCCCTTCTTCTTTGAATGAAGTGAAGTAATGTAGCAGTCTGTCTCTTAATTTCATATGTGAGTAAGAGTTAAATAACCTTAATTTGCGCTCCTTCACTCCATCTCTTCTCGCTTCACAAATTCTCTCTTAAAATTAAAAGTAATAGATTCTATGTTTACAACATATTATTTTGAGTTTCCCCTCTCATCAAAAACTCCTGATGAAACTTTAAAGTAATATATTATGTGTTTACAACATATTATTTCCAGTTTCCTTTCTCTCCATGAATTTCCTCTGAAACTTAAAAGTGGTAGATTCTGTGTTTAGCATATTACTTTGAGTTTCCCCTGCAGTTCTTCTTTTCATTCAAATATCAACAATGAATGGCATTATGAAATATTTTATTCTTCCAGATCATTAAGGGTTTTATAAAAATAGTCTCTAGAGGGATAGAACAAAGACCTCATGATAAAATCATTTATGTGACTCACTTTTAAAATGTCTTAAGCACTGATTCCTTTCACAACCAAGGGATTGTCTCTTAAGATACAAAAAAAATCAACTAAAAAGATTAAGAATAGATAATAGAGGTGAATATGTCAACAATAAATTCACAACTTATTGCGCTACACAGTGCATTCAAATGCAACATATTATCCCATACACACCGTAGTGAAATGGTATTGTTGAATGAAAGAAGTAAATGAAATAGAATTTTATGATTTAATCTAAAGGATTAAGTCTTCATTATTGGGTGGAAGAAATCAAATATGAAAATTTCACAGTAAATCACACTCCCGCAAAGTATTTAATCAATATAACACTAGAAGAAGCATGGACTAACATTAATCCATAAGAATGGAACCCCTTTTTCATGTTAGTGGCCTGTTATAACACAACCCGATAACCTACTAGTGGTTATGTTTTGAATACCTCAAACCTTAACCAGAGTTACATTATATGCTCTTTTAGAGTCGTCTTCATCATATTCATGTGTATATCCAATTTTCCTGAATTATGAGGGGTGGCATGGCATCCTCTCAAATTATGGTGGTGAAAATAAGAAGGTCAACTTGTTAGTGGCATAACTTTCGTATATGGAATCTGATTGATGTGATTGTTGCATCGTTGGAAATGTATTTGTGTGTAGATAGAGGCATTTATATCCATACATAAAGTGGTTTAATCCCCCAAAATGCTCCAGGAAGGTTTTGGGCCCAAATTTGCCAAACTAGGTCCCACCGGTAAAAAAAGGGTCCTTTGAGTTGATTCCTGCATCTTTTCCATTCTAAAAGCATCGATATGGATGAAAAAAATATAATGATCAAATTTGGATAAAAAATATGGCATCTATGTTCAAGATGATGGACATCGACATGATGCAGTTCTTCGTGGGTTTGGAGGTTTGGCAGAAACTGGGGGAGATATTCCTTGGGAAAGGTAAGTATGTAGTTGAGATCTTGAAGACATTTTGGATGGATATATCCAAACCAATGGTCACACCCATGATTATCAATCTAAAAAAGGTGAATTTATATTTAGAATTGGTGGATCCCACATTTCCTTAGTGTATTTGGTCAACACCAAACGAGATATATGCTTTTCCAATGAACAACATGAGTTAGTTCATGGTCGAGAAAAGGAAGGAGAATTAAGTAGTATCAAAACATGTACATATATATTTTAGGGGCATGTTGGAGTAGATTCTAAGATATCTTGGATATGGTGAAGTGAAGTTGCAAGGATATACATACTCAAAATGGGTAGACAGTGCAGTGAACAAGAAGAGCACCTTAGGTTGTTATTTAGTTTGGGATTAGTGGTGATATCCTAGTTTATTAGGAATCGGACTTCCATGGAACTTAAATTAGCAAACATAAGTATATGGAAAATAGTACAAAAATTTGTGAGGCCATTTGGCTTAACAAGTTCATTGCAGGTTTATTTTATCAAAAGTTGGACCCAAGGATGATTTACTATGATAACTATATTTGTATCAAAGTCTATAAGAATCTAGTATTTCGTGATATGTGCAATCCCCTATATATATCACTTCATTTGAGACATGATTCTGAAAGAAGCAATGAAGCTCAATTATATTCCGACATATCAATAGGTAGTTGTTATTTTGACCAAGCCCTTAGTAAAAAGAAATTTTGAAGCATTTAGAGACAAAAATGGATTGGTGTAGAATTACTTCCACATAGTGTTGAGATATATAGCTCGAGCAAAATATTCTTGCACAGGTTAATTGTGAACATGTGAGAAGTAGACAAATTCTAGTGACCAATTAGTAAAAGTGGTAAATAAGCATCTCTTAATTTCACTTAATTAAATACAAGTGAAATTCAAATTTCCTATGTTCGCATATTATTAGAAACCTAAATGAAATAAGAATATTAGTGAGTTAGATTTGTTCTAATCCTAGTCATACACGTCATTATTGGGATAAGGTGGTTGATAGGATTAGGGATATTAATTTCTAAGATTTGGGAGACTTGTTGCTATGATTTCATAAATTAGTTAAAATAGAAGTTTGAACCATTTAGAGTTAGAATTGTAATGGTGTGTAATTAATTCCTTATTTAGAGAGAGTGTTGAGATATATAGCTCAAGTAGAAGCTTCTTGCATAGTTTAGTTGTGAACATGTGAGAAGTAGGCAACTTCTAGTGACCACTTAGTAAAAGTGGGAAAAATACCATCTTGTAATTTCACTTAAATAAATACAAGTGAAATTCAAATTTCTTATATTCTCATATTATTAGAAATATAAATGAAATAAGAATATTGAAGAGATACATTTGTTCTAATCTGATTCACTCGCCTCATTTTTAGACAAGATGGTTTCTAGGATTAGGGAGATTAATTGATAAGATTTGGGAGATCAGTTACTAAGATATCAGAAATTGGTTGCTAGGATTGAGGAGATTAGTTCTCTATCCCAAAGAATAACTAGGGAAAGACGAGAGAAGTTGAACACACATTTTTGTACACTAAAAACACTTAAGACATCAAGAGATATTAGTTGAGAAGATTTAGAGCACGTGAGAGGAGCTAAGGTCAAGAAGCAACACAAAGTAGAGAGATTCTCAGTTGTCCAACATGAAGATTCATCTCAGTAAGTACAAATATGGTTTTCATGTATATTGTACAAATATTAGTTACATAGCTTGTGGAGGCTTCCATATAAGTTTGGGATATTTAAATGAAAAATTTATTTGATGGTGTAATTATTTGTGTATCGTGTTTATGATTCCACAATTCATTTTTAGCTATAGGTGTGATCGTTTCATGTTCAAAAATATTAATTTATGTGACTAAATAAGTTCATATATGATTTATTTAATTAAGAGAATTAAAGGACAATATTCATATAGGGCTTAAACTTTTACACTTTTAACCAAATGAGGCACTCTAGATTCAACAAAATAGCTCACTTAACCTATAAATTCATACAAATAGTAGAATAATATATCTTTTGTTGCATGCAATGACACAGGTTCAAGATCTCAATCAACAATGGGAGTGAACCTTCATTTAGGCTATGATACCATGTTTTAAAAATAGGGTATTTCAATACAAGTCAAACACCTTAAACAACCACTTGTACACAAAAATAAAATATTATTGCACTAGAGTATTATGTGGTTAAAACTTTAAGAGGGAAATAGTCCATAACCGTAGCCAACACAACCACTTGAGGCAATGCATTAATGACAAGGGGGGAAACTTTACATACGATTTTGTCACAATCAATCGTCAACAAATCACCCTCCACACTCTTTAAAGATATATCAAGGATCGATTAGGTATTAAACCATGGATCAATATAGTTATTGTTATCAAGGAAAATACGAGTATTTGAATCATTGTATGTCTAGAAAATATACAAATGGATACTAATGCATACTAAGGAAACACACTTTACCTAAAGATACTTCATATCAAGTTATTTTAACCAAATCCTAAGAGGCAAAATATCCTAATAAAGGGTGGTTATTATATTTTCCTACTCTAGTTATACTCTATTTAGGAAATTTATAGGAAATTAAATAGGGTCAAAAGCATTGAATTATGAGACTCGAAGTAGCTAAATCCTGGTGACTGGATATGGTCCAATATTTCATATTTTACCTAAAGGATGATTTGGGTTATTCTTTAGATCAAATACTAATGCACCAATGATTTTGGGTAGTAGTTGGATTTTTCATTTAGATTTTCAAAACCTCAAGCATTGTCATCCATGCTTCAATATAAGGTCTAATATTGTTTCCAAAATATTCATTTGGGTAAATTTATCAAGTCTCCCTGTTGAATTTTGGAGCGATGATAGTATCAAAGCAATAGGTGATTTACATAGAAGGAATATTTTGGCAGACCATATCTATAAGAAAGATAGCATATACCTTGTAGCTAAATTCTTGGTTGAAGTCAATATTTTGGATTTATATTTATGAGATTTTAGAGATCATGAATTGATACTTACAGTGTTCTCAAATATGGGATTACATGAATGTCCCTTTTAGGTGCATTTGTTGCCATTAGTATGACCATGTAGTACATAATTGTGGCTAACCCTTTCAAAAGTTCATCTAGAAGAAAAAATAGGTTTCAAAGCTTTATGGTGAGGGGGTCAAGAAGGATGTCATAAGTGATAATGTCATTGGCTATGAGGTAGCTCCTCAAGTCATGATATTGAAGGCATGAAACATTTTAGGATTGAAACCCAACTTGTTGCTAAATTATCAAGAGTAGTTGACATTATTGTTAGCTTATGTAATATCCCCTATGAAAATATTGTGTAAGTGTATGTTAGACATGTAGTAAATTATCCATTTAGTTATTATTGGATCTAATATTCAATATAATAAATTAATTAAAAGGTGTTATTGGGATTATATCATCTTAGGAGCACTATGGTTAGTAAGAACCAATGACTGGGGGAGTAGAGAATCATGAATTAATAATATTTTATTATTAATTGGAAATTGTATTTGTCCCTGTTACTTTATAACTATTTGTATTATGCTCTATATTATATTTCCCCAAGGTTTATGAAAGGGGAATGTGGTCTCCATGGAAGTCTTATGTACATGCAAAACTTGGGGTATGAACTACTCTATTTTAAAATCATCACTAAAATCCTTGCCACTCACCTTAAATCCCATCTCCCCAACCTCATCTCTGAAAAACAAGGGGGATTTATCTCTCAAAGAAAAATTTCAAACTCCATTCTCCTTGTTCAAGAAGCCATTCACTCGAGTATGATGCGTGCAGAGAAAAGTTTCATCCTGAAGCTCGACCTTGCCAATGCCTTTGATAGGGTGAGACATTCCTTTCTCATCTTTGTCCTTCAAAAAATGGGTTTTGATAATGATTTCATCTCTTTCATCAAAGCCTATATTTCAAACCCATGGATCTCTCCCCTAATCAATGGCAGGCCAACAAATTTCTTTCAATCTTCCCAAGGTCTTAGACAAGGCTGTCCCATATCTCCCTTTCTCTTTATTCTTATGGTTGAATCCTTGAGCAGGGCCTTAGATCACAAACATAGAGTTGGCCTTATCACTGGAATCATGTTCAGAAATGGAGTCAAGAATATGAACCACTCTTAATTTGCAGATGACACCCTTCTGATGGGCGGTGCCACCAGCATTATTGCTCAAAGATTCAAATCTTTTCTTAACAAATTTATGCTTTACTCAGGAGGGTTGATAAATGATCAAAAAAACTGTATTTATGGATGGAATGCTACAAATCACACCATCCATAACATTGCACAAATATTTGAGTCTCCTACAAATCAAATTGGGCCTATTTCAATTATCATGGGATGCCAGTCAGTGCTGGACCTTTGAAGTCTGAGGTATGGAACATCACAATTGACAAAATGAAAAAAAGAGTGCAGCAGTGGAGATATTCCTAGCTTAACATGGCTGGGCGTTTAATCCTCCTAAAATCTATCCTCTCTTCTCTGCCTTTGTATCACTTTACCTTACTCAATGCACCTACCAGCATACATCAAAAAATTGAAGCAATTTTAAGACAATTTCTATGGCAAGGAGGAAAAAACGAGAATAAGAAATACAACTTATTCAAATGGAGACAAGCTACGCAAAATCAAGAAAATAGTGGGCTTGGTATTCGTATCCCAAAAATATTGAACAATGCATTTGGGGGAAAGATAGTGTGGAGCCTGATCAGTGGAAAACACTTATGGTGAAAAAAAGTTTTGGAATCCAATTATCTCAGCTCACCCAGGAAAAATCTCTTTGATTACGACATCCCAAGCATGCCTTGTTCTAGAATTTAGGCATTATGCAAGAAATCCATCCCTTTTATCAACAGAAATATCTCTAAAGTTCCTCAAGGGGGAAGCAACAAAAACATCTGGAATGATCGAATTATGGGGCAAGCTCCTCTTAAAGATAGCCCGAGTACCCATCGAATTCAAATCCACCTTCGGAATCTTGATATAAACACCTTAGCTCAAATTTGAAGGTGGATGAGCATTCAAACACCTAGATCGGTTGAGATTTTCCTCTTGTCCCCCCTCATCTTGAGGCCAATCTAAAAAATATTAAAGTAATGCTTCATGGAGCAGCACCTTTGATGAAAGGCAGTGAAGACAGTCTTCGATGGGATCCCTCCGGGTACTCATACTATATCAAAGTAGCTTATTGTCAACTTATAAAAGAGCAGTTCCCATCTCCTCAATGGCCTATCTAGAAGCTCATCTGGAAGTCTGAAGCCATACAAAATATAATTTTTTTTATAGGGACTCTCCTCAAAGGTAAGATCTTAACCTCAGGAAAATTTAAAAAAAGAGGTATTTGTGGCCCATCCAGATGTTCCAACTATCAGTGTGCTGAAGAGACTGCATTTGATCTCTTTTTGAAATGCCCTTTTGCTATCTAGTGCTAGAAATATCTCACTTATTTCTCCCAGATTGATTTAGACTCCATTAACTCTACTCCAAACTTGATAAAAAATTGGAAAAAAGGATACCCTTGGGGTAAAAAGAGCAAGAACATAACCAAATGGGTCTGAGATACCCTTCCTCATGTGCTTCTCTGGAACATCTGGTTGGCAAGAAATAAGATGATATTCAACAATAAAAAACCATCCCTAAGGAAAGTCTGCAACAAGACATGGAGTCTCACCATCGAGACTATTCTATCAAAAATCTCTGGTAATATCAATTTCAATGAGCTTCAAGTTGATGAAAGAACCTTTCTAGGGAGATTCTTGGATAGTCCCAACTTTTTCAAATCTCCAGTTACTCAAACCTCTCAAAAAGAAAACTGGAAGATAAGACTTAAAGAAAAAAAAATTATCGAATGGCTCGATAGTTGCAAAAGACCATCCCTTTTCTTTGATGGAGCTTCAAAATCGAATCCGGGTATTGATGGGGATGGAGGCCTCATAAGGGATGAAAATGGAAGCATTTTGATCTCCTTCGAATGGGGTCTCAGATCTCTGTCTAACAACAAAGCCGAAGCCTATGCTCCCCACAAAGGTCTCCAATTGATAAAGAGCTACAACGTTGCAAATGCAATGGTGTTTGGGGACTCAGCTATTATCATTAGCATGATGTTAAAGGACTCTCAAATAAAAAACGTAGCTCTTCACAGGATCATCAGAAGATGTCGCATATTGATTAAAGATACGAAGGATATCTCCTTTCACCACATCCTCAGAGCCAACAATAAGCTTGCGGATAATTTGGCTAACAAAGCCTGCAGTAGACCAGCCGATCAAATGCACAGTCATGATGGCCTAACTCTCTCACCTCTGCCATGATGTTATTTCTACCATGATATCTATTTTGTTGGATTCTCTACAAGGATATCTCTGAAATAATTATATTTTCCCATCCTTACAAAATCTCCCCTTGTGTGAACTTATCTCCTCGATCTCTCAGCCTCGATTCCCACCTCCTCTCAACTCGTGCTATTTATTTCTCCCCCCTCCTTTCTTCGCCTCATTATCTTTCTGTTCGCTTTCTCTTGATCTACCTTATTATTGTTCGGGAGGGCGACTTTCCTTCTACCTCCGCCACACGTTCCCCTGTTATGATATCCTTCCTCCCTATCGCTGCCCTTAGAACTATTTCATATCTCCATCTCTGCCATTCTCTACCCACCCCCCTGTCTGCTCTTTTTATTTCCCTTCAGCAGTTCTGACTGCCCCTACCTTGTCCTCAAACATCATGGAATATAGTGAAGACTAATTCCATTTTGCTGATCTACAAGCAGAAATGGAGCAGATCCATGCTCAATAGAGGATCCTGGATGAAATACAACAAGTATATATGGTACTCCTTCAACACAGGGCATAGTCCTTTCAGAATCAACTCAATGAGCTCACCAATCGTTGTTTGCATGTAGAAGAATCTCTTCAGATTCTGAAATATATTTTAGACAAACGTTCAGCTCCAAGCTCCAATTCAAACAATGTGAGAAATGTCAGTCCTGAAGACAACACTAATGCATCAACCAGACGTCCAATCAACATTGACTGATCCTCATTCCTCCTCTCTCTTTTATGCATATGTCTTTTAAATTTTCTTTTCTGCTTTCTTAGTTTGTCAGAATATATCCTAAATCTGTAATGAAGTATAACTTGAACAGTCGACATAAAGGAGGCTCGGCATTTTCTGTTTGCAACCCTCCTTATTTGTCCACAACATCATCGGATTGTAACAAGGAAATATTTCCTTCCTTTTTTGAATATAATATATCACTCAACTTTGTAAAAAAAAAAAGAAATAATCTACTTTGGGGAAAAGATTCATTCAATCTATTCATTCATATGAGTCTTATCATTGAGAGGAAACATTTTCCAAGGGTATGGTTCCATACTTTGAAACCATGATAATATGTGCAATACATGATTTTTTTTATGGGAAATATTTGATATAAATAGGAATAATGCATATATAAGATTCCTAGTTTCCAACAATAGAGATTCCCTAGGTAGCTTATGCTGGAGCATTAGAAGGAAGTTGTATATCCCATGGGAATATTAAGTAATGAAGGGGACTCCTTTCCTAGTGTTTTGCAAGACTATGGGAAAGAAAGGTTTGTGAATGGAATTATTGTAAAATAAATGGGATGAAGTATTATTCTTTCATTGTAATAATTGGAAATTGCGCTAAGTGAGGAAACCCAATCCATAGTAAAAAAAAATTATCCTTGCAATTTCATTTCTTGACAAGAGAGTGGCACCTACATGAACTGTTATCCAGGGTAGAGAGAAAAAGTTCTCCGATGGGGCTATTTTCCTAAGTGCATCCATTAAATCAGAAAATTAATTTAGCTATTATTGTTTAATTATGAAGATTAATATTTATCATTTTTCTATATTAAAATATTATATCCTAATTAAGGAAAATAAAATTTTAGAGTTAGCATTGGACTCAAGAATGTTATTTTCCACTATTGAGTCTTATTTTCCTATCAATTCTATATAGCAATGCTAACTAAAAATTATTTATGGGATTGGGCATGTTATAAAAGAGGTATCAAAGCTTGCAAGTACAACACTAGAGCTACATTGTGTTGACGAACAAATTTTCTTCTGCTTAACGACCAACTTCCTCGAATCTCACTAGGTAGGTGAGATAATGGAACTATGCTCGGGGTACAATGAAACATATTTGTACAATGAAATAGAAGAAAGTTATTTACATCAAAGAGATAAATGGAGAAAAGATAATATGAATAGTCATGTACATCATGTAAAGTAAATACTTTGAAATTTCAACAAACTAACAACAAACAAAAATTACAGGCAGTTTTTTTATGATGAAAGCTATCATCCATAAGACCACACAGGTATGTATTGAAAACTAACATAAATTAACTGACAATTTCAGCCATTAATGTTGGAAAATTTTTCTTATAAGAATTTGCAAAATAAAGTAAAACTTTTGGAGAAATATGCCAAAAAGATATAGGTTTCCAATTGTTGATTTTATTAATAAAAATATGAGTATAACATATTGTTTTGGTTGATTCCTACAAGAATCTAGACCATAAACCAATTATAAAATGTCTAAGATGTAAAAGGACTCATATATAGACACTCGAAATGGAAAACACTTAGTAAGATATGTTGGGAAACTTGGACTCTTTCTATATGATTGGATTAGAAATATGTTATGTAAAAATTGCACTAGATAACACTCTTATAAAAAATATCAAACCTTGTAACAACACAAAATAATGCAATAAATAAACAACAACCTTAGTAAAAATACCAGAAATTGATGAGTTCACTTTCATCTTGTCAGTCAAAGGATTTTTGTTGTCACCAAAACAGAGAAGCTCTTGTACTCTCGAAT
This sequence comes from Pinus albicaulis, assembly GCA_034641835.2. Lineage (NCBI taxonomy): Eukaryota > Viridiplantae > Streptophyta > Pinopsida > Pinales > Pinaceae > Pinus > Pinus albicaulis. Next base: position 128,323,074 of record CM076574.1, on the reverse strand, counting down.
AAATTATCAAAGGAAAAATGACAACTTTAAAACATATGCATGCCTCTCCTCACTAGAATTTCCCCCTCCACTCTTCTGTGTCGGTAGTTGGAGGGAAAATTTGTTTTTTAAATAATGTTTTTTATTATGTTAAACTTTTTTTCTTTCTAATTCAGGAAATGGAATTTATAAGGGGTCTTTTCAATTAATTAAATTTATATTAGTATATGGGGCCCCCAGTTATTCCATAAAATGTTTGAATTAACCTTGTAACTCCCATTTAACAAAACATGTAAAAAAATGATATCATCAAGAATACCATCACCATAGAAATCATGCATATGAAACATCCCAATATCCGTCGTCATATAAAAACAAGTATGTGAAATAAAATGTGTGTCTCCTATCAACAATAATGTCATCACAACATGTATCATAGTAAGAAAAAATATGTTGTCCCAAAAACATGATAATGACATAGTCTCAAATATGTCCAAGTAAAGTAAAAACATATCATTCCAAATAAATAACTCATGTTGGTTCGAGAGGTCTGCTAGGGCCAGCCATGTAGAATGATATTTTTTCCTCCTTTTCCTTCTCTTCTTGTACATTTCAATGCATGTCTTGGAAGGATATTTCTCTCCTCCCCCATCCTTCAGCTATGGGAATGTCAATATGCATGTGATGAAGTGGCTTCAAAAATAGAATGTACATGCATGGATGACATGTGAAACTATTGATGGTGCTATAAATTCATAAACCAAGAGGGTCTCCCTGATGTGAAGTCCCAACTAGACCTCACATCGTTTGGAGTAGGAGCTTCAACCGAAAACATGGTCGGTTTCCATTATCCTTAGGGATTTTCCTTGGATGAAATTATTAACATAACGGGTTATACAAAATTCTTTGGAACACATAAGTAAGTTAACATTGTGAGGCATACAATTTCAATGTATACAAAGTACTTTCACGGTAGGGAGAAAGAGAGTGAGCCTCTAGAAGAAAAGTAATAGTACTATCCTAAAAGAGACACACAAGAGCATAAGAGGATCACAAGTTAGTCTGCAAAGTAGTTCACAAGAAAATCATGATCATAAGACAAAATACAAATACCTTCAACAAGATAAGTACCAAAGCCACCGAAATAGTTCAATTTCCTTAGTACACGTGAGCAAAAAATATATTGCAAACATATAAAGAATAGTCCTACTATATTTACAATACATGCATGAAAATGTGTTGGCTCATCGAGATTTATATATTAAGTGGAAGTGCCAAGATATACAAGTACAATGTTGCCACACTATCCCCAATAGTGGAGCATTAAGTCACCACTTGCTCCTCCAAATAAATTCCTTCTCTCTTATGTCAATGCTAGATAATTCAAGGCGAAAGTTCCTGTCTCAAAAGTCCCTTTGCTTAAGTGATGAAGGTGTATTTATAAGAAATGAGGTGACTATTCACCTCCCATGTGATTCTTGACCTCCCTCATGACTCTTGAGTTTCTATGATGAATTTCGAATTATTACATGACCTTTGAGATTTTGTAAGAATTTAGAACTCAATAGTGACTCTTCATATTCCATGTGGGACCCTTGGTCCTCAACACATTTTACATTTTCTCATTTTTTAGAATTACATAATTGCATTCCATAAATGATGTGGCAAGACACTATGACACATGTGACTCTTGATATGACTATTGCTTCATGATGATGTGGCATTACCAAGTTTCTCCTTTTGTTGCTTTCTTTGCATCTTCATGATTGATATTGCATATGATTTGTATTCATCCTCCAAGGGGCTCATCGATATGGAGTCTTCATGCAATATTTTATTTTATCTTCTATCAGTATCTAGTGTCTCTTCTTCTTCTTGTTCAATTATCAACTTGTCTTTCCAACTAAAATCCACTCATGACAAGATGACATCAGTATGAAAACTCCTAGTCTAACATGCTTCATGAAAATCACTTATTGAGTTGGAACTGGGTATTGGACAGAGAGACTGGCTCAGGGATTGCGTAGTTGCATAGCTCAAGAGGTCAGGAGCAAGGATTGAGGCTTGAGACTGCACAGTGCGCAGTTCAAGAAGGCCAGGACAGAGTGACTGCACAGTTGAGGGGACTAAGGAGGAAGGATTGAGGCTTGAAGTTTCCCATTTTTTAGTTATGGAGAGAGAGAGGCCTAGGTATTATAAGGTTCAAGGATTCAAGCTGGAATCTTGAGGCTTGATATTGCACAATATGCAGAAGAGGACTTACTGGAGGTTGATCTACGCAATTCTGGAGCTGAAGGAGTCAGGTTTGAGCACTAAGACTACACAGTACATAGTTTTGGAAGACATGAGATGTGCATTGTGCAGTTCCAGGAGGCAAGGGCTAAGCTTGAGGGTTGAGACTACATCGTGTGCAGTTCAAGAGGGTTGAGTGAAGGACTGCTGCTCGGGAAGGAAGTTTTCAGAATTTGGCTAAGAGTGGGATCAATGAGGCCAAAGTGAAAAAGGACAAGACTTGAACATGATCACACACTTAGAAAAATTGAAGACACAACATTTATCACTCAAAACATATGAAAAACATAATCCCCTCAATGCAACGAAAAAACGAAAACTTCCTCCAAGTGAGACACTTAAGATACACTTTGTGACGACAGTGACAACACTTGTCTGACAGTGCATAAAAAATTGGGAATGAGTGTATCACATGTCTATATGATAAACATGACTCATTGGCACTATGATGTGATATGCGATAGTTCCCATGCCAAAATACGACATTTGCAACGGTAAGAGAAAGGTGCAAACGCTACTTGCAAAATTCAAACGACATCGAAAGTGACATATGTTGGAGTGAAGATAACATGAAAATGACACTCATTAAAGTGAACACACATGAAAGTGACACTTGCGAAAGAGAATGTGTGCAAAAGTGACACTTGGAAAAACTCACCGGAATAGAAGTACAATTGCAACCAAATGTGAAAAATTGTCAATTTAAAGTGTGCACTAATTGTTGTCATAGGTTGAACATTTCACATACACTGTTTTGATGTATTTTCTATGCATATTCAAGCTTGTGTAAAATAATTCACTCATGAACTTGTTATAGACCAGACATGTGTATGCAAGTGACTTTGACACTCATAAACCGAGAAGAAAACTTAAACACTTCGCAAAAAAATCATTGATCATGAGGCGAATAGATCATTAGATCCTTAGTAGGCTCCAAAATTCAAGTGTAGGCAAAATTTTGGAGGGTGTCAATCACAACGTCAACAGAAACTTTCCCAATGCAAGGTGAGAAGGATAATTATGGGTTGCTAAGGATGGAAATAAGTGGGTTGAGATGATATAGAAACGACCTAAGGAGCTATAATAATAAGGTTAATTGAATGAGGAAAAATAATATGCCAATGTGAAGAATTGAATGCAAGCCTAACAATGTTGGTCTCCCAACCATCATTCTGGATTGGTTGTCTTTGAGATACATAGGGTTCTAGGATTTCCATGATGATAGGATGTGGAAGAAGTGAATCTTGTGAAACATGTGGGGTAGGAGGGGGGGGGGGTGTGGTGGGGGGCAGGAGAACCTTAGAGGTATAAGTGGCCTATCTACATCAACTAATTTAACTCCTTGAAGTCTGCATCAAAGTGTGAAAAGTATTATTCTTTTGTTCTTGTTTTCCCTCAATGATACATTTGTTCTTCTGGATTGCCCCATTTTGTTACCCTAAGAATATCTGCTAAAGAAACTCATAGTATATTTCCATCAAGAAAATATTTCATGTAGTGAGTCATTCATGAGTATGAATATATAATCAGAAAAATAAAGGACTATTTGAAATCATGTTTCACATAAATGTTGGATTGTTTTGCATACCACACAAGGGAAAATATATAACATGGGGGAGGGAATTTTTTATGCAAGCAAAAATGGAAAGTGTTATGAATAGTGTGTTGATATAATCATATATGATGGGGTAAATGAGATATTTGTGTGCCCATGTAGCTTCTTTACCAAAACATTATAAAACTATGTGCAAAGAACAATATGTATGATGCTACTATGTATTAATAAACACAACCAGTTCTGAGATGTTTCCCATTGTTTACATCACAATTCAAAGCATGGTTAGTGTATATATAAAAAAATAATATACAACATATTTATCTCACAAATTATCAGGGGGGCTACATGAAATATTTGTGGCTAAGTAAAGGATAGAACAAAGTTTTTTTTTTTTTTTTCATTTTGCTTCATAATGGTGGTCATGGATATCAATATGGAAGAGCACTTACAAGATTGGGAAAGTATAGCAAACAAATTTATGATTAAGATTAGTGAATTATTTAATAATAACATTTTAATTAGGTAAATTTGGTCACCTATGGGAGAAATGATGTTTGGGATTTACATTTTTTTGCCAAAACTAATTTGCAAGCTATAGATAAACTTCATAAACTACCCAACACTTATTTTTGAGTGTGATGATGAAAATGGCTGAAGGTAGGGGAAATTTTCTCAACATGGGAGGTACCAAATGGTAAGTATGGAGCATAAGTATGTTTAGTGTGTACAAATGTTGAATTTTTTACTTTTTGGGCAATGATTTTCTTTTTTTTGAAGTTAATTTAACATTTGACAAGCTAGATGACAATGTAGGTGAGTTGGCATCAAAAAATTATACATCATCCATATAAAACTTAAAACCACAAAATTCCAAAAAATACCTTTTATAATTGCATGGTGGGCTACCAAGATTCCATGACACAGCTTGGATAAGCAAGCTAAGACTGCATGACACAAGCTACATGTGTAGGTTGAGACAACCTACGACTTGGAATAGCATGTAGAAGAGAAAAACAACATGTGTTCAAGTCAGGGAAAATGTGGTCTGCTTGCTAGCTATGCAAGAATTGGGCCTCATCCTTTATTCTTTCCATGACAGAGGGACTTAGCATAATTCTTACATACAAAGGTGAAATGTCAACTAAGGGAAAGACTATGTTGAATATAATTTTCGCAAGTATTTTTTAACATAGTTGGGGGCTATAATACTATGCGACAATGAAAAAATAAAAAATGAATTCCCTTTCAAAATTTTAATTGCAGGTTGTCAAGATAGCATGGCATAAGCATGTTAGGGTAGAGCATGGACATGATATTATAACATGTATGTGAAAGTTGAGACGACATGGCATGATGTGAGTGTAATCTTGGATGAATACAACATTGACGTGTCCATTGTTGTGAGATCAAAATCTTGGCTATGATAGGGTTTTCCCCATTTTCTTCCCTCAGCTAGAGGGATATACACCATATGTAGGTAAAACATAAAATCACCCATTTGAAATTGTTAACTAAAGGTTGTGAAGTGGATTTATAAAGACCAATGTATTGGCTGAGAGAGTAAGTTGGGATTTCATGACAAAGATTCAATACATTTTTGTGTTGGGATGCACAATCAAACATTATAATCTTGTCATTGTGAGATCATCATATGTTTTTTGTCATTATGAGACCATCATATGGACCGAAAAAATGTAAGAAACCAAGTGCTTATGAATAGAATCCCGGATAATCATCTTTGCTTTGATTTACCCTTTACTATATCTTGTCTTTGTCGCAGCAACTACATTTGATGGAGGCTCTTGAATCTTCCCCTACACATAGTCCATGACATCTTGATCTTGTAGCACCAAATCTAAGGACATATTCCATGCATGATAATCATACTTATCAGTCAATTTATCATCAACCTTCAAACCCTTGTAGGTTGAGGAGGCCATTTTTCCTTGATAGAATTTCTTCCTTCAATGATTGCTTCTAACACCAGCTTGGACTCTTGGAATTTGTCTTCACCTTAGCTCTAATACCATGTTAAATTTAGATAATCATGGTGTTCTATGCTTGATGCAATTTTACTTCAATATTTCTTAGGTCCGATACACAATAGAAATCACATAAATATGAAAGTAAAATGTTGATAGAACACACTAATAGATCAATAGAAGACAAGCCAAGTATAGATCAGATTTACAATTCCTTTTTTTCCAACAAAGATATGAGATATTGTTGCGTTATGACAGTCAATAGGATGCTTCAACCAAAAAAGTCTTTCTCGGTTAGCCAATCTTCCATGTGTCACACCCACAACCCTCAAAGATAGCTCATCACAAGTTAATGTTGGTTAACCCAAATTCAACGCAAAAAAGTGAACGCAGACAACAACAGGAAAGTCAACAAAACATATTAGGGCTTTGATCAAACAATTCATATTTCCCCGATTTTAGTGCCCAGCAGTACGACCTCGTAAAATCGAAATTTTGGCAGAATTTTTAGGTCAAACAATCGAGGATTGACCATGGTCAATGATGGTCAATGATGCTGCAAAAGAGCCTTAAATAGATTTGCAAATTTCAGACTTCACCTCCACACGTGTGAGGGGAAAAAGGCCTCCAAAGGATAACAAACAGATCAGATCACAATGAGAGATGTGCGATAAGTTGATGATGAAAATTTCCTCCAAGTCTCTCCAATTTATATCCATCAGTGAGGGTGTGTGAAACATCTATTAGGCATGTGAGCCTACATTACAAATCTGGTCGACCTTGCATACGTGGAAAATAAATTCAAAATAGATGTTCTGCTCATACAAAAAATATGATATTTAGATCAATATTGTACCTCTCCAAAAGAGGAATCCAACAAAAATATGACCATCGTCATATGAGCAGTACAACATGGAGTTTGGACCTATTTGCCCAAAATTAACATAAAAATATATGAAATATGATTAGAAATCAACATCTAAGTATATACCAAGCCTATGGGCCAAATACCATGGTAAATAAAAGAGGTATGGTAAATAAATATAAATATAAAGAAACCATAAGTATGGTAAAAAATAAAACCTACTTTTGTATTTACTCCATACTCCTCTTTATATTTACAAACAATCAAGAAAGAGGTTTTATTTAGATGAAGCCTATGGGTCAATACCATGGGAAAATTTATTATTAATACCATGCAAAAAAAAATTCTAACCCTAATATTAATATTAGAAGATTATTATTATTATTATTAAATCTAATATTCATATTAATATATTATAATATTAACTTTATTAAATTTGATAACTTTGGATTAATACAATATTAAATTTGTTATATTATAATATATATTAATATATCATGATATATATTAACTCTAGATATATATGGGAGGGAATACTAAAGACATAGAATGATAGAGGTCGAGAGATGGGGAGTGACAAGGGAGAGATGAAGATAAACTAAGGGAGGTGAGATGAGAAATGAAGAGAGAGAAGGGGATAGGAGTGAGAGAGGTAGAGAAGGGTAAGAAATGGAGAGGGAGACACAAATATGAATGTGGGAGAGAGAGAAGGAGAGAGGGAGGAAGATAATGAGAGGATTGGAGGGCAGAGAGAGAGAGAGAGAGAGAGAGAGAGGGAGGGAGATAGGAGAGAAAGGGGGAGAGAGGAAGGTCTAGAGAGAGAGGACTTTGGAGAGAGGAGGAGAGAGGGAGGGATAGAGAGATGGAGTTGGAGGGGGAGAGAGGGAGTGAAGAAGAAATACAAAGAGAGTGAGAAGTGGAGAGAGAGAGGGAGTGACAAGGGAGATATGGAGAGAGAGTGTGTATGTTTAGGGGTGAGATAAAGAGACAAAGGAGGATATATGGAGAGAAGAGGAGAGATAATGAGAGAGGTAGGAATATAATAACTGAGAGAGAGAGAGAGATCAGAGAGAGAGAGAGATAGAGGGGGGAGAGAGGGATGGAGTGAAAATATAGAGAGATGTGGGGGAAGAGATAGGGAGGTATGATATAAAGGGAGAGAGAGGAAGGATGAGAGATACGACTTGAGAGAGAGGAGGAGATTGATCGAGGGAGAGAGAGAGGGGTATCAGAGAAGGGAGAGAGAGTAAGGATGAGAGAGAGGACTTGAGAGATAGGAGAAGAGAGGGATGGATAGAGAGATGGAGTTGGAGGGGGACAGAGGGAGTGAAGAAGAAATACATAGAGAGTGACGAGTGAAGAGAGAGAGGGAGTGACAAGGGAGAGATGGATAGAGAATGTGTTTGTTTGGGGTGAGATAAAGAGATAAAGAAGGAGATATGGAGAGAAGGTGGGAGAGAAATCGAGAGGGAGGGATATAGTAATAGAGTTGGAGGGTGAAGAGAGAGAGAGAGAGAGTGGAGAGAGGGAGGGAAATATATATGGAGTTGGAGGGGAGAGAGGAAGGTAAGAATAAAGATATAGAGAGAAACTAGTGGAGAGAGAGAGAGAGAGAGTAATAAGGAGGATGGAGAGAGGGACAAAGGACATGAGGAGGAAAGAGAGATAGAAGTGGGGGTGAGGGAGAGAAGGGTAATATATAGATATAAATGGAAGTTTAATAGAGGGAAGAAGAGAGAAATGGAGAGAGGGAGGGAGGGACATAGAGATTGATAGATATGGTGTGGGAGAGTGTGTGTGTTAGGGGGGTGGTTGAGATAAAGAGAAAAACAAGGAGAGATGGAGGGAGATATAGATATAGATGGAGGGGGGAGAGGGAAGAATATTTCTTGTACCAGATGCATTTATTTCAGTGTATATGGTGATTTCTAATCCTATTTGATTGATTTCACTAGATGAATTTATTTCAGTGTAGATGATTTCTAATCCTATTTGATTGTTTGCATTAGATGCATTGATTTTAGTGTAGATATTGATTTCTAAAGATATTTGATTTCTTGCACTAGATGCATTGATTTCAATGTAGATGATTTCTAATCCTATCTGATTGCTTGCGCTAAATGCATTGATTTCAATGTAGATGGTAATTTCTAATCCTATTTGATTACTTGCACTATGTGCATTGATTTCAATGTAGATGTTTATTTCTAATTATAATTCAGATTGCTTGCACTAGATGCATTGATTTCAGTGCAGATGATTTTTAATCCTATTTTATTTCTTGCACTAAATGTGTTGATTTTGATGTATATGGTGATTTCTAATCCTATTTTATTGCTTGCACTAAATGCATTGATTTCAATGGAGATTGGTTTCTAATCCTATTTTCTTCCTTAAAAAAGATGCATTGATTTGCATGTAAATGTTGATTTCTAATCCTATTTGATTGTTTGCATTAGATGCATTGATTTCAATGTAGAATTTGTTTTCTAATCTTATTTTATTGCTTTCATTAGATGCATTGATTTTAGTGTAGATGTTGATTTCTGATTTGATATAATTGGATGTATGATGGTACATTAATTTTAAAGTGATTGGATTAACAATTTGCATTGATTTCAATGTAATCACAAAAATAATTGACAATGTCCATTTATTTTTGGGTTATAGTAATTCAACCTATTAATATTGGAAAGAAAGAGAGACAAGGTATGATGTTTACTACAACAACTCGAGCTAAATTTTTAAATGGTTTACGATATGAAAATAGGACAAACTTTTATAACTATGGGTGTCATGTATTTCATATACCAGGGATGCCCTTATGGAAATTAAATTTGCCTCATTCGAACTTCGTGCGTGAATTGTCAAATCCTAATGGGAAAAGTTGAATAACAAACTTATAATCATGCATTTGTGCCATTAAAACTATGGTTTTCACCATTATGGCAAATATTTTTCATAATTTTGTTATGTTTAATATTTAAAACAAAAACAAAAAACTTGTACATCTATATGTATCGTTCATTACCTACATTGTTGGAACCTTCATTTTTGCAATGTCTCTGTGCTCATAAATATATTTTCATTGTGAAACATGATTTCTCAGTTAGGTGAGTATTCTCTATTTTTGTTATACCAAATATTGATTATGAAAATGAGGCAGAAGAATGGGCATAATAATGTTGTAGTTATTAACGCCATGAAGATATCAACACTATCATTACAATTAAAACCTTCAAACCATATATATATATATAACTCCATGTGTTGACATGAGAATATGAAACTCGAAAATGATGTCATGTAAGCACTTCTTATTTCTCCAAGGGAGCGCACCTACCGATGCTTATGATTTTAGTTATTTTGGGAGTATCATTTTTAAGCATTTAGGAGGGGGATTCATGACGAAGTGCAATGGATTACACAATTTTTATGAAAGTGGCTCAATGTCTGGTGACTTCAGAGTGAGGGTTGTAAGTAACATACCAGAACTCATAATTTATGGGTTCATTTGGAGAAAACACTTGGAGTAGTGAAAGAGGGTAGGAAAGTTTTCATGTAAAGAAAGGAAGCATGGGATTCAAGAAAGTGGGATCAATCATCACCTATTATGTTTTATGTACAAAAAATGATGAGAAAATTCCAAGTTTAATAGCATCATCTTCTTATATACCAATATGTAGTTATTATGTTTTGTTGCTTTGTAATTGATTTAGCTAATAAGTTGTTGTTAGTACAAAATTATTAAAATTAGAAGCTTCTAACAATCTTATAAAAAATGGTATAGATTAAAGGGGGGACAACATTGTACTCAATGATAATTGGTAAAAATCGCCGGATGCGGCTGCAGATGGAAATTAATGAGCTAAGGGCTGGCGCGCAGCCTCCAACGCTGCCCACACGCCGTGCCCACATGGCTCATGGCACTATGCCCGCTGGAGCTATTAATTCACCTCGATCGGACCAGAGAGGCAGTTATTGCATCTTCGCTCTTGGGTATATGGGGCTGGTTTTGTGGAATGTCTGCAGTATGGATGGAATGTCGCATTGTGAGAGCCATGGCGGACCTCTGAACCCGCTTGATGCTGTCTGTTCGTTCGATTGCGCCAACTCCAGCTGCAAAACGCAGACTGGACGTCGCTGCAGCATCTTCGCCTGTCTGGAGATCGTCCCGGGTGTTCATTTCTCCAACAGTCCCTTCTGCGGAGCTTCGGCCTCAACTGACGCTACAGCAGATTTCGCTGCAGGTAATCTGGCTCTCTCTGGCCTCAATTTGCATCCCTTGGACAATTACTCCACAAGCAATTGCTTTGCTGGTTATATCGCTTCTCCGTCTGGTTATATTGCTTCTCCGTCGGGTTTTATTGCTTCTCCGTTTGGTTTTTCTGCTTCCGCAACTGGTTACACTGCTTCTCAGTCGGGTTGGCCTAACCCTGGTACCCTCCTCACTTCACCCCATTCTATACCCTCCCTTCTTGGCGGTCCTCGTGAGCGCCTCCCTCTGTTAGCCATGCCACGCCTCAGGCAGCGCATGCGCTGCAGGAGAGGCACTCATCGAGGTCTGGCCATGGAAAATCCTTCCTCCCCGCTTTCTGAGCTCAGCTCGTCCTCTGAGGATGATGCTCACACGCCCCCGCCTGCCTCTCGAGGTGGTGGAGCCAGAGGAAGAAGCTGGGGTCGACGTGCGGTGAATTATGCTCCTACAGGCAGAGGGAGGGGTCGTATTCGCGCCAGGAGTTCTGTTGACTTCCCAGGTCTGCCACATCGAGCCTCTGAGCCTTCTGGCCCTCCTGGCACTCTAGCCTCCTCCAGTCAGCCTCCTTCTGACCTCCCTACCCCTCCCAGTCAGCCCACTCCCCGGGAAAGTCACATTCGAGGGGCCACCATTCGTCAAACGACTCAAAATGCCGAACTCCGTTTCCACTGCACCTCCTTCGACTCCATTATCACCGCCCTCATCTCTGTCTCGCTCCGTGAGGAAATTCCGCCTTGTGCCACCCCTTCCCTCCCCTTTGACCACCGCCCCTCTCCCCCTCCACCCATGGAGTTGCACTCTGGAGCTGACAACAAAGATTTGCAGACTGATAGCCAAGCAGGAAAGGAGGACAGTAGCGAGGAGAATGAATATGCTTGCAGGATTGAAGAGGAACCAATGTCTTCTGAGCACGAGGGCTAATTCCCCTGGCTCATTCACTTCTGGTCTTTTTGAGTTTTGCTGCTTCAATTGCTCCACCGATGAGCAGTATGTTGTTTCTAGTTTTTCCAGTACTGTTTACATTTTATGTATAATCCTCTGGCCGGTTTCCCTTCTAAGGGCGGCACAGCATATTTTGCTTAAAGGGTTGGTTTCCCACTCTGGGCAACCCAAAACAATCAAGAACAGTGATGTTAATCAGTCCCAGCTCGCTAGCTCACACAACAGCAGCATGGGTAGTTTTGTAACAATACTTTTATAAATTAATAGATTAGTCTGATTTAGAAAAAAAAAAATGATAATTGGTAAAAATAAAGATAGTGACAAAAAGTAAAGGAAAAAAATAAAGATAGTGACAAAAAGTAAAGGAAAAAAACAGAAAAAACAAAAAATTCAAAAGAAATGAAAACTATATGCACAAGAAATTTCATGAAACAATTATTTTCATCCTTTATCTGCCTCAATATAGAGGGCTTGAGGTGTGACCTGTTGGTAGTGTAGGAAAAGAACCAATCATTATTACCTTCAAGTAGATAAGAGTTACTTTCGATTGTGGTTGAAATTATAAAGGGTCACATCCATAATTTCTGAAATTTCGAATGCTTCCTTTTTTCTGCATGGGCAAAGTCCCACAATAGAACTTTTTGTCCAACCTGAAATCTAACGTTTTTAGATATTTTATTGAAATGGTTTTTGATAGTTTGTTGTCTGCATTTTAGATTATTATGTGAATAATTTCTGTGTTCTTCTAAAACGAAAAGAGAAAAGAATCTTTGTGGGACATATGTTGAGTTTAGTTGTTCAACCTGTAATGCTAAACGCATAGAAATTAATTTGATTTCAACAGGCATGCCAGCTTCTTGATCATAAACTATTTGAAATACAGACTTGGTAGTGGTTTTGTCTAAATAAAAAGAGAGTAGCAATCTAATTTATTTGCTTATCATTAATGAATTTTCTTAGGATTTTGATCCGATTTTTCTTAGTCGACTTTGCCTGCCCATTACCTTGCAGTAGATAGGTGGAGGAAGTAGAGTGCTTAATTTGGTATTTCGCACAAAACTTAGTGAACTTGGTGGAGATAAAGGCTGGCTCTTTATCTAAAACTATTTTCACTGGTAAATCAAATCTAGAAAATATATTATTATCAAGGAATTAAATTATTTACTAGTCTCTGCCATTTTTTTTAGGAATTGCTTCTATCCATTTTGTAAAATAATTGGTAGAAATTAGAAATAAAATATGCCTAGAAAATGAAGGTGGGCTTATAGGGCCAATAAAATCTAATCCCCATTTCAAGAAAGAGAAATTGGAAATGACATGCTATAAAGGTGATGCATAATTTTTTTTCTCTTCTAGCAACCTTTTGACTTTCCTCACAACTTCGTACAAACTTATAGTTGTCACTAAAGATGGATGGCCAGTTGAAATCAGCTCTAAGAATTTTTATGTTGTGGATTTGGAAAAAAAATGTTCGCCAATGTGCATATCAAAAAATTTGATCTGTGCAATATTTGCAGTACTCTATAAGTTGTTTTTTTGTCTGCACAACATAGAAGGAGCCCATCAAAATACCTGTGGAAAAGAATTGTGTTACTTATTAACTATTTGGAGGCTTCAAGTCCCAATATTCTATGTTGAGACTCATCTATTTTATCAAGGAACTTTTCATTTTGGATACAGAAAATGATATAATTATATCAAGGATGATCTACTAGGTCAACCTGATAATCTTCGATTAAAAACAAGGCAGACAAGCAATAATCTTTGTCATTCCCTTCATTTGGCTCATAATGTTGGACCAAATCGAGAGAAAGATCACATCCATTAATAGTTTTAGTCATAATTATTGTTAAATCACGTTCCTGTATTTTTTCAAGCCAATCATCCAAATTCCCAGATACTAAAGTTTGAGAAAGTAAAAAAATTCACAAGTAACAAGACTCTTACCTCTTAGTGCTTGTTGAGAATATAGTGTCGAAATGTTTATATAGCTTTAACTAATGTGTAAGTATGTTTTTCAATTAATGAGTATTTTAATTCATCATCTGATAAGCTTTATCTCATTAAAGTTATAGGGTGCTCTTCACCTTGATCATTTTTCTAAAATAAAATACCTGAAATAGCCTCTTTTGTTGCATTAGTATATATAATAAAATCTTTGGCGAAATCTACTTTTTCCAAAATGAGTGTTGAAGCTATGGCCTCTTTGATAGCCAAAAAAAATAAGTGGGTTGCATCTTCCCATTGAAAGGTTATATCTTATTTTAGCAGTTTATGAATGCACTTGATGATTTTTGTGAAATCACAGATAAATCTTTGGAAAAAAATTATTGTGCCCATGAAAGATTGAATCTATTTCTTATATTTTGGAGCTAGAAAATTATGAAGTGCTTCAATTCTTTCTAGGTCAATTCTACCTCCAAGATTGATTCTCTTTCTTGTTTTTGGGAGCTAGAAAATTATTAAGTGCTTCAATTCTTACTAGGTCAATGCTACATCCAATTTCAGAAACAACATGTCGAAGAATTTTTCCTGTGGTTACACCAAAAATGGATTTCTTAGAATTTAAAGACATGCCATATTCTCTACACCTTTAAAATACTTGTCTAATATTATAAAAGTGGTATCTTTAACACTTCAAATAAACTGTTAAATCATCAAGATAAACCTAGATGGTTTTCTCGATGAGATCATATAAAGGTATTTGCATAGCTCTTTGAAACATGGAACCTTCATTAATAAGCCCAAAATTCATACGTTCATAGGAAAAGATGCCCCATCCTGTAGTGAATGTGTTTTGTATTTATCCATTATCTTGAGGTGTATCTAGTTGTAATCATAGAAACCATCAAGAAGGGACATCATTTGAGATCTTATAACTCGTTGCAAAATTAAATCCATATTGGGAAGCAGAAAATTAGCTTTCATGCTTTCTATATTTAAGGCACAATTTTCCACACATAAACGAATGCCACTAGTTATCTTTTGAACAAGGACTAAATTAGCTACCCACTTTGACTATTTAACGAGGAAAATGATGTGAGCGACCAATATTTTTTCAAGCTCTTTTCGAATTGTGGCCTCAAGATCAAGATTAATTGGTCTTTGCCTTGTCATGATGATATTGGCAATTCTTTAACTGAAATGGTGTTTTGAATTTTACCAATACCAAAACCATGTAAATCCGTGTATGACGAAGCAAAGACATTGATAAACTCATGAAAAATCTCCAAGTACGTTTTATTTTCTTTCTCTAACCATTGGGACGTGATTTGCAAAAATTATGGCTCCTTGGTAGTCCCAATATTCACATATATATTCTCTCCAATTTGTATTTTCATTCTCCTTATGTATTTCTTTATTTTTTAACACATCGAACTTTTGAGGGGAGAAAGCCCTTTAGGGTACTTATTGTCTTTGAGTGAAATAATTTCTTTCTGATGAGATGGTTTCCCTTGGATAAATGAGAAAATTCTCTCAGCATCTGAGGATACCTACAAATCCTATTTATTATATGGTAGATGAGGATAATATAATGATTGTAAATGCAAGCAAGCTTGTCAAACATAAGATGTCTTTAAGGGTTACAAAAATACACATCCAAGTGATCAGACAAGAAATTTAATTCCTTGCAAACATGGGTAATGTTAAAAAAAGTATGAAGTAATTGAAGAAGATGTTTTTTTTTTTTTTTTCCTTTCTGTTGGAATGTTAAAAGAAAAAAATTAGAAATTTCTTGCCATGTAGCTTGAGTATGTTTCTTAATTAACTTATTCAAAGGAGAATAGATGTTTTTAATTAGATTGACAATAATTTAATTGTCACCAAAAGTGGTCAAATGTTGACAACACAAATTGAGGGCTTGTTAAATACCTGAAAGTAAATCCTCAAACTCAGTGACATTATTCATATAATCGAATTCAATTCTAAAGGTGAATTAATGTATCTTACAAAGGGGTGAATATAACATAACCCCAATGCAATTTACCTCATTTGAGGATGAAATGATACATATTTATGTGGGAACAAAATGAAATACATATTTATACAGAACATAGAGCTACAACAAAAACTAAACATCAATTTATTGATAGCAAAATATTGAAAAATGTTTACATGCACAATGGAAAAATAGCTCAGAGGATGGTAGCATATCTCTGAGAAGAGATGTGGTGGCTACATGCCTTATAAATGGTCTTAAAATGAGGCTTGAAAGCCTATTTATTATTTATAAACAATGAAACACCCTAAACATCCAAAAACCTAACCCTAGGAGATGAAGCACCAAAAGTTTGTGGGCCCCATTGCAGTAAATTGGTACATCAACTTCCGAGGGTCATAACTTTGGCATACAATCTTCATTTGATGTGTACGATAACTTGTTAGAAAGATCTATCCAAGGAATAAAACTTTCTACTATAAACCTTTGTTGAAAGCAATTAATTTATTCATTTTCCAAAAAAAATGACGTTTAGGGCCTCAAAATGACTACAAATGTTTAAGACCCGAAAAACTGCCAAAAATAGTAAGTTGTGATACAATTAAGGAAACTGGAAGAAATAGTGGTGGGGGTCCAAGTGGAATAGACGGGTGGCCAAAAATATCCACCTATATCATTCCTCCCCCCTTAGGAAGCAATGGTCCCCATTGTGCTGAGTGCCCCCATGAGACGGGGAAACTTCTGCTAAATTTGGTCCCTAGAGAGCCACTTGTCTTGGTGCAAGAGTTGGCCAACTTTAAACAACCTAATACAACTAGATCTTCCATTGGTGAGTATTCTTGGTCTTCATGGCCATGATTCAATGAATTGTGGCATGTTCCATGAATTTTGGGTTTAGATTTGTTGGTGTGAGTTGTTCTGTAATGTTTGATGTGTCTAGTAATGGTGGAAAGTATGGCCGAAAGTGGTCCACATTGAACATTGGGTGCAATCCAAGGAAAGTGGGAATGTTGAGCTCAAAATCATTGTCTCCCACAATCTTGGTGATGGTGTAAGGCCCATATTGGAGTGGTTTGAGCTTTCGATGAGCTCTAATAAGGTGTTCTTTCTGCAAATGCAACCAAATTTTTTTTCCCACATGAAACTTGTGTGGCACCTGATGTTGATCATGCCGTTGCTTGTACTTGGAGTTGGAATTATCCAATATTCCATGAACCTACTGGAAGATGTGCTAGATGTTTTCAATAAACCTGGTTGTTTTATCAGCCTCAGATTATACATATGTGGATTATGTTTGTGTAGTCGCATAAGGCATGGAAAAATCAATCGGGCACAATGGTTGAAATCTCGGACCCACTTGAAAGGGACTGCGACCAATCGAGCTATAGAGAGCTTTGTTATAGTTGTGTTGCACATAGGGAAGGCTCATATCCTAGGTTCATGGATGCTTGGAGTTGTACATGCATAGTATGTGCACTATCATCATGTTGACGACTTGTGTTTAGCCATCAGTCTGGGGATGGAATGCAGTCGACTTGGGGATCTTGGTGTCCAATAGTTTCCAGAGGTTCGACCAAAATTTTCTCATGAACCTGTTATCCTGATCTGATATAATGGTATGTGGGATCCAAAATGTACCCACACTCATTCAAAGAAGAGTTTCGCAGTGTCCTCTACTGTGATACTCTTCTTGCATTCCCCCAATATAGCCATCTTAGAAACTGTGTCCATGACCACAAAGACACAGTCACTGCCATGCTTGGTAGAAGGGAGGCCAAATAGATAATCCATGGAGATGGATTCCTAGGGTTGGATGGGAGTAGGAAAAGGATTGTACAGGCCTTGCTTCTTGATGGTTGGCTTGGCAATGGCATAGGAAGTGCAGGATTTGATATATTTTCCAACATTTTTCAGATTTTTGGCAAATAAAAGTATTTCTGGAGTATGAGCACAACCTTCTCCACATCAAAGTGTCATGCGACTTGAATGTAGTGTGCCTCCCAAATCATCTTGGCATGCTAACTTGAAGGAACACAAAGGTGGCCCAAGTAGCATATAATGCATCTTGGGGTGGAAATTGAGTATTTGCTTTCCATTCACTAGCATCTGTTATGTGGTGGTGAACTCTGGATTTTTTTTTTTTAGTTTTGGTCATCCATAGGTCTCGTGGCCACAAGAGTTGAGAACAATATTCAATGCTACAACTGAGCATTGGCTTAGGCAATCTGCAACATGATTCGTGTTTCCATTTTTGTATTTAATGTTAAAATATATGTAAACCACTTCTAATGGTGATTTTTTTGCAACTTCCCTTTTGTCTGTATAAACTGAAGAGGTTGGTGATTGGTGTGGATGATCGTCTCCTTCGCTGAAATGTAATGTTTCCATTTCTAGCAAGCCTGCACAATAGAATACATCTATTCATCATAGGTGGGGTACTTATGAATTGTATCAGAAAGTGTCTCACTATAATAGGGCACTGGATGCCTGTGCTAGGTGAGGATTGCACCAATAACATAGTTGAAGCATTTGTATTAATTTCAAATGGTTGTTGTAGGTTTGGAAATGTGACTACAGGGGTAGAGCAGAGGCGGTGATTTAGTTCAATGAACACCTTCTATTAGGACTCATACTAGGAAATTTTTTCTTTTGCTCTGCCCTTGGTCATCTGACTTAAAGGTCAAGTGATATTGGAGGATCCCAACACAAACCTTCGATAAAAATTTGCAAGGCATAAAAAGATGAGAAGCTTTATTAGAGTGGTCGAGATTAGCCAATCCTGAATTACTTGGACCTTAGCCGGATCCACATGTACACCTTGCTCATATATGATGTAACCTAGATATTGGACCTAGATCATGCCTAAAGTTCAATTCTCTAAGTTGGCACACAGTTTGTGTTGCTGTAGAGTTTGAAGGACTTGTCGAATGTGTTGCAAGTGCTACTCCCAACTAAGACATGTTGAAGATGAGGATGTCAACCTGATAAACAACCAAATATTATTTGGTAAAGGGTCACAATATGTCATCCATCAACCACATAAAATTAGTAGGGTATTTTTTCAACCTGAAGGGCATGACCAACCATTAAAAATAGACTTCCTTGGATTTGAAGGCGGTCTTCCAAAAATCTGTGGGCTCTATTGAAACTTGGTGATAGCCAGACTTCAGATCGGTGTTTTTGAAATACTTGGTTGCCTTGAGTTTGTCAAAAAGTTCATCAATCAGTGGTATTGGATACATGTTCCTAACAATGATTTTGCTTAGTGCCTAATAATCAATTTAGAACTTCTAGGTACCATCCTTGTTTTGTACAAGTATAATCAGGCTCCCATAGGGTGAGGAACTTAGTCGGATGTACCATTTTTGCAGAAACTCTTGGATTTGTTGCTTGATCTCTTCATTTTCCATAATGGAGTGGTGGCATATTGGTCCATTGGGTAGAGGTTCTTCGGGAGTTAGATAAATCAAATGCTTGACCTAATAGTTCAAGGGTACCCCTCTAGGTGAGGATAATATGTACTTGTATTCTTCCACAAACTTATCCACCTACCTCTGCTGCATGGAGGAACCCTTTGCAGGGGCCATGGATGTGGCCATGATATTCCCCTTACTTTGAGATCAAATCATAAAGAAAACAAATTTCCCAGTCTGGGAGATGATATTACTACATTGCTTAGCAGAGATCAAAGAGATGGCGGTAGGTGGGGCTACCTCTGATATCTTGTATAAATTATTGCCCAAAGTAATAATAACAGTGTGAGACATAGACTCATACACAAAATGACGCTTCCACAAGTATGGTTAGCCTAATAATACATCACAAAATTCAAGAGTAGCAGCATCACATGGTACCTATTTTGTGAAGGGCTTGATGTTGTAGGGAAGGCGACACTGCTAGCTGACGTGAAGATCTCATCCTTGGTGAAACCACCCGATGGTTTATGGTTGTGGGTGTGGTGTGGTTAGTATGCCCAACCACTTAATGAACTTTGCTAAAATGAGGTTCTTTTGGCTCTCATTTTCGACAATGAGCTACATCGGAGAACCCTTCACACACATCTTTGAGTGGAAGAGACACTCCCCATCCTCTAGATCTTTTGGATCAATATTATGGACCTTGGTGGTGGAAATGATGGTGTTGGGCTCCAAATCAATAATATGATTCCCTTTTTCATTCCCCTTATCAGGTTCTTACTTAGAGTCTGAAAATGCATTTGACTCTGAAACCTTTAGCTCGGACACTAGTGATTTCTTGGCTCGACACTCACTTGTGTTGTGAGTGGGGCTCTTATGAAACTCACATCACTTTCTTGTGTCCTCCTTTGTCTTCGTGGTGTTATTCTTTGCTTGTGAGTTTGGCAGGTTTTCTTGGGTCACCCTGCCTTGGCTTTTTCCTTTGTTTTGCAGTTTTGGGGCACCTTTCCCTTACTTTGGATTCGCAGATCCAAAGTATCACTTCTTTTGTTTAAATTTATGCTTGATCTTGATAGTGTGTCAATAGGCAGTTCCAAGCAAGGAGATGTTCGGGAGCTCCATCTCGTCCTAGATGTATTTGTGTAGACATTTGTGGTACTTGAGTACCATATCCCGCTAAGAATCCTTGATACCCAACTTCGTGCGAAGGGTATGAAAAATATTTGTGAGCACTGGCACGTCTTGGTCCCTTCCTTGTCGCAGTGTGGTCCACTTTATGTACTTATCTTCATAAATCCCGAGAAGGTAATATTGTTCCTTGATGGCATATCGAAAATAATTCCAAGTGGGTGCGGCTTAAAACAGTGCAGGTTCCTCTTGTCCCTCTGCTCATAGTAGGTTTCCTACTACTCGATGTGGGGGGTGGATTTGAGGAGCGAAAAAATAATATATTCCCTATTGGAAAAATCATGAACCAAAAAACACCCTTCCAACATATTTAACCATTTATCTACGATATTTGTATATATTTGGCCTTCAAATATGGGAATGTCAAAGTTGACTTGTACCTTAAAGGTAGTGGCACCGCCAGGGTGGATGTTGTATGAATATGTGTCACCTGTGGGTAGCCATTGAAGGATCTACGAAAAGTTGTCCATCATCATGTTCCATTGTCACTCGAGGGATTCTTCGACCAATATTTTGAAAGTATCCTCTACTCCCTCATCTTTATTTTCTTCTTCCATGGGACATCGTCAGGGTCAGCGAGGTCGGTCTTGCAAAGGTTCAACCAGTTTGAGCCCTAACTCCTTATACCCCAACCTCATTGGGGACATGCTCAAAACAATAGAGAAAGAGAAGACTGCTCTGATACCACTGATCTAGATTTATGCAGGAAAAAATTTAAATATAGATTCAAACATAAACACAGAGCTATAGAAAAAACTAAACTTCAATTCATTGATAACGAAATACTGAAAATTGTATACATGGAGAATGGAAAACTGGCTCAGGCAATAGTAGCTTATCTCTAAGAATAGATGTGGTAGCTTAATTCCTTATAAAATTTCTTACAATGAGGCTCAAATCCCTATTTATCATTTAGAAGAAATGAAACACCCTAAACATCCAAAAATCTAATCCTAGGAGATGAAGCACTAAAAGTTTGTGGGGCCTGTTGGGGTAAATTGGTACATCAATTTCTTGGGGTTGTAACTTTGGCATACGATCTTCGTTTTATGTGTATGATATATTGTTATAAAGATATATATGAGGAATACGAACCAAGTACGAGGTCTACAGGTTCCAAAAAATGTCGTTTAGGGCCTCAAAACGGCTCCAAAAGTCCAGGATCCAAAAAACTGCCAAAAATAGTAAATTGTGCTACAATTAAGGAAACTGAAAGAAACAATTGTGGGGGTCCAATTGGAATGGGTGAGTGGCCACCAATATTCTCCTGGATCATGCACCATATAATTGCATATTCCAGACTTGATAATTTTGATTAATATTTAAAGGAGGAAGAGCCTCTTGTTCAGTGAAAAGAGAGTAAACCCCCAAGTATTGTTCAATATAATTTACATCGGGCTGAGGAAAATTATCAATATAAGGTGAGATTATTCCTTTCCTTAAAATGATGATATTATTACCACCTTAAGGAAGGGCCATATGAGTGCCACCCAAAGACATATATCCACATGTTCTACTTTGTTAGTATCTACCGAAGATGATCGAATAGTTACTGACTAGCATACCCATCACTTGGATATTACATGTTGTTTTGATTTCAGGATGAGAAAATAAAACTAATATGACATCTTTGATCTCACTAGTGGTTCTCTGTTGAGAATTGTTATAGGCCACCATTTTCTTGGGTCTTTGATCGAAGCATTGTAAGCCTAATTCCTCCATAATAATTTTAGGCATGACATTGGGACCTGACCCACCAAAAACTAAATAACAATGAGAAATTTTATCACATAATTTCATAGAGACAAAAATTATGGTTTTTGACAAAATTTCTAGAATGATTTACAATGGAGAATTTGTCTTTGGGAGAATCCTCTTCTAGGTGGTCTTCGAAGAAATTCATAGGAGTGGACATTTTTCCTTTGAGAAATTTCTTTAAATGTTGTTGTTGCTCGATAATTGTGGCCATATCAAGTAACATAGGTTTTTATAAGAGTTGGAGTGGAAGCTTTAGCGCAAGGTTGCATCATTTCCCTCTTCTCAAACGATATCAAACAATTACTCATGTCTTTCATGAATTGAATAACATAATATATATCAAACTGGTTAACTGATTCTTCGAGTAGAAGTCTAATGTGACGTAATTATTCTTTGTATTCCAAACATATTTGTAAATCAAACCCTAGATTATTTTCATTTTTCTCCTCTAGCTTATAGTGGTAAGGAGGTAGAGTATTGTAGTAATGCATCATGTATGCTTAATTTTGTGACCCGATGATCTCGTTGAAATCTAATTATACAACTTCGTGAGTCAAAGATTAAAGGACTTAATAATTTCACCTTTTGTAAAGGTAACATTATTGTAATCTCGGAGGATATCAACAGGGCTCTGAGGTTGGCCATAAGTAGATTTGAACCAGTAACATAGCTTTTTCCAATTAGAGAAATCTTTGGGTAGAAGTTCAAAAAAACTAGTTGTTTCTTTTCCTTCTAAGGATTTCACAAAAATATGCATGCAGGTATCATTGTCATTGGAACCAATATTATGACACACGTTATAAAATCAATTAGATGTTCCTTACTAGTGATGGCACCATCAACCAAGAACCTGGGAAAACATTCCTTAAATTTGGGTAATGGTGTATTAGTGGGCATTAAATTTAATGGGGAGGCCACATGCCAAGGAGTGGCATTTACATCTTCTTCAAATTGGAATAACCCATACTTCTTAATTACCTTGGCAGGATTACTAGTAGATTGTTTTGGGTTAAAACATGAATACAAAATATAAATTTGGAAAGTTGATGATGGAGTCAATGGCGATTGCAAGGAAGAGGAATTAGATTTGGAAAAAGACTAGGTTCTTGAAATGACTCTTCGAGAGGGAGAGGTTGTCCTAGAAGAACAAGCAAGATCATGGTTGAATTTAAGATGAGCCTGAGAGCAAGAATAAATCTTCGTCTTTGGGCTTCATCTAACGTTTTGTATTCAGGGCATAAACCTTGGTTTCCCCTAGAAGAACAAGGTTCACTGGTCACAAGCTAGCGACCTTCAATAAACACATTCTCTGAGATGCCTTTCAACGGGTTCTCTTCTTTCTTGCAGATTGATATCTCGAGCTATATAGCCTAAGATTATTCCAATTCTGCAAGGGAGTTAGAATTATCAAGTATGAAGTTAAGGAGCGAATGAGCGATGATTTTTTTATTGTTTACATGATTAGGAAGATCGAGTTGATTTGTAAATGGTATGATCATGTAGGAAAGAATACTTATGGAACCAAGGATTAATTAAGTGAATCCTAGTATGGTCACCTAATTTTTTCAACGAGCGAAGAGTATGTTCGCTAACTTCCTTGAATCTCATTGTGCGGGTGAGATAATGGGACTATGCCCAGGGTTTAATGCCTTGAATTAAACTACAATAAAATTATATACAACAAAATTGAATACTAAAATGGAATAAAATTATTTACAGCAAAGAGAAAAATGAAAAGGAGATAATATAAACAATCATGTACATCATGTAAAGTAAATACATTGAAATTTTAACATACTGAAAACAAACTAATAAAGAAATTATAGGCAGGTTTTTTATGATGATACCTTGTCAACCATAAGACCACACAAGTATGCCTTGAGACCTAACTAAATTAACTGACAATTTCAACACTTAATTATCAAAAAGTTTTTCTTATAAGAATTGGAAATCTAAAGTAAAAATTTGGAGAAATATGCTAAAAATATATAGGTTGTCAATTGTTGATTTTATTAAAAAAAAATATGAGTTCAACCTATTGTTTTAGCTGATTCCTATGAGAATTTAGACCATAAGACAATTCTAAAATGTCTAATATGTAACTTGGACTCATACATAAACACTCGAAATGGAAAAAATCAAGTAATGCAAAGTATTGGGCTACTTGGACTCTTTAGATAAGATTGGATCAGCAATATGTTCTACAAAAAGTGCACTAGTTATCATTGATACAACAAATATCAAACCTTCTAATAGCACTATGTGCAAAGAGAAATATGTATGGTGGTATAATATGCTAATAAAGACAACCGGTTCTAAGATGTTTCCCATTGTTTATGTCACAAGTCAAAACATGGTTGGTGTATATATAAAACATAATATGCCAGAGATGTATCTCACAAACTATACGGGGAAATATATGAAATATTTGTGGCTAAGTAAAAAACAAAACAATACTCTACATTTTATTTTGCTTCATAATGGTGGCTATGGATATCAGTATGGAAGAGCACTTATATACTAGTCTGGGCAAGTATAAGGAACAAATTTATGATTGAGGTTATCGACCTATTTGAAAATAACACTTTAATTAGGTATATTTGGTAACCTGTGGGAAAAATAAGGGTTGGATTTACAAATTTTTACCCAAACTGATTTGAAAATTATAGATAAACTCCATAAATTCCAAAAAATTCATTTTGAATGTGATGATGAAAATGGCTTAAGGTATGGGACATCGTTTCAGCGTGGGAGGCATCAAATGGTAAGTATGGAGTGTGAGTATGAATGTTGTGCACAAATTCTTATTTTTCAACTTTTCTTGGCAATGGATTTTTTTTTGAAGTTAATTTAACATATGAAAAGCGAGATGATGATGGAGGTAACTTGTCCTCAACAATTATACATGAGCGATATAAGACTTAAAACAAACAAAATTCCTAAAAGAGACTTTTTAATTACTACATGATAGGCTACCAAGATGGCATGACACAGCCTGGCTAAACATGTCGAGAGTGGATGACTCAAGCTATGTGTGGGAGTTGAGATAGCCTACAACTTGGCACAATGTGTAGAGGAGAAAAAATAACCTAGGTTTAAGTGAGACGAAATGTGGTTTGTGGGCTAGTTGTGCAAGAAATGGGGCTTGCCCTTTCTTCTTTCCATGGATGAGGGACTTAGCCTAATGCTTACGTACAAAGTTCAAATGTAGACTCAGAGAAATATTGTGTTGAATATATTATTCCCAGATTTTTTTTAACACGGTTATTCAACATAGTATTATAAACCTGTCGATTAAATACAAAATGAATGTATAGATAGCAAGAGTAAGCTGAGTTAAAACAGGAAAGGGAGCCTCTGAGAGGTAAGGTTCTCAGCAGGTGATCCCAGAGCAGTTCGAGGAAACGAAGGTAGAGCTATGACGACGTCGGGTAATTTGGTATGTTATGGCTATTGCCACTTTTCTCTATCAATTTCCTATTCCTGTTATCAGTTATGAAGGCAACATCAAATTGGAAGATGATTGTAATGCCATATACAAAGTTCTTCACTCCTGTAATGGGTCTGCTTGTCAGTATGAAATTTTATTTCATTTTTTTTTGTTACAATGTTAATGAAGGGTCTTTAGTTATTGAACCCTGTTTTAGAAACCCGCCATTAATCCTCAAGGCAGCTCAGTCAAGTCTGTGATTTTGTGGTGAAACCCAGTTAAAACCCTGCAGGTGTTTACATTACAGAGCAAGGCCAACTCATGGTCTCAACCCTGACGATCTGTGTCCTCAATTGACCTCTCCACTTCCCTATGAGCTACACATGCACGCTCTATGGAACCCTCCTCAGTGGGAGATTTATCCCATGATTCGGGGTCCTTGTACCATTAATAATGAAGCTTCCCATCAAGATTATGAGCAGGCTTGCATGCTCAGTAATGATAACCTCCGAACCCATAATCACCCCTCTCAACAAAATTCTCTGTTATGTAGTGTCAGGATTCCCTACCTTTAGTTTATGCATTCAAAAAACCTCAATAGTAATCTAAATTTCAGTTTTTTCAAAGATATTTTAAATGTTTGTGTCTTTTACATTTTTACCACTCATGATGCCGGATGCTCCGCAACGTTTGAGGATCCACCCGTATATCAGGGTGTAGTAGGCTCCACCAAAATTCACCCGAAAACTATTATTGATTCTATGTTTCCACATACAGGCCTGTTCCACAGTATTACAGGGATAATAGAAGAGCCGTCGGGGTCTGTTCGTCAGACCAGAACAATGGAAAAAGGGCAATATGGGAAACACAAGGGAAGCGGAAAAGGGAAACAAAAGCAACTAATTCGGAATGAGGGACCTAGTAAGTGCAGAAGGAAAAATATTAAAGAAGTTATGGAAAATATCTTCGATCTTTATGAAGCTAGAAACCCAACTCAGATCCGCAATACCATTCAAGGACGGGAAAGAGAGAGTAACCACGAAGATGAAAATATCAAATAGTAGGAGGCCACCATGGACTTTCTCTGCGACTCGAGGAATACAAGAGGAAGGTTATCCCTTTTCCATCAATATGTCAACATGTACTGGAAGCTCAAATGTATTTTGGCGAAGGCCATAACTAGCATGCAGGATACGGAAGGAAACCAAACTGTGGTTTCAGAGTTGCAGCAAATCAAACAGGAAATTCGAGAAATTTTCATGTCTCAGTATCATGTTGCGGCAAGAATTGGGAGAATTGAAAGACAACTACAAGCAATGCAACAAGTAGAGATGTCGGGTTCTACTGAAAAATACCTGGCTCCTATTACTCTTCTGATGGCTGAATTTTGCTTTTATTAGCTTTTAATGATTTTTGCAGCAAGTTTTTACAGCCTTCGGCTAAACTATAACTTTTGTGGACATAGTAAAGTAGATATAGCAGCAAGTAGAAGGAAAAAACAATTTCAATACTGGTTAGCTTTTAATTCACTCAGGTGGCCAACAGACCTGGTTTCCTTCGGGCAGGTTGAGGCCACTACATGCATCAGTATATGTATAACAATCTATTTTTTTGATATATAAAAAATGGTAAGGCTCTGCGAAATTAACAAAAAAGAAGAAAGAGTAAGCTGAGATTGTATGAAAAATATTCAATACATTGTTGTGTTGGTATGCACAATAATCATTATTATTATTATCTAATTTTAAAGTTATAATCGATGCAAACATAAAATTGGTCTATGATATTTTTTTGTTTATGAGACAAGAGATCCTCTTCCACCTCGTAATTTGAATGTCAAGTTTACAAAGACATACATATTTTACCCCTCAATTCTGAACTCGTGACCTCTTAAGAAGAAACACATACTCTTAACTATTAAATCCTATTTTACAAGACCATCATACAAATAGGCATTAATTATAATATTTTCCCATGAATTATTTATGAATTAGGGTTCCAGTGAATTCTAAAGCTTAGCTTCTCCATAGTAGCTAAGGAAAACAAGGGTACGTTGGTTGTCTCTCTACCAACTTCCTCTACTCAGTTGTAATTCCTAATGTGCTCCTCGAGCCATGGTGAAATAAACTCACGTCATGTCTTACCAACTACACAATTTCTCATGGTATGGCTCATTGGCTCATAAGATTATCATATCATAGGAATGGGTACATTTAGGACTTCAACTTACCTGTTTAATATTTACACCACAAACTTTACAAACTAGTTTAATATTCATGTTTTGGAAAGGTTATGATGGTGTGATTGACACCATTCATAACCTATTTTACAAGACCATCATACAAATAGGCATTAATTATAAGATTTTCCCATGAATTATTTATGAATTAGGGTTCCAGTGAATTCTAAAGCTCAGCTTCTCCATAGTAGCCAAGGAAAACAAGGGTACGTTGGTTGTCTCTCTACCAACTTCCTCTACTCAGTTGTAATTCCTAATGTGCTCCTCGAGCCATGGTGAAATAAACTAACGTCGTGTCTTACCAACTACACAATTTCTCATGGTATGGCTCATTGGCTCATAAGCTTATCATATCATAGGAATGGGTACATTTAGGACTTCAACTTACCTGTTTAATATTTACACCACAAACTTTACAAACTAGTTTAATATTCATGTTTTGGAAAGGTTATGATGGTGTGATTGACACCATTCAACAATCTTGTCGGTAGGCCATACAACAATGGTGAGATTTATTTTGTTGTACACTTTTATTCTCTTATGTACCTAGGATGCCTTCACACCAACATAATGTACACCATAGACGAAGTTGTATGTGAGTTGATAGTGTCGACCAGACCATGTTTAATAGTTCAAATAAAATTATCCGATCATGCCTTCATACCCACCATGATCACACCAATTACAACTTGTCATATGAAAAAATTTTATAACCATGGGTATCGTATGTTTCATATGCCGCTCGAGATGACCCTATGGTAATGAAATCTGCCTCATTCAAACTTCGTGTGTGAATTGTGAAACCCCCACCGGGCAATTTGAATGGAAAAATTATAATCATTAATTTGTGTCATTACAACTATGTTTTTCACCGTTATGACAAATATTTATCTTTATCATAATTATGTTTCATATTTAAAATAGTTTTTAATTATATTAAATGTTGCAAAGGAAAATATGTAAGGTATAAATTTAAATTTAAATTTAAAAGTAATCGTGATATATTAAAGATTATTGAAAATAAAAAATAGTACATTTGATGTTAAGATTGTTTCTTTCTACATATGTTTGGTGTATATTTATTTCTTTTCTCCTAATCCTTTTTTACCATTTTTCAATATTAAACTATCTCACTTAAAAAAAAAAGCTTGCAATCTCTTACATTCTACCAACACATAATGTGTTTCTAAATGTGTTGATTTTTACATTATTGTATGTCAAAATCCAATGAAGGAGAAGGATTGATGTCATATGAACTGATGCAGGGGCATTAGATTCGAAAAATACTTTGTATTTTATTAAACATAGGGGTCTTATGTTTGTGAGAAAATATTGAATTTATGTAAATATTAATAGGCTTTTAGAGTGATTTTAATTAATTAATTGTGAGGATTTGTTAATGTTCCCATATGAATGGAGAACATGAGGGAAATTAGATTTTAGATATTTAAGAATTAATTATGAAAGCCTAAGATATATTTGGTTTCAAGATTTTGGGGATAAAATCTAGATTGTAGGGGTTTGGAGATATTTGAGGACTTTGTTGAGTTATTGAAGGGATATTGAACCTAAATTGGTTCAATTAAATTTGTATAAATTAATAATCTTAGAAGGCAAAAGAAAATCAGAGAGTTGATTAGAGTAGAAGCAAGGGTTTTTGCCTGGGAGCCTTCGAGCTATTGTAAAAGGGCCAATGATTTGGAAATCAGGCCAAGGAAGGAGATTGTTATGTAAGTATTGTGTCTATTAATACAGAATTTAATTTTCTGAAGATTACGCCTTCTTCCTGAGTTTATGTTGTTTGAATGAATTGGGATTCAATATCGATTGAATTGGTGTATGTTGTTGGTTTATAAGAGAAGCACTGTAATCAACGCACTTCCAATGCAAGTAATAAATTGCTGCATATTTTATGAGAGAGACTCCATAATTCAATTGCGTTTTCTGTCTTGGACAAGATGAACGATTTCTACATTAGGTGATTGGTATGAATTTGGTTTGAATTAAGTGGGTTCGATTCACAGGAATCGATACTAGTTCTGATAATCAATATCGATATCAGCAATTACCTTTAAATAAATATCAATTCAAATTGATAATTTGCTATCAGGGTTAAGACATGTTTGAAAGAAAGAAATTTAATTTGGTTTGCTGGAATCAATTCTCTTAGCGTTGACTAAGTTGATGTGTAGAGGTCGATCCAAGTTTGGACGCAGAAGAAATCGTGCTAGAAAGGAGCACTGGATTCGTTGAGCTAAAATCAAAGTCTGTTTATGCAAGCGTTGGATAGTCGATGGTATTGAGATTGATTCCAATTGTTAATGTAGAGGAAGGTGTTCTTTTAAAGGCGGAATATTGGAGTTAATTACAGTCAAATACCAGTCTTGAAGAATAGGCGTAATGGAAATCGGTTCTGCTTCAGTGTTAAGTTGAGAACTGTAGGACGGAATTAAATCCGGTGGCAATCAAAAGGGATTGAATTTGATCGAAGACTTAAATTGAAGGCAAAAGAACATGAATCGAAGGTTCATCTGATTCAAAAGTGCGAGATGCTGGATCTGTTGAAGCAATGTCACTTGAGCTTGCTCCACATCAGTAAGGCGGAGAAGCCGAGTTAAAAGGAGCAGTTAAACTTAACACAAATCAATACGGAATCGCTACAGGTGGGTGCTCGGACCTTGAAAAAATGTGAGTGTTTTAACCTTCGAATGGGTTAAGGTATGATTTAATTTGAAGGAAAAAGCACATTCAATCAATCTCGGATCCAAATCGGAATGAGGATCATGATTTTTTTCAATTGGCGATGGAAATCGAATGCTGAAGGAGCCGAAGGTCAATGAAATTGCAATTAGAGAGCGGATCTTCGAATTGCTGAGAGTTAAATTGGGAAATTTCCAAAGCTGCAAGGGAATTAATATGAGCATGGAACATAATTAAGATCACAGAGATCGAAGTCAAAGAAAGGAACTTCGAGTTAAGGAGTAGTTCCTGATTGGAGAGGATCGAAGCTTGAAGGAGAAGGAGAGATCGATTTGCATAAATCGATGTTGGTTTTGTGTTAAATCTCCACAGAAGAAATTGAGGCAGAACTGTGAAGTAAACAACAGTAGAATGAAGCAAACTCCATAAAGTCCTGGTCGAAGGCACAGAGGTTACAAGGTATGTTAATCGAAGTTTGAAGTATGGCTGATAATACATGCACGTGAGAGCGAAGTTTATACGTCGGATTAAAAATGATAAGGGTCAAATGTTTGAAATGTTTGAATTCACATTATGACTTTCAAAGTGAAAACTCATGAGTTGAGGTTATGGTTTCCTTTGATTGGAATAAAAGCTTCCGCATGAGAGTTAATTGAAATCTGGGTGATTAAATTTAACAGAGATTAAAAAGCTTCCACATTATTATTGTGAGTTTTCCCAGATGGGGAATTTTATTGGAGTATAAATGTGAATTGAATTTTTTATGTACATAAAGAGTAAGATTGTGGGTTTGGCGGGGTTGCCCGCTATCATGAACTTTCCAATTGCCAAGGCTCTTATCTTAAAATTTTCTACAAGTGAATATTGTCTTCCACCATTTATGCAATCAGTGCATAGATTTAAGGTTATGATAATTGTCAAACACAATTTTAAACATGCTACACTTCAAGGCATATTAGTCTTGGGTTCATTAATTCGGCTAAAATTTGTTCAGTTAGAGAGAGTAATTCTTCCTCCCCTTCAAAAATACTTTCAATCTTGGAAAATATTATAGAAGTTATTATTGATTCTTTGTTGGGGTTGTGGAAATGTGACCAAATTATATAGAGGGTTGTGTTTGGAATTCCCCATCCTTCTCAAGTTCATTATTTATCATTGTAGAAATTTGTAGGAACTTCCTTCAAGTATATATTATGACTTCCCTTCAACATTTGTCTATAATAAATTACTATGATCTTCATAAGTTATCCAATGATATAGGAGATCCCAACTCATTGAAAATGTTCAAGTTATATGCATGTCTAAGTTTAGAAGAACTGCCATATTTAATTTTTAAAAATAAACAACTGTAATCCCTTGATATTTCGTTGTGTGGACGCCTAACTCCTTTTGCCCTTTTAATTAAATTGATTAATAAAAAAATGATATACAAACTAGTGTCATATGAAATGAGTTATGGTTTTTTGGGCATGTGTTAATGATAAGCCATGGTATTGTAACAAAACTTATTTAAAGTAGGGCCGAATTTCCATGATTAAGAATCTTGTTGCATATTTTATGGTTTTTTAAATGTATATATGTTTAACTCATAAATTAAATTTTATAATAATAAAATAGTTTAAATTAAAGTTAATTTTTATGAATTTTTAAATTTTTGTAATGTGTTATATATTATAAATCCAATCATACTTACTACAAATTTCTATCTATTATTATATATTATTATAAATGATTCCAAATTATTATAAATGATTACAAATTATTATAAATCATTGCTATGACATAAATGGTATAATTTTTATATATTAATAACAATAGAATTTATATATTAATAACAATATATATATTAATAAAATTGAGTTATAAAACACTTCTACATTTATGTTAAACGCCACCACTATATTTCTAGACCTAGGCTTATTTACACTACAATTATACTCTCTTTTCAAAATTACATCTTAATCAATATTATTTCCCTTGAAATATTAGTGAGAGTTAGTAGAAATAGGAAGTATGGAGGAAGCAAAGAAAAGATCATATTTAAATTGACTCGCATTTAATATAAGGTGGGTGCCTTATAGAACGTCTCTTTCTATAGAAGCTGGAAAATAACCTTGGATTTGAATGTCTTCTTGTAAGTTTCAAGTAGATGATCTATGAATGATATTTGATAATAAGATTATAGAATTTCTTATTCTAATTTTTCTCTACTATCAAATCATTGTGTGGCAACTTGTCTTGAAATGTTTTGCTTCCATCTCTTTTCTTGATCTATCATTATCAATAATATGTTTTATTCTTAATAATTTGATCTATCATTATCAATAATATGTTGCAACCTTTACTGTGAGCCCATAAGACCCATCATCTATGCATTCCCTCCATTAGTTTCACAAACACCAATTTGATCATTATTGTTTTGATGTTCCCTAGGTTCTTCTTATCCCTTCTGTTGAAGATTGATATAATAAGACTTGTTGTCTAGCACGTTGGAACTTGAAATAACTTCCCAGATCATTTCATTGAGTATTGTTGATCAATGCGGCTGATATATTCCGGCCCCGATTTGAGTTTCTTAGCTTAGAAGCACTTGATATCCTTTGATTTCCCCGTAGCTACCCTTTTTGTACCTTCTTCTAGTTACTCTATTATCAAAAATTCCTTTGAGGGTGTACCAAAACTACAGAGGATCCAAATATATTTATGAATCTTCAATTATAATTCTCTTGCATGATAATGGGATCGTCATCTTCCATTCCATTATGTTGTTACACAATTTGCGGACTTTTATATTTTCCATATGCACATTTTGAAGCTTACCCCCATGAAAAATAAATAAAAGTATTTGACCTTGAACCAAATTGTTAAATTTTATGGACTACTTCTATCTGGCACCCTTATTCCTAGTTGCCTCATTCCCCATAACTTGCTCAATTTGCACACATAAGTGCCTATTCAATAACTTCTCATGATGCCATTGTTAAGTTGAATTTCTCTACAAGAGATGCTTGGTCTCTACATGGCTCTTAACACATAACACAAAATTTATATCCATAATTTGTGCACATTAAAAATAAGGAAATATTCCCACTAAATAATGATTCACACTAATGGTTTAGATACATATATGATGATTGATTCTAATTGAGTTGTACTTGTCCAAATGATAAAATTTACAGATAATACTTGCCTAGTTGCACATTGCCCAAACCACCACTTGGAAATAGATGTGCGATGAATCTTCTGTGAAACAATAAAAGCTATTTTAGGCTTATAAATGACCTCTATGTGATTACATGATTGGTAAATCAAATAACCATCTATATTTTATAATTTAAACTAAGGGATGTTAAAACAAAGAAACAACCATATGATAAATTTGTGACTTCCAATTACAAATTGAATTGAGTTGGATAAAAAACTAATCATAATCTCTTATATATCTTGCAATTCAACATTCATGACTTGCTAAACTTATGTTTCCCAGACTCCATCCCTGTAACAATTGTCCTAGTTCCCATAAAGGGGTCTTTACCAGGAGTAGGATTTTAATGCATTGGGAGTGTGGGGGAGGGTGTTTCCCGATGTGTGTTGGTCGATAAGGCTTGGCTTGAGTTCAGTTGGTTCATCTCATTGGTTGGTTCCTTCCCCTTGTCTGGCTTGACCAGATTCCTTCTGAGTGTTAGAATATGGTTTTGGTGTGCCTGCTACCGTCGAGTTTGGGAACGGTTCAGACATTTCTCTTTCTTGCTGATAGACTAACACATCCAACAATAGAAAACTGATGACTAACACATCCAACCATAAAAAATAAAAAATAAATAAAATAAATAAAACTTTATCTGGGACACACTTTCGGGATTTAAAGGTGGAAGCACACATCCAACCACATAAAATAAACTTTAGCAAAATTTATTTGGGACACACTTCTTTTGGGAACTAAAGGTGGAAGAACTCTCAATCATCATCTGATGGTGAGGAGTGGTGCAGAGTGGCAGCTGGGGAAGTTCTTTCCATAGGGAAATGCCTTACGGTGTAAATATAAAATTACTTATCCAATTTTAAGGTCAAGGCCAAGCCAAAGACCAAATTGGTGTATGAGACCCCCTTGTTTGTGAGACAATGGATCGTTCTTATCTATTAGGTTCGTAGGAAACACATGCTCTTATCCATTAGGCTAGGTAAGCCCAATCAAGTTGTATAAACATAAAAAAATAATACACTTTGAAATTTATGCTATTAATCTCTAAAAAAATAGCATAATAATATAACTCATCTTATAAAATAGATTAGGGATAGCCCACTCAAGCTATATAAACATAAAAAAATAATACACTTGGAAATTTATGTTATAAATCTTTGTAAAAAATAACATAATAATATAGCACATCTTATACAATAGATTAGTGATAGCTCTTTTCTTAGTAATAGATAGATTAAAATTTGATATTTATTTTAAAAGTAGTTATACTCCTTTTACCCTTTTAATTAAATTGATTAATAAAAAAATATTATATGAAGAAGTGTCATATGAAATGAGTTATGGTTTTTTGGACATGTGTTATTGATAAGTCATGGTATTGTAAAAAATCCTATTTAAAGTAGGGTAAACCCACGAAGTTGGGTTACACTTTTGTGAGAATCGGGGGCGGAAACTCTTTTTCCCAATAGTTTGGTCGAAATTTTATAAAAGTTCGGCTAAACTGTTATAGATTTTGGTCGAACTTTCGAAATTAGTTTGGTCAAACTCATTCTGCCATTTACATTGATGTCATACTGATGGTGCAGGAAAACATATTTTTGGTCGGAGATGGGAAGACTGCAACATAAGTTAGACTGAACAATTAGTTTGGTCGAACTATTAGTTCGGCTAAACTCTTAAAATAATCTGACCAAACTTTAGTTTATAAATACACCAGCCCGGACACGTGAATGGGTTTCGAGCTTATTAGCATCTACTGCTTCTATTGTGTTTGTGTTTCGGGCTTATTAGCGTCTGTTGTGTCCGTTGTGTTTGTGTTTTGGGCTTATTCGCGTCTGTTGCATTTGTGTTTCGGGCTTATTAGTGTTTGTTGTGTTTTTGTTTGCAAAGTCTTGGTGTTGCACAGGGGCAAGGAGGTAATTTATGTTGTTTTTTTTCTTTGTGAATTAATTTTATTGTTGTTTTAATTTTTTTCTTCTGTTTTAAGTTTATCGCTGTTTTTGTTTGCAGGTAATTGTCCTCCACGACTTCCTCGTTGATTGAAGCCTCGTTGATCTTCAAATTGCGACCTCGTCTCCAAATTGCGACCTCGTCTCTGAATTGCGGCTTGTCTTCTCATTGCGGCTTCGGCTCTGAATTTACATGTTAGTACAACACCTTGCTATAAATTTTGAATAATATGCAGTGAACTATAATTTTTCAATAATATACTCTTTTATAATATAATCTACTCTTTTTAATAATATGCAGCGAACTATAATTTCAAGTATGATTGTTAGATTTTCTTTAGAATTGCGGAATATTGAGTCACTATTATTTTGAAATTGTTGTCTTTTTATTTGGACTGATATTAAGTCGAAGCTAAACCTTGAAAGGAAGACATTGAAAGAAACTCACTAAATCGAATTTTAAATTTTAAATTTTATTTTTAACTTCTTGTCATGGTATAAAATCTAACTAATATGGCCAACATTTAGATGGTTTTTTCTACGACACTTTTTTCCATCATTTTTTTTTTCTATTGGAATTCAAACCTGTAGTTTAAGCACAAAAATATTGCAATTTCTTCCATTCCAAGGTATGACTATGAGAATTTTCGAGCCTGCAAGTTAACCAAGAATATCAAAATTGAAATCTCTCAAATTGCATGTTTTTATTGGATAGATTCCAAGGATGGAATCCAATCCTCCTTTCGTCGGGGTGTCAATGGAGCATCCCTTAAAAAGAAGAAATCAAAGAATCTAAGTTTCCTTTGGCTTTCCTTCCATCTTTCCTAATGCCCTTTCCTTCTCTGTCTTTTTACCTGTCTCTGTTTGTTGGTTATCAAACTGGAAAAGATACTAGATTTAGATGCCAATGGGGAAGCCGCTACAGGATATGGAGAAATCTGAGTTTATGATAGCTCTCAAAATGAAACAGATCCCAGGTGAGCTACTACTTACCTCGCTACTTGCTTTGATGTTGCTGGCTTTTTTTGCTGAGTTTAATTTGGTGAGTGGTATCTATGTAGAGCCATCAACATCATTATCAGATGTGCTTCATAAATTTCTTAAAACAAGGCCTGATGAATTTCATGTTGTACATGATGAACCCACATAGGAGAATGACATCAATGAGTTGGATAAAATCATGGAGGCTGTAGGCATAGTGTTTATCCAAGATAAAAAACATATACACTCTTCCATGTGATATCTTCCATGACCTAAAGACACTCTTTGGTTTCATTTCCTTCATGCCATGTTATGTTCTTTTCACTTGGTATGTGTGGAGCTATATGAAGGAGAGTATCAAATTACTCGGGAAGCCTTTGAAGGGTTCTTTAAAGGATTGGTTTTTTTCCAAGATGTGTCTTGGTATATTCCTTCATAGGCAGATTGACAAAAGGCCCTTTGGATCATAGCTCAAAATTCCCATTTATCTATGAAAAAATACCTGTAGATCATTGGAACTCTATGTTGTTAATATTGGAGATATTTTGGCAAGGATAAGGCGTTTTATCTAGCATGTAGATGACACCCCTTTAGAGACTACTTTCATGTTTCCAATATTTTGGACCCCTGGGTACCTATTTCTTGTGGTTTCCAATGATAGATTTCTAATAAAGGGATAGATTGTAATGATCAAAACATTCATATACAGCCAATAAATACCTCATAATGTGTGATAAGAAGATGTTTAGATGCTTTGCTAGCTCAAAATAAAATAAAATTAGGATAATCTCAGCTTAGAAGTATGATCCATAATTTATAGGAAATATTTCATATAGGCTTAAATTGATAGACAACTAATTCAAAGTTTCCACAAACCTTGAATAAACAAACCTTGACTGCACAACCTCCAACCAGAACCCAGCTTGTGTGATCAACAAAAAAATGATAAACACTTATAGGTCAAATGAGTAGGACTCAATAGTTGTAAGTGAATCCATAACTTAATGGCCTAATGCTGGATGTGTCCCACAACCATACTAAGTCTCACTAAAAGACAACCTTAAACTATTTTCATTTCCTGCCTTCCTTGCTTAAGTTTTCTATGTTTCAAAATGACATGATTGACTTAAAATAAAAAAACCTTCAAAAATGATTCGAAATGTCTAGCCCTTCGAGAATACCAAGTAAAACCAACAAACAACTCCACATCTTGAAACCATGCCATTCAGAAAATCCATTCTTTCAGTACACTGAAATATGCAGGGAATGGAAGATAATATCATTTCAGGTAGGGAAGATAAATATGTCATAACAGAACTCTAATATATAAGCACAGTCTTCAATTCCATTATTTTGTAGATAAAGTAATATCTTGACATTAAAGCATTGTATAAGGTTACTCTACAGAACATCATCTACTTTTTACTAAGGCATATTTTTTTAAAGACAAATAACAAACATAGGCTAATATTTGAATTGCATAGGCAATTCAAAGAACCTCAAAAATAGAGATTGAAACACTTATTTATTCCTTCACAACTAGGTACATTTCATAAAAAAATTATATAATCTGTTGATTTTCTTTCCTCTATAGTTTTTTTCCAGGTTATCCAGTTTATAGAAATCACAATTGGGTTGCAGAAGTAGATAACAGATCCAAACAAAGAGAGTTGGAGTTTAGAAACACCCTTGTACATGTCATTTCTCCCACAAACTCATAAAGGTGTGAATTTTGATATAACTTCATCAACAACTACCAATAGTTGTTTTAGTAAGTGCATAAAATAATTTTGCAAACCATGTACATGTCATTTCTCCCACAAATTCATCAAGGTGTGACTTTTGACATAACTTCATCAACAACTACCACTAGTTTTGTTTTAGTAAGTGCACAAAATAATTTTTCAAACCATGCACATGCCATTTCTCCCATAAAATCATCAAGGTGTGACTTTTGACATAACTTAATCAACCACTACCAACTTTTGACATAACTTCATCAACAACTACCACTAGTTGTTTTAGTAAGTGCATAAAATAATTTTTCAAGCCATGTACATGACATTTCTTCCACAAACTCATCAAGGTGTGAATTTTGACATAACTTAATCACCCACTACTACTAGTTGTTTAAGTAAGTGAAAACCGCTGTCACTTTAAGGAAAACCGTGTACATGCATCATTTCTCCCATACATGTGTCATTTTTCCCATAAAGGTTTAGGAAAACATTAAGGCATGTGTCATTTTTATGCCATTTCTCCCATAAACTATAAGGAAATGTCATTTCTCCCATATATACTATAAGGAAAACTTTAAGGAAAACCATGTACATGTTATTTCTCTCATAAACTCTAGGAAAGGAAAACTTTAAGGTGCATGTCATTTCTAGATGTGAATTCTCCCATAAAATTTAAGGAAAAATTTAAGGCAAACCATGCACATGCCATTTCTCCCACAAACTAAAGGCTTTCTCCCATTAATTAAAGGAAAAATTTAAGGCCTAAAAAATGAACCTAAAGTGGCTAAACTTCCATAGGATTTTAGTCTGTTTGTTGGGTGTTAACTTCTACAAGTTCTATAGTGATAGCAACAAGGTCGAATCGGGCCCCCAAGGAGAGCTGGCTCTTTATTGGACTCTATCCATATTGCCTTAGTGAAAATTCTATATATATATTGTCACTTATGTTCTTTGATTACACGCACACAGTCATATAAATATAATTGTCTTCTTATGCTCATTCGAATGTTCAAACCTTGGAAAAAATATGTATCTTGAGCTTTAATTCAACTAAACCCCTTATAATGGACCTTTGGCTCCGGGCCCACATATATAATCAATGGCCCAATCAAATATACGCACCGTACCTTGGGTTATCCTTCGTGCTACTTCCAAACGCGATCACCGTTCGATTAGCCTTCCTCCAGATCGACGGTGTTCGTCGATATCGCACTACCTCCTCAGTCGAACGTTAACGTGCGATGGCACGCGAAAAGGCAGTTTTCGGGGTCCCACCTTATGCTACGTGTCCTCCAGTCTATGGAATCGCTCCAAATTTGAAAATACCACTTATCTCACGAAAGCGGTGCGATCAATACCACTTCCCACTTCTGAACGGTACGTGACCACTGGTTTACGCCGGGTTTACACCATCCTTTCGATTCACTCCCATTCTCAACTCAGGTTCAAACTTTAGAACAACTATTTCTTTTCGGGTAGGGGTTTCACTTCATTTGGCTCACTATGCTGCGGAATTCCAACGTTTCAACCACACAATTCTAGGCCCGTATTGAGGTTACAAAAATCAGCTTAGCTTCTCATAGGGGCGCGCATCAATAAACACTCAGGGGAATCAATATAGAATACGCTCAATCATGGACAGAGAGAAGCTTTCGGAGGTTCAACATAGCAAATTCTTCATCGAATATCACAAAGCTGGAAGCTCAAATACATCAGACTCAAACTAATGCACACGCAGAGGCAGTATATCTACCATTCCACAAAGATGATCAAAACATCGAATTATATTCAACAAAGAGAAAAAGCGCTTAACACATACACAATCTTCACTGTGAGAATCTCTCCTTTTCAATGCATCCAGGGGTTACATTTATACATCAACATTTGTCTCTTCGGTTCCTCTGTGAGGACCGTTTTAGGTAAATCAAAAGCCCAACTATAGTTTATTCAAATAATTGAACTTGACAGATGGACTGAATCTAACCTATTCGACTTCTACTACTCTAACTAATCTAAATGAAATAGGCAGCTAAGGTATTGACACCTTGCTGTTACAATTCGAATGATTTTGGACCCTCCTAGCCACCGTGGACAAAACCTCCTACATTGCTGGCTAGTGTCTAATGCCCCTGCATCATATAGGCAGAGTCTGTAAAGGGCCAGGTAGCCTCTGGATCTGATATTTTATGAAAGATGACATATCCAGTAAATTCCCCTACAGTCAATCTATGGAACAGATCTAAATAGAAGTTTTTCATTTTAATATCCATAAACCACGACCACTTTAAGGAAAATCGTGTACATGTGTCATTTCTCCCATACATGTGTCATTTCTCCCATAAAATATTATGGAAAACTTTAAAGCATGTGTCATTGGATTTTTCCCATTAACTTTAAATCATGTGTCATTTCTCAAGGCTTTCTCCCATTAATTCAAGGCAAACTTTAAGGCCTAAAAACTGAAAGTAGCTGAACTTCCATAGGATAGGATCCCCCAAACTCAAGTGGAGTAAAATGTAAAATGTTAAAAGTGAAGTGTTTTATGATGTAATGGATCTTAATAATCTAGATTGACATGGCTGTATTTTATTAATATACCTAAATTTACACCTTCCATGTTGCTTTATTCTTGTAAAATGTTAAAAGTGGAGTGTTTTATGATGTAATGGATATAAATAATCTAGATTTTGTTTTATGATGTAATGGATCTTAATAATCTAGATTGACATGGTAGTATTTTATTAATGTACCTAAATTTACACCTTCCATGTTGCTTTATTCTTTTAAAATGTTAAAAGTAGAGTGTATTAATGTACCTAAATTTACACCTTCCATGCTGCTTTATTCTTTTAAAATGTTAAAAGTGGAGTGTTTTATGATGTAACGGATATAAATAATCTAGACTGACATGGCTACAACGATATGATGATAGTGTAGGTTGATGTTGAAGTTGTAAAATTCTTGTACATATCAAATATGAATGATAGTACAAGCCAAAAATGGCATTATTATAAATTATTAAACTATTTGATAAGTGCTAAATCATACTTCTTATTAAGGACATGACTAATTTATGATGATAGTGTAGGTTGATGTTGAAGTTGTAAAATTCTTGTACATATCAAGGATGAATGATAGTACAAGCCAAAAATGAGATTATTATAAATTATTAAACAATTTGATAAGTGCTAAATCATACTTCTTATTAAGGACATAACTAATTTTTAAGTTGATTTTTTTTTTCTTAATGTTAGCATATTTGGAGATGTCAAAATAAAGGTTTCTAGATGTGATTTCTCCCATAAATTTCATGGCAAACTAAATTCTAAGGAAAACCCTGTACATGCCATTTCTCCCACAAAGTCATAAAGGTGCGAATTTTGACATATGTCATTTCTCCCAAAAAATATAAGACAATGTCATTTCTCCCATATACTATAATGCAAACTTTAAGGCAAACTATGTACATGTCATTTCTATCTTAAACTCTAGGCAAGGCAAACGTTAAGGCATGTCATTTATAGATCTGATTTCTCCCATAAACTTAAGGCAAACCATGGACATGCCATTTTCCCCACAAACAAAAGGCTTTTTTCCCATAAATTCAAGGAAAAATTTAAGGCCTAAAAACTTAAAGTGGCTGAACTTCCATAGGATTTTAGTCTGTCTGTTGAGTGTTAATTTCTAGAAGTTGTAAAGGTAGAGTCTGTAAAGGGCCAAGTAGCCTCTAGATCTCATCTTTTATGAAAGGTGACATATCTAGTAAATTCCCCTACAGTTAATCTCTGGAACATATCTAAATAGAAGTTCTTCATTTTAATATCCATAAACCACAACCACTTTAAGGCAAACTGTGTTCATGTGTCATTTCTCCCATAAATTCTTAGGAATTTTTTTAAAATTATGTGTCATTGGCTTTCTCCCATTAACTTTAAAGCATGTGTCATTTCTCAAGGCTTTCTCCCATTAATTCAAGGCAAAATTTAAGGCCTAAAAAGTGAACCTAAAGTAGTTGAACTTCCATAGGATATGATCCCCCAAACTCAAGGCTTCCTCCCTTTAATTCAACGAAAAATTTAAGGCCTAAAAACTGAACCTAAAGTAGCTGAAATTCCAGAGGATAGGATCCCCCAAACTCAAGGCTTTCCCCCATTAATTCAAGGCAAACTTTAAGGCCTAAAAACTGCACCTAAAGTGGCTGAACTTCCATAGGATTTTAATTTTTTTGTTGAGTCTTAACTTCTACAAGTTCTAAAGGAGTCTGTAAAGGGCCAAGTAGCCTCTGGATCTAATCCTTTCTTAAGGAATGTAAAGGGCTAGGTAGCCTCTGAATCTCATTCTTTCATAAGGCATGTCATTTCATGTAAAGGGCCAGGTAGCCTCTAGATCTCATCCTTTCTTAAGGCATGTCATTTCTAGATGTGATTTCTGCCATAAATTTTAAGGAAAAATTTAAGGAAAACCATGCATGAACCATGTATATGTGTCATAAATCTCCCTTAAACTCTAGGCAATGCAATATTTAACACATCTCATTTATCGCACATGTTTCATTTCTCCCATGAATTTTCAATAAATGTTAATTTAATATATTTTATTGAATTTGTTTTTTTCACGGATAAAAAAATCCCACTAAATATGGTTGAAAAATGGACATTATGCATAGATGTTTATTTCTATCCCAATCCAAGGAAATTAGTGATTACATATGTGCTTTCCAATATTGTGACTAGCAAGGTCATCCAAAGGAAATCGAATATACCAGGGAGAACAACAAACAACGAGGTGTATTATATTGCATTGATAGAAGGCTTGGGAACAACTAGGGAGTATGGATCAAATGGAATTGTAGTTTTCACCAATTCTAAACTTGTGTGCAACTAGATGAAAGGTGTGTACCAAGTTAAGAAGGAGAGGCTAAAACAACTACATGGAAAAGAAAACAATATTGTTAGTCAATTTCAATTTTTTAGTATAAGACATTGTACAAATGTGAATAAGATGTTTGCTGATCTATTGCGTGGGGAAATGAAAATTCAGGATTCATCTATCAAAGATGAATTAATAGATGAATTATAATTATACAGGGCAATGCCAATGCAAGATTCATTTCTCAGAGATGATATAGTTTTGAGACGCTCTTCTTCAAAAATTCAAGATTCATCTCTCAAAGATGAATTAGTGTTGAGACACTCTCCTTCAAAATTTATTGATGGACATTGTAACATATCTTGGATATGTGTGCGTTTTGTACTTATAAATGTGTATTTGTTAATGACCATGTGTTTTTTTCAATTATATACCAAGTGTGCTCCCACCACACCATGTAAAGCGCAACTTGGTGAACTTCACATTTGCAACAAGTGGTGAAATTCACATTTTTATAAAATTAAAATGTGTGGACTTCAACAAATTTTTGTTTAAATGGATTTTCACACTTCTTTTTTAATGACCATGTGTTTTTTTCAATTTTATACCAAGTGTGCTTCCACCAAGTTTTCAATTATATACCAAGGGTGCTCCCACCATGTAAAGCGCAATTTGGTGAACTTAACATTTTTATAAAAAATTTTCTTAAATTGAGTTTCACACATCAATTAGCGCTTTAGAAGTTATGTTTTAAATAATTTATGTACACTAAATTACATTAATTTTCTGAAATTTATCTTGAATTTATTTTAAATAGTAATTAAAAAAAATAATTGTAAATGTCCATTGTAGATATATATATATCATGGAGGATGAACGACGAAGATCAATAGAATCCCATATCTCTACGAGAGAAGGGGATCAAGGATCGAGGGATGTTCATGGTATTTAAATATAATCTTAAATCTCCGTACATATACATACATGTGTGCACATATGGAATTGATTTTTTATCAATTTTGTGAGTTAAATTAGTTGTTAATAAGTTTCATTTTTATTTTTT
The DNA here is from genome assembly GCA_034641835.2 of Pinus albicaulis. NCBI lineage: Eukaryota > Viridiplantae > Streptophyta > Pinopsida > Pinales > Pinaceae > Pinus > Pinus albicaulis. The sequence continues at coordinate 128,278,724 of CM076574.1, read as the reverse complement.
AGGAGCTAAGAGGACAAGGGTATCTACTCCATCAATGGAGCATGCCCATGGTTCATGCAATCGTGGTATGGTTCACACAATTTAATAAATGAATATGTACATGTATTTATATGTATGAATGTATTTTTTAATTGCTTATAAATTGATTTTTTTTTATGAAGCTTCTCTATCGTCTCGTGAGGTTGGTGGTGGTTCACATTCCCTTGGAGAGCCATCAATAAGTACTGGCGGATTGTGTGAAGGTGGTGATATGTAGTCCCCCAGAGGCCAATCAATGGATGGTCGTGTTGGTTCTCAACCAATCGATGGTCGTTCTGGTTCTCAACAGGGCCATTCTGGTTCTCAAGAGTCTTAGGGTGGGAAAGATGGTATCCAACCACATCGAGATGGCCATCAATTTGAATATTATTTTCATTCAATTTGTATAAATTTGTTTACATTTGTTTTTTTAATATAAATTTTTTTATATATTGATGTAGAGGATAAAATGCTTCTCCAAATGTTGCTAAAAAAAGACGTAGAGCAGAACGCATCATTCAAGAAGAAGGTTGTCCACCAGCCACAAATTATCCGTCCGACATTTCTGATATACCTTGGGAAACAAACATGCATCAATGCACCTTACAAAGGTGTCAACATATTCATGAAAAATTGAAGAGAGATCTCGTGGCTTTGACTCTACCTGCTAAGAGTCGACAAAGCTTGGAAATAATTACACATTCTTTAAGCGAACTAGTAGATGTGTACCTAAAGCTTGGGCCAACCACTAGTACTTTTGTAGAAGTGATGATAAAAAGAAAGGAAACGGTGACAGGTCCTGATACATGGGAGGTTGTTAAAAAAAGATTTACAACAGAAATGGCCAAGTCTATGTTTAATTTCTAAGAAGGGCCGAAAAGAAAGAAGTTGAAGGTGCAATATTTCAAGAACCCTCATATAGCTCGTTATTTGTATGATAGACACCTTGCGGCCTATGTAAGACTCCCATGGAATGACGAGGTTCCGCTTTATTTTGCAAAATTATTTTATGCGTAATTATTTTTTCAAATGAAACCCAATTACAATGACCTTCCCTCTGAATTTTTTGGTCCTCATAAAGGTCGATTGTGTGATTGTAGGGGCGCTAGGTGTGATGTTGATTTGTCTAGCTGCTACACCATTTTTTGGTCATTTAACCTATTATCATTAGATGGACCCAAGTACACCATGTAAGACTAATTTTACCCTAAGTAAAATTACTTTCACTATATGAAATAACTTAGTAAAACACCTTTATTAAGTTGTTTATGGTCTAAACAGGAAACCCCAAAAGGACATAATAAACAAATCTATATTTGTTTATATTTCCTCAAGGAATAATTAGTTAAACATCAATTTAATTATTATTCCTGGTCATATTTAACCCAAAACAAGGAAATCAATTAAATAAATCCTTATTTATCTATTATTTCCTAGGAAAAAGTTATTTAATCCTTATTTAAATAATATTCCTAGTTAAATTTGACTAAATCATTTATAAATAATTAAATAAATCATTATTTATTTAATTGTATTTCCATCATTTCCTTAAAATAATAAATAAATCATTTATTTATTTATTATTTATAAGTAAAGGATTTGGACCCAAGTCAAAATCCTTTTCCCTCCAACAAATATAATAAAATATTCCTAAAAGGTGGTTCTAGAATTTGGTTAATAATATTTTATTCATGCACCAAGTTCTAGACTACCCTAATATTTTTTTATAAATAGAAGGGTTTTCCATTCATTTGTCACATTTTGTTGTCTATTAGATCACTCTAGATATATGCTCTTGGTCTGACTTTGAGCCATTATCATTGTCAAATTTTCCATTATTTCACTTTGTGAGCTCCCTTTGAGTTCTATGTTTGTCTGGGTTTTCTACACCAACAAGAGAGAAATTCTAGATCTGAAGTGCTGAGGACTTTCAAGAACCCATCCCATTGAGGAGAATCAGAAACACCTTTCTTGTTTTCCTCCCAGGTGCCCTTAATATAAAAATTCTTTCAAAAATATTGTTCTTGTCTTGTCTATTGGATGCATGGAGCAAAATCTTATTTTTACTGCTTAATGTCTTTTTATGCATAGATCTGGATTTGTGCAGCATTTATCTTGATCAACTAACTGCAGATTTGAAGATATTGGCAGCCATATTTGATGTTAGGGCTATTTTTTATGCATAGCTAAAGTGGTATTTTTTCGTACACTTCGACAAAAGATTCATACTAACACTAGCCCTGAGCCACCATTGGTTAGTTGACCTCTTCGTGTCTAAAATTTGCAATGAGAGATAGATGCCATTTCTCAAATTAGTCGAGAAGCAAGGGATGCCATCATTGACAATGTTCACAGTGGATTGGGTGGAGTCGATGTTTGTCTGAATCGACAAAGAGCACGTGAGAATGCACACGCTAATTTTGTGTATTATACAGATGAAGATATTGACAACATGAGTGTTGAAAATATCAAAACATATGAAAATAACTGTCATAATGGTTGGCTGGACCTAATTTTTCATGAGCAAAAGGGCATGGGAACGATGTGTTAATGGTTAGGGTTCAATTTTTTTGACACATGTACAATCTGTAATAAATACATATATACATACAATTATTTGTATACATTAATCTAACAAAAATGTATCATTATATGTTAACACCATTTGCAGTTGTCGCACTTGATGAATGAAGAAAATTTTAATATCACGGTCAGAGCCTCTAGTTCAAACAATCAAGATGGGTCTTACCATCAATCATACAATCAAGATGGTTCTCACCATCAAGATATGTTGGCAAATGTTAGTGTTTTTTAAGTGAACACATGATGATGTACAATTTTTTTTTATCTATTATTATATATATCGAAACATGATGAGATATTTTTAGAATAAATAATTGTGCACACATGTACATGTATATATATAATAAAATGTTTTAACAGATTCTGATTCCGTCCGATTTTTTTGGGATGGAGGTACCTTCTTCTTCCTTGGGAGATGTGTCAAATCCACCATCACAAGTATGAAATTTTTTTCACTTTTAAATATGTTTTTAAGTTATATATTCTACCTCAAAAAGTTCCATTAAAAAATGAGATATATCTAGATCTTGAGTTATTTTAAATTTTTTGAATTTTAGGTTTTTGGAGATTTTCTTTCCGAGCCACCCTTAGGAGATGTGCCAAATCCACCAGCACAAGTATTCAATTTTTCACTTAAATATATATATTTTTTCAATTTATAAATTATAAATTGAAGTTTAAAAGTTTTATTATAAATTGAGATCTATAGATCTTGAGTTATTTTAAATTATTTGAATTTTAGGTTTTTGGAGATTTTCTTTTGGAGCCTCTCTTAGGAGATGTGCCAAATCCACCAGCAGAAGTATTCAATTTTTCACTTAAATATATGTTTTTAAGTTATATAAGTTATAAATTGAATTTCAAAATTTTTATTATAAATTGAGATCTTGATCTTGCGTTATTTTATACTTTTAAAGTTTTTGAATTTTAGGTTCCTATAGAGGATTTTTTTTCTCCATAGACTCTTGCGATGGAAATAGGAACATCCACACCATTTCAACCATTTGAACAAGTTGTTTAACTTTTTTTTAATATTATTGAAAATAAGTTTATATGCATTTTCATTTGAAATTTTTTAATATATATATATATATATATATATATATATATATATATATATATATATATAACTGTACATGTATATTGTACAGTTTACTATTGAAGATGTTCTAGTGGGGGAAGTTTTAGTGGACGAGAAACAAATGGAGAGGGAACCTCATGAGGTATTGCATGACTTTTTATTAAATTTTGTTTTTTTACATGAAGTTCTATATATTCTCACTCAATTTTAAAACATTAAATTTTAATGTTTGTACACATTGTGTACAGGTTCCACATGCTTCGCAGGATAGCTCGAGGATCGTGACTTTGCTGGGAGAGACACTACATCCATCTGTATTTGATGGATGATGCACATGCACATGTGCAACATTAGATTTTCAATATATTTAGTCTTAATTTTTTTATTTTGTTTTATATATATAGTCTTATCTAGATGCAGTCATATACAACTTGATACTTGATACTTGTGAGATCTACAAATTTTTGACATATTTTATGTGAACTACATTTGGTACATGTGAATGTGATATAATGTTTTTTTAATTGGATAGTTGAACTACCTTTGGCATGTGAAGTAATGTTGTGATCTATAATGTTTTGTTTTTAAAACTCAAGTTTTGGATGGTTAAACTACATTTGGCATGTGAAGTAACATTGTGTTATGATTTGTTTTTCTTTTAAAACTTAAGTTTTGGATGGTTGAACTACATTTGGCATGTGAAGTAATGTTATAGTGTTGTATAATTTGTTTTGTTTTTAAAACTCAAGTTTTGGATGGTTGAACTACATTTGGCATGTGATGTGAAGTAATGTTTGTTATAATTTGTTTTGTTTTTAAAAATTAAGTTTTGGATGGTTGAACTACATTTGGCATGTGAAGTAATGTTGTGATATAATTAGTTTTATTTTTAAAACTAAAGTTTTGGATGGTTGAACTAAATTTGGCATGTGGTTGTGATATTTAATGTTTTTTTTTTATTGGATAGTTGAACTACATTTGGCATTTGGCATGTTTAGTAATGTTGGGATATAACATTTTGTTTTTAAAACTCAAGTTTTGGATGGTTGAACTACATTTGGCATGTGATTGCACGATATAATGTTTTGTTTTTATTGGATATTTGAATTACATTTGGCATGTGAAGCAATGTTGTGAGCTATAATGTTTTGTTTTTAAAATTCAAGTTGTCGTTTTCCAAAAAAAATAAAAAATCACATGAATATATGTACATGTAGAAATGATTTAAGTACATGTTTGAATATATATGTTAAAACGATTGAAGTACAATACATATTGACACACACACACACACACACACACAATCATAAGATTTTAGGTCTTGTTAGATGTGTCAAAGAATCATAAATTTTAAAAATGCATTTTATAATGTATATATATCCAGTACGCGCAACATTTTTTATCAATGCATGTATAGAAAAGCTACTTTCAGTTAATTGCATTCTAGAACATATATATCCATTACGTACAACATTTTTCATCAATGCACATAGAAAATCTACTTTCAGTTAATTGCATTCTAGAACATATATATCCAGTACGTGCAACATTTTTCATCAATGCACATAGAAAAGCTACTTTCAGTTAATTGCATTATACAACATATATATCCAGTACGTGCAAAATTTTTCATCAATGCACATATAAAATCTACTTTCAACTAATTTCATTCTAGAACATATATATTATCTAGTACTTGCAACATTTTTCATCAATGCAAATAGAAAAGCTACTTTCAGTTAATTGCATTCTAGAACATATATATCTAGTACGTGCAACATGTTTCATCAATGCACATAGAAAATCTACTTTCAGTTAATTTCATTCTACAACATATATATCCAATACTTGCAACATTTCTCATCAATGCAAATAGAAAAGCTACTTTCAGTTAATTGCATTCTAGAACATACATATCCAGTATGTGAAACATTTTTCATCAATGCACATAGTAAAACTAATTTTAGTTCATTGCATTCTAGAACATATATATATCCAATACGTGCAACATTTTTCATCAATGCAAATAGAAAAGTTACTTTCAGTTAATTTCCTAGAACATGTATATATCGAGTACATGCAACAGTTTTCATCAATGCACATAGAAAAGCTACTTTCAGTTAATTTCATTCTAGAACATATATATCCAGTACTTGCAACATTTTTCATGAATGCACATAGAAAAACTACTTTCAATTAATTGCATTATAGAACATATATATTATCCAATACATGCAACATTTTTCATCAATGCACATAGAAAAGCTACTTTCATTTGATACTAGTGTGAATGTACAAAAACAATGTACATGTGCAAACACTTGTAGATATAACATAACAAGGAAGTTCAATTTTTAGTTGAGTTCTGGAAGTTCTAAAACATGAATCCAAAGAGAAGAATTTGTTGGGCAGTTCAATAAAAAAAATTCCAATTGAATGCCATCTTCAATGATCCGTTCATGATCGGATTTTGACATTTTCCATTTCTTAATTTTCATTTTTTTCTTTGATTGAACCTCTCTCAACTTTATGCGTTCTGCACACACCAAGTGACTATATTGACAACTTATGACATTAGGTTCATAGTATTCAAAGTAAACAAAATCCCCACTTTGATTAGTTTGTCTGAAAAAATAACCTTTCAGTATAATAGATCCTATGTCATATGGAAACTCATGATCATTATAGTTTTCTAATAATTTCATCTTTCGTTCAGTTCAACGCATCAAATATTACTTCACATTTTCATTGTTTTTAGTAGGTGCAATTATAGCAAAAACATCTCTTGCACAATAAAACAAACTTATGTATTTAAATTTAGATCATAATTAACATGAAAAATTAACTTTAAAATAATTTTAGTGTCTATTTCTAGATATCTATCATTTGAAAGCAATTCAAATGTTACCTTCTCTAACAAGATCAGAAACTCGATCACCATCAGATGATATTGTAGTCTCCTTTGATTGCATTTCTTCAAACATTGCAACAGACATTTTCCCCTTTGTATTTAGCTCTGCATGTTTCCAATCTTTTACATACATTTTGTTTTCACAAACATCATTGGATTTTGTGTTGTCCATGCAAACATGACAAAAACAAGAATATTTTATTTTATCCAATGCAAAGACATTTGTGGACAACTTTGTTTTAATTGAATGCAATTTTCGAGTCTTTTTTATTGTTTAAATGAAATTTCAAATCGATCTATCTACATCTTCGACCCCAATATGCCAAAAAACATATATATGGAAAATTTAAAGAAGAATGTAAATATGATATCAAAATACCATCAAAGATAATCATTGTGATAAATGTACACTGTTTAAAATTGGATATCCAATAAAAATTAAATTGAATATACATTTGCACTTCCCTTGATCGGTTAGTCTCATAGCTTAGTGCAACGATGCATCATTGAACAAATTCTTTAGCGTCCACAAGTCGGTTTGCAGAGAGGTTCATTTGATATCTTCGAAGTGCTCGTTTTATGCATGCCCCTGCACCGTCATGTTCTCCTTTTCCATGGCCAGTCTCAAAGAAATTCCAACAATGTTTAATGTAGGTTTTATTATGAATACAACACAACCAAAAGAATGATCATGAAGATTTGAATTGACCTGCGCATCCATCTGACCATATCCAATGTTCATTGAATTTTATTCCACGAATTTTCAAGGAGTCATAAATCTTTCCAAAACAGTGTTGTACACAATATGTATCATGTGTACGATCGTCATTGATATAAAAGTGATATTCTTTAATAACATGTAGATTTTCACTGGTGCTTTCTATATGATCAACGTTTTGTTCAACATGTCTATATAGAATATGGACGAGCATGGAGACTTGGTTAGAATGATATTATTCACTCTAAATTTCTTTTTGTGGAAAAAATGTGTAGTTTTCTGAAAAATCAATTACCGACAAAATGGTCCATGGTAGAAAAAATTCACGGGATTTTTTGAACTGCAAGTCCTTCCATCGAGCTCTATGGGAATGCTTGGTGTATTTAAAAATTTCTGCCTCAAACTTTCTCAAAAAATCTATCACAAAAATTTCTTCTTCTTGTAATTCAATTATTTTAGCACTATTTGAACCTTGAATCGATGTATGGATATATTCATATCTCTTTCATTTCACTTTCATGTTGATCAATGATTGATCATTTATATCATACGATATTTTTTTTTTAAATTTAGTCAAATTTCCACAATTATCGCATTTTTTACCACCAACACATTTCTTTTCGTAAAATAATTCATTGTTTTCTATGCCACATAGAGTTTGAGATATGAAATCACAGATAGTGGAACGAGGAGGTGAATATTTCCAAAATGTTCTACCAAAATTAAGGAATGTGTTATAATATAACTGAAATTCCACATGATAACGACAAAAACAAGTGTTGCGTACGTTGATAGGTTTTACATACCATGATTTTTGTTGAACAAAAGCACTGATTGAGACATCAATTTCACGATTCTCTTATTTGAACTTGTTGAAAAAATCTATTTGAGTGGTGTCCAAGAAATGTTTTGAATGTTCTTCATATTGATTTCGTGGTATTCTTCTTCACATCACATCCCTTGCATTTGGCGAAACACGTGAATTTTTCTTCCAATATTCATATATTATTTTTTTAACATTTTCTCCAAGTCTATCTTTGTATGGTTTCCTACAAATAGCTCTCCAACAAGCAAGTTCATCATTTACATCTATTTGCAACCGAAATTTCCGATGTTTGTGCAAAATTTTTCGTGAGGTTTCTAATGCTCATGCCATAGATTTTACTAAGAGATTCTCTTTAGTACTTGATGAAGCCACTGCCATATGTGTTGCTCTACGTACAACTGAAACATTTTTTTTGTCTAGATCTTCTAATTGAATTTATAGCACTATTTATATTTTGTATCACATTTTCCTTCATTTTTTTTTTAATCTTTCGTTGATTTTCGAATACCCACTAAAGTCGTAGCTTCTTTTAATTTCCTTAATTATAGGAGAGCTTTAAACATTTGGGATTGAAATACCACATTTTCCTTTATGAAGTACGTATCAAAAATGTGTTTAACACAATATTGTATAACATGGTCAACTCTTTTATCCCCATATGTGTGAGTGTCAACATTATTTAACATCTCATCATCGACATTGATTTCATCTGTAGATATTCGAATTAATAGTACATAATAAGTTTACATATTCAATAAATAACTAAATTAATAAATATGTATAATTTCAATAATATTATTTGCATGTGTTCAACACACACACACACACACCTACCTTGTGATTCAATTTCTTCACTTGAATTTTTTTCAACATTTTCTCTATCTTCAATCATTGGTTCAATATCTCTTCCACTTTCTCTTTCAAAATTTTGTATCTCATTGTATCTCATTATCAATGTTTTGAAAAATATCTCTCTCTGTTTACATTGCAAAATATTTTTCAAATTAGTTCATCAAATAAAAATTAAGCTTCACATTTTACACTAGGAAAATTTTAAATATCAAATTCATAATATTCACATTTACATACCTGCTTCAACTTCTATTTGAGGTTGATTTTCCCTTTCAATATTTGAGAGTGCTTCTCTCTTTATTTTGTGAGATTCTCTCCCCTCTTCTCTACGTTCCTAAGGGTCTCTTGTTCGATCATATTTTCTTGTGCAATTCCTTCGATTTCCCATGATAATAGAGTATGAAGTTCAAAAAATTTCCTTCAAAAATTTAGACAAAAGCTCAATTAAAGAAAAAATCACAAAAGATTTAATTTAAAAATAAAACTCATTTTAAAAAGTTTGCAAAAAATACATACTTCAATCCAAAACACTTACTTTAAAAAATCTGAGAAAAAAATGTCTTATAAAAATGAAACGAAACTCAAAATATTTCCTTCCAAGTCCTGTAAAAAAAAATCATTTAAAATGTTAAACAAAAACTCATTTTAAAAATCATTATAAAATATTTACTTCAACCCAAAACACATACTCTAAAAAAATGTCACTTCAAAAAATATTTGCAAAAAATGTCTATTGAAAATTAATTCTAACTTCTTAAAAAATGTCACTTTAAAAAATACCTCCAAAAAGCCTCTAAAAAAATATCACTTTAAAAAATACCTCCAAAAAATGTCCTTTGAATATTAAGCCTAAAAAGAGTCATTTCGAAATTAAATCCAAAAAATGTCTTTTGGAAATTAAACCCAAAAACCTCTAAAAACAAAATACGTAAAAAAAAAACGTCATTTGAAAATTAAGCCCAAAACCTCTAAAAACAATGAAAATTAAGCCCAAAAATTATAAAAACAAAGTACCTTAAAACCAAAAAAATGTCTTTTGGAAATTAACCCAAAAACCCCTAAAGATAAAATACATCCCAAAAAATGTCCTTTGAAAATCAAGCCCAAAAATTCTAAAAACAAAATACCTTAAAAAAAACCATTGAAAATTTGGCCAAAACTTCTGAAAACAAAATACCTTTAAAAAAACAATAAAAATTAAGCCCAAAACCTCTAGAAACAACATTCCTTCAAAAAAAAATGAAGCCCAAAATACATCCAAAAAATGTTTCACATACCTCCAAGGAATGTCCTTTGAATGTTATGCCAAAAAGTTCTTAAATCCAAAACAATCCTTTGCAAAATTAGACCAAATGAAGAAATGTGTGAAATTATGCGAAAATAATGAATGCTTTTACGTCAATTTATATTGCTGTGAAATGTTTTTTTTTTAGGGGCTTCATTGTATTTTCCGGCCGACGGAAAATCAAGTAAAAGTTTGGCTGAACTTTAGTAAGAAATTTGGCTGAACTTTTGTGTCATTAGACTTGACGTGCCGTTAGCTCTGAATACATATCTTCAATTTTGGACTGATTAAACCCCATGAAACATTCTGAATTAACTGTTGGAACTAAGAAAAACATTTGCAAAATTCAATCTACTTTCAGGAAATATAACTTTTATGGAATTTCATAAATATTTACTAATTTTAATTAATTTTGTAATAAAACGGGTGCAAACAATTTCTGAAGCTCATTATGATTCAGTGAAATCAATATTCTGTATCTTCCAAAATACACTGTAAAAAAATTGAAAAAATTATGGTGCATTACATTGGTCCGTCCTCTGTAACGGGTAGTTTTTAGATTTTTAGTTTATAACTTATATGTTGAGAAATTTCGTGCATCGCGAAACATATTCAAAATATGTAGTTTTTTCATATTGGATCAGTTCAGAAAATTCTAGTAATTATGATATGCATCAATTGGTTTTTTAAATATAACGAAACCAAAGTAGACTCTGTCTAGATTGTTGTAACATATTTTGTTTCTCAAAAACACAAAGTTTTCAAAGAATACACCAGCGTATATTAACATGACTTTTTATGAATCCTTTGATTGTTAAAAAAAAAAACATTCAAAGAAACGCTAAGTTGACATTTCAAATATGTATAAAAAAATTCCAAAAAATAAGTAATAGACAACTAATAAAATTCCTGACAACTTTTATTTATATCGCAAAATGAAATTCTAAATAGAAAAATTGTTTTGGCTTGCAGAAAGTTGAAGAACATAAAAAATGATTTTTTTTCTCAAAAAAGAGCAAAAAGTGTAACCCAACTTCACATTTTCAACCTATTGAATTTCCATGATTGAGAATCTTGTTACATATTTTATGGTTTTTTAAATGTATATATTTTAACTCATAAATTGTACTTTATTATAATTAATAATAATAATAAAATAGTTTAAATTAGATTAATAAAAAAATGTTATATGAACAAGTGCAATATGAAATTACTTATGGTTTTTTTGGACGTATTTTATTGATAAGCCATGATATTATAACAAATCTTATTTTAAGTAAGATTGAATTTCCATGATTATGAATTTTGTTACATATTTTATAGTTTTTTAAATGTATATAGTTTAACTCATAAATTAAATTTTATTATAATTAATAATAATAATAAATTAGTTTAAATTATGATTTTTAAAATTCATGTAATATGTTATATAATATGAATCAATAACTTACTAAGATCGATATCTAAAAATTAATATAAATTATTTAATTTATATGAGAGAAATGGTATAACTTTTATATATTAATAACATTAAAATTTAAATATTAATAACAATAACAATTAAATTTATATATTAATCAAATTTGAACTGTAAAATATTTTTACATTTATGTTAAACACCACCACCATCTTATTAGGCCCAAGCTTGTTTACTACAATTATACTCTTTTTTCAAAATAACATAGTAGTCAATATTATTTCCCTTGAAATATTAATGAGGGTTTGTAAAAACAGGAAGTTGGTAGGAAGATAAGTGATAGTTATTTTCTTAGTACTAGATAGATTAAAATTTGATATTTATCTTAAATTTAGTTATACTCCTTTTATCTTTTTAATTAAATTGATTGATAAAAAAAAGGTTATATGAACATGTCATATGAAATGAGTTATGATTTTCTAGACATGTGTTATTGATAAGCCATGGTATTGTAACAAATCCTATTTAAGTGGGTTTAAATTTCCATGATTAAGAATCTTGTTACATTTTTTGATATTTTTTATATATATTTAATTCATAAATTAAATTTTATTATAATTAATAATAATAATAATGAAATAGTTCGTCTGTGGGGTCTTGGTTAAAGGGTGTTCAATTCCCTTCCCCGATCGGGGTGATCTATGTGGGCATGTTGATGAAAATGGAGTTAAAAAAAAAAGGGTGAAAAAAGAGAAAAAAGAAAGGTACTACCAAACTTACAAAATAATAATAATAATAAAATAGTTTAAATTAAAGTCATAATTTAATTAATTCTTGTTATTTTTAAAATTTTTGTAATGTGTTTTATAATATAAATCCAATAACTTTCTACAAATCGATATCTATCAATTATTATAAATTATGTTTATGTTAAAGGTGTTGGACAGTGCGCAGCAGATTGAATAACACAACAACAGCAAATTAATCATGCACATAAGAAGACACAGAGTTTTTAACGTGGTTCACCCAAACCTCCTGGGCTACGTCCACACAACAGGGCATTGGCAATCTTTATTATTCAAACAGGAGATTACATAATTCACACACACACTCCAAAACAAACGTATGGATACCTGTTATATAGCAGGAGAATCTAACATCCTCATAAATCCTCTCAACTCAAATTTAGCATGCATTAACTCCCTCCCAACAAACTGGAGCTAATCTAGGAACTAATTCCTAATTTTTGTCACCTACTGAGATTTTTCCTATTTTATTTAAAACATAAAATCTCAACAATCTCCACCTTGACAACAATTAGCCTGATGCTCTGTTCTTTATTATTTTATCTTTTCTGCAAGCCAAGAGAAGCCAAACACCAACGCAGCTTCTCCAACAAAACTGGTTTCGTGAACATGTCTGCACAGTTTTCCTTTGTATGCACCTTTTCAAGAGAGACTCCCCTTTCAATAATAACCTGTCTTACAAAATGGTACTTAATTGGAATATGCTTTGATTTACTATGATAGGCCGGATTCTTAGCCAAATGTATTGCACTTTGACTATCACAAAGTAACCCGATGTTGTCCTGCAACCTACCAAATTCACCAAGCAAACCTTTCAACCAAACCGCCTCTTTGCAAGCATGAGAAGCAGCAATGTATTCTGCTTCAGTAGTGGATAAAGCAACAATGTTCGGTAGCTTTGACATCCAGCTGATAGCTCCACCTGCAAGAGTAAAGACGTACCCTGAAGTTGACCTTCTCTTATCCAAATCACCTGCAAAATCGGAATCAACATATCCGCAAACAAATTCACCACTCTTATTGTAAGTGATACAATAACTACTTGTGCCTCTCAAATACCGAAGCACCCATTTCACTGCTGACCAGTGTTCTTTACCCGGATTTGCCATGTACCTGCTGACAACCCCAACTGCATGTGAAATATCTGGTCGAGTACAAACCATCGCATACATCAAACACCCTACTACATTAGCATATGGAATTCGAGACATATAATCCTTTTCTTCATCTGTATTAGGACATAAACTCGAAGAAAGCTTGAAATGGGAAGTGAAAGGGACTGAAACAGGCTTCACATTGTTCATACCAAACCTCAAGAGTATCTTCTCAACATACTTCTGTTGTGATAGCCATAGCTTACCATTGCTCCTGTCTCTGAAAATCTCCATGCCCAAAATCTGTCTTGCTGCTCCTAGATCTTTCATATCGAATGGCCTTGCCATCTGAGTCTTCAACCTGTTGATTTCATCAATGCTTTTGCTTGCTAAAAGCATATCGTCAACATACAACACTAAGATAATGAACATGCCATTTTTCAATTGCTTTAAATACACACAATGATCATATTCACTTCTAACATATTTCTGACTCAACATGAAAGAATCAAACTTCTTATACCACTGTCTCATTTCCCATTTTTCCATAATAACAATGATTTTTGATAAAGCCTTCTAACATTGGGGACATCAAATGGATTTTTTCTGACTTAACATGGCATTTCATGAAGTTTCCGTAGGGAGCAAGATTCCCACTTTTAGGAGTCTACATGTATCCTACAAATTAACAATTGTATCATAGTGTTTCTTGCATAATTTTCTACAAATAAATAAATCAGGACGTGTAATAAAGAAAGATAATTAATACAATGAATTTTAAAGAAGAATTGGTTCCTTAATCTAAATAGGCATAATTTTATGGATTCACATATCTTACCAGACACATTTACAACATACCCATCAGGCCCTACAAGTTTCAATACCGGAAAAGTAGCTACAAGGAAGAGGTCGCACTATTAAGCAACTAATATGTTCCCTTGTCAGTGCTTCAGGAAACATTATTCAGTTCTGTTCAAGAAGTAGGGCGGAGTCAAAACCATTTAGGACGGATGAATACATTCCTTGCATTTAACTTTTCATTGGTTGTTATTACTCGACCTTGTATTTGCTTCAACTTTATTATGGAATTCTGAATATTTGAGAACCGGTAACACCAATAAGTGCGAATTACTTGACTGGGTAGTTGTTGGAAATATTGTTATTGATGGAAAAGGAGAAGACAGGAGTAGCACCTGAACTATCTCTAAGGCAAAAGGAGCACAAAGAAAAAGCAGCAACCGAGGTAGAGAGGCAGCAGAGACATCAGAGAAAACTTATGAAGCAGAGAAAGAAGCAGAGGCAGCAGAGATAGCAAAAGAGAAGCAAAAAAGCATTAGACATGAAGCAGAGGCAGTTGTAGAAGGGCCATTTGATTGGCGATCTGGAGAGACATAGTAGTGAGGTTGAAAGGGCCACTGAGTTGAAGATCTGGGTTTTTAAATAGGTCCTGTTAGCATATAAGGTTGATGAGATTGGCAAGATTTTAACTCTATGGTAAGGTTGGCATATACTATTGATGAGATTGAATGAAACTGCATTGGGAAATTTCAGTCATTTGATCACTAATGGATCGATGAAACAATGAGGTTAAATTGTCCTTGAAATCAATGTGTGAGTGAGGCATATGATCTGGGGTTAAGGCATAAGATGCGTTCCAAGCAAGCAGTTGGGGTTTTAAAGTAACTACAATACAGTTGAAGTTGATGGGCAGTATTGTGGTTGAACAGTGAGTTCGAATCAGTACCAAAATGGAGGTAATTGGGGTTTAATGATCCTCTGTATGTAATTAGGGAAATCGATGTTGATTAATGGACTCTGTTAGTATCAATCACAGTCTTTTAACGATGTTCTGTGCATAATTGAGGAAACCAGATAATTGTTGAGACAGGGTAGTTTACGAGATTGAGGATTATATGGTATTGTTTGGTTTAACTCTGCGTAGGGGCCTTTAAAGTTAATTGACATGTCGAATATACCCACAAACACTTCTGGAATGAAGCATGGGGTCTCAGAATACACATCAGAATATGAAGCAATGGAGCTTCATAAGGTACAGAAAATGGAGAGTTATGGCAGAACTACGATATGAAAACAAAAGGGTGAAGTGAACTTGGAGAATGTGGGTCTGAAAGAGGTATATGCAACAGATACAAAAATGCAGGTAAACAAAGATTGCAGATTTGAAGAGGTGTGCAGTGAAGGGACTCAGAATTGTAGAATCAGAATGTGAAATGCACATGAATGAAAATGTGAGTTTGTTACACTCCGGCAGCAGAAAAATCAAGCTCACAGTGAGCCAAAAATTTAATGCGCTGAATATAAATTCTTATGTAACTGAAAATGTGAATGTAACTGTTTTAATTGATTTCATATTGTTTGTGATGCAAAGGCAAGTCTCCGGAGGAAAAGAAATATCCCACTGTAATATTGAAATTTGTATTTTTTCTGAATGAGCTGGACAAAGGAATGAGAAGGTAGAAGTCAAAAAGCCATGGCTGTTCACTCCAAATTCTCTGTAGAATACAAACAGTCAAGAGGTGAACTCTATAAATGATATCTCATAGATATGCATAGAGAGGTTAGAGAATGGATAAATGAAGTAGAGAGAATAAGAAGAAGGAGGAGCAGATAGAGATGCTGTGAAGATTCAGAGATGATTTAAGGCAGATATGAAGGCTGGTGGACAAAAATGAAGAAGGAACAGAACAAAGCTGATATCCAAGGTAAATCAGCATGTGTTTTTCTTTGAAAGAAGTGAGGAAGTTGGTGCTTCCATGTCAAGTTGTAGCTTGATAGAAGTCAGTTGTAGCTGGCTGAGGTAGGAGCCTCCTGTAGGTTGTAGCCTGCAGAAAATATATGGGAGTTGGTGCTTCCATATCAAGTTGGAGCTTGATTGATGTTAGTTGCAGCTAGCTAAGGTAGGAGCCTCCCGTAGGTTGTAGCCTGCAGAAAATTGATGGGAGTTGGAGCTTCCTTGCAAGTTGTAGCTTGCAGAATTGAGGTTGGAGCCTCCTGTAGGTTGGTGCCTACAGAAAATCAGTGGTGAAAGGGAGTTGGAGCTTGCCTTTTCATCACAACAATAATAAGATGTAGTTTTCTCCCTTATGGGTTTCCACTTATATTTTTTGTCTATGTGCATGATGTCTATGTGTTGATTTGATATATCTTATCTGCTTAATACTTGTTGCTCACATATTAAGACTGTTGTTACATTAACTAATCTGCTTAATACTTGCTGCTCACAAATTAAGATTGCCCACATATTAAAGTTGATCATGAAATGAATGTGTAAACAAGTTTAAAGGAAAATTTTTAAAAGTCCATGAATGTGTTAAACTGATTCACCCCCCCTCTCAGTTTAACTAAGGGTTCAACAATTGGTATCAGAGGCAGGTTCCTTTGGTGTAAGCTTAATTGCTTGAAGGAGATCTAGTTGAGTCATGGACTATCAAAATGTACCTGTGCTAAATACAACAAACTTTCCTGAATGGAGAGATAAGGTTAAAACAGAATTATTGGCTTATGAACCTGAGGTATGGAAGCTTGTATGTGATGGTTACTGCACAAAATCTCCCCCTTTGCAAGAACAACAACGGAATGCCAAGGCAAATTGTGTGATATATAACAATCTTCATAAAAAGTATCTTGATTTAATAATGGATCTAACCTCTGCAAAAGAAATCTGGGATAGATTGCATTTCATGCATGAGGTAGACACTAGGAGCTGCATTGTCAAGAAGGAGAAGAGAATTAAGAAGAAGAAAAATTCATGTCAACAGGAAAATGTTCAATCAAATGAGGTACCTACTAGTGTGAATGGAAGTAAGAACCATGAAGAAATTACAGTTGAGGAAAAATCCAAACTTGACACAACCTTGACTGAAATAGAAAGATTGAAGAATGAGAACAAAGACCTAAAGACATTTGTGCAAATATGTGATGAGAGAGAATATGAAGATAAGAAAGAAATTTTTGACCTGAAGACACAACTTGAAGAAGCAAGGAAAGTAGAAGACACTCTGCTGCAACAAATGAGAGAGAAAAGTCTTGAATGTGAAAAATTGGAAGAAGAAGTTGTGTGTCTGAGAAAGAAATTAGAAAAATCTCAAAGAGAATTATTAATAAATACACCTAAAATGAAAAGCTCTGAATAGTTGGACAAGAT